>CM021100.1:635877633-636013078 GCA_007115665.2 Sequoiadendron giganteum
GCCTTGGTTTTGGATCCCAACTTATTGGTGCTAAGCCATGTGGTTAGACGGGTTGTTATTACTTTGATTAGTGTTATTTGTGCATTGATGTGAATGTCTCTTGTATGTGAGAAGTTATTTCATGGTTTATGCCTAGCCTTGAATTGTGGATTATTTGAGAGAAGTTAGATATTGGTTCGATCATGTTAGTTGTTATAATTGTTATTAATGAGTTTGAGGTGTGATATAATATTATTCATAAGTGATATATTTATTTATGTTAATGTGTTATTATGTTATTATATATTATCATTATTGATGTGAGTGGGTATTGATTATTATTATTATTATTTATGCTAAGGGGTTGATTTAATATTGTCATCAAATTATGTTAATAAGTCATAATGTTATTATGCACATACTAATATGTTATTATTTTGGGGAAAGGTTATTCAATTATTGTTTATTACTATCATGTGAATTCTTTATTGATTATTTGGTATTTGGTTATTGTTTATTGAATAATGTTTGTTCTACTATTGTTTGGATGAAATAGTTATTTTATGAGTCTCTTGATTCATTTTATTAAATTGGTCACTTAATTTTTGTTTTATGAAGTCCTTATGTTGTCTTAATTTTTTAAAATGTTTCCTAGGTGATAGGTTTATGGGTTAGAGGTATTTTTATTCCATAAAATCCCCTTTTTTTAAAGTCTAAAACCCACTCTAATTACTCTATTATGAAAAGTGACGAAAACGGGAGTTAAAAAGGTTGTTGGGAGGTTTAAAAGGAGGTTTCTTTTTCTCCTTCGAGAGATTCTCTTTATTTATTTTTAGGGAGAGGGTTTTCTCTCTTTTGGCTTTTTGTTCTAGAGTCCAGGTTGGACTTTCATTCTTCATTTTTGAGTTTTTGCCATGCTTCTGAAGAGGAATGAGCAATGAAAGAGATTTCTTGAATTTATTGATGCTGGTGAATGAAAATTTGGGTTTCACATTATGGTTTTTGATTGGTGATTTCAGCTTTGAGGATCTTTGGGGTTTTAACTTCTTTTTCATCATTCTTCTTCGAATTTGAGGTAAGGATTTTCTTGATTTTGCTAACTTATGAATTTTAGATTTATAGGCATTTGAAAAGGGTTAAATTAATTTGGTTTTTAATTTTTTTAATAATATGGAAAATATATGGTTGTTGGGTTCTTATTTTGTCATTTGGTTGTAATCGAGTAATGTCGAAAAGAGGGTTTTTATGGGAGCTATTTGTTGCTTTGTATTTTCTGAGTCATTTTTGGCCAATTTTGCTCACATTTCTGAGTTTTCAAGGGAAAAAGCTGAAATGGGTTTTTGACGGATTTTAATTTCGAGTTGATATGACTATTTTATGGTTGTTTTATGGCTGGAAGATTTTACTATTGTCAAGAGGGTTTTTATGGGAGCCGTCTATTGTTTTGTATTTTGTGAATTTATGTGTCATTTTTGCCAATTTTTCTCACGTGTCTAAGTAGTCAAGGGTTAAATCTGAAATCAGTTTTTGACAGATTTGGATTTCGAGTTGATATGACTATTTTATGGCTGATTTATGGCTGGTAGATTTACTGACGTCAAGAGGGAATTAGTTCAGTTCTAGAGGTTGTATAGGAGGATATAGCTCTGTTCTTTGATATGTATTGTGTTGTATCATTTATTCTTGAATGTTTTATTATATGTGTGTTGATAATCCTTTCCTATTTGTGAAATCTTGTGTTGGGTCTTTTGTTCTGTGTAAGGATCAATTGTACCAAGGATATGGATTGCTGGTCTTGATTATGCTCTACTGAAAAAGAGAAATTAAAAGTTGATTATCATGTTATAAGATTGTGCAAATTATGTGATGTGCTTCATTGTATGTGGTGTGGTATAATGATCAAATTTTGGGTTTCTTATTCATTTGTATTATGTGATTGAGCCTCTAGAAGTATTTGAAAGTCTTTGTGAAAATCCTTGTGATTTTTAGTTGATTCTTGTTTTTAGGTAGTCGCCTTTGGATTTTAATGTCAGCCACCTATTGTTTTGTTTCTTTCTTGTGTGTGGGGTCTAGTGTTGTATCCTAGCACAGAGGGAGTGGGCCTTAGGGTTCCACATGGTAGGGTGGTATTTTCCAACCATCCATTGGGGTTTAGGTGGTGTAGTTCGTGTGCAACATGGAGTCTTTCCTTCCACTTCATTCTTGAGTTGGTTTTATGGTGCCAATGATATTTCTAAGAAAATGGTGTCCAATATGTATCTTATATACATGTACCTCTCAGATGAATGAATCTTGTACATTGTAGCATTATTGTAAAGGAAAAGTAAATGAATTGATGTAATTTTGAATACATATATATTTATTGTTGTTTATTATGTAATGGAAAGCTTAACATAGGAATGTTGTATTTATGATGCATATGAGCTTAATTTAGCAATAGATGAGATATATATTTACGTATCTATTTCATGGCATTGACTAGGATTCAGATCATATTCACATAGTATTAGATAAGGTTTAATTATAATTATGTTATCATATGTAATTTGTTGTATGAGATTTATGTTACATTCAAATAATTGATTGGATGTGTTCTTAGTGTATCCTATGTCTTTCTATAGGTTTAGTTAGTGTAGATGTGTTATAGTAGCATCATTAAGGGACCATGGTGGATAGTTGTGTAAGTGGACTATGATTAATGTTAGTTTTAGGTCATAATGTGATTATGATAAATGATGTTAATGTAATGTTGTTATCCATGTTAAATTATTCAATTGCATTAGTTGTGTCACTTTAGTTTCTTTATATATATATATATATTGGCATGTTATTTGTAGACTTTTGTGTTGATCCATCAGGTCCCTTAGCGGGATATTACACTTGGTATCAGAGCCAGTGTTGCAATATTGGGATCTCTAGTTAATGTTGTCGCCCATGTCTAGTTATAGTAACTCCCCCCATGCATTTTTTGTCGGATGTTTGATGTGTGGCTAGAAGGTCATAGGGACCCTTGTGCTAGATACCATGTTTTAATCTGAACACCTAGTTGAGATGTTATATAGATGATTAGATGCATTGTGTATTCTCTTGTTGGGTGTGATTCCTTGGATTCTTGTAACTGTTGATTTTTCTTGTGTGACCTTGTTTCATTTCCATAACTTCCAGTTCTTTACAAGTATAAATTTAGTCTTGGAATGCATGTGCAGGTTCAGATTAATTAGCTGAAAACTTGGCATGTGGATTTCTTTTGTTTGACTAAATATGCATTAGGATAAGATGTTATTTTGTGCAACTAGGCTACTTATGTGGTTATATGCAAGTGGGAATATATTTTATGTGGTTTAAAAGGGAAGTCCTAGCCTAATTATGTCATCTCTTCATGTGTTTTTTTGTGGTTTGTAGGAGTGTCTACACCCATATGATGTTTAGTGCATTTTCATAATGTTAAGAATATACTGCATGTAAAAGGGTTGTTAGAACAAACTAAGGAAAAGTATGTAGGTAGTTTATAAATGATTTATTGTTGATATTTTGTGATTGATATAATGCATGTTGAGTGATGTAATGGAATCCTAATCTTGTGTTTAGTTGTGCTTAGAAATGGACAACCTGCCTATGGGTGGTAGTTAAGATTTGGGTAGAAAGTGTGACTTAATTTTCCTTTTTATGGATGCTTTGTTTGGAAAGGTTGTGTTTGCAAGTTGCTTGCATTGAATTAAATTATCGTGTTTCTTCTTTATCTTAACCCACATATAGTTAATAAAGAGAATTAGTCTTAAACCACATTATAATAGAAAATACTTTAGGCCTTAAACTTGTAAGCTTAAACCTTGACTATGAATCAAAGAAATTATGTCTGAAATTTCTTGAGTGATGGATCTTATGTTACCCTAAAACTGCACTCCTTAATTTTGGTTATGCATAAAAGGTAGATTATGAATGTGATTGAGTGTAGTTGTTGGGTATTTTATCTATGCATTTGGAAGAAAATTTATGTAATTAAGTATTGCATTACATGATGTGATATGTTTTTATTGGAAAGGGATAATCTGGTGGAATAAATAAGATGCTAGTGCATTAAACTAGGTTTCTATTTTGAGAAATTATGATGACTATATTAGTATTTGAACATCTTGGTTGCTATGTGTAGCCAAAACCTATGATGTAATGTCATTGTCCTTTCTTACTATTGTATAAATAGAAAAGATTTATGCATTGAATGTCTTGCATGTTGAATTGTTATGAGGAGGTAACATGTGAAGTAATTAAGCTAAGGTATGGGATAGGGATGTTTGAGTAGGCATAATCACCGTGTAAAGATTTAGTGTTACTTGTACTGGCTTGGGATAAATTTTCAGAGAATGTGGGATTGTGTTTTGGGAACAATTATGTGAATCCTCTTGTTATGTGAAAATTTGAATACCTTGTGATGAAGTAGGGGTTGTTTGTGTTTAGGAAAGACCTACATGAAGTGGTAAGAGTTAAGTAGAGGATCATTATAGTTATTTTGTGAATATGAAACTTGTGTATAATTTGTTGAACTATGGATGTATGAATGTTGATGTGAAAGTATTAATGATTCTTGGGTGCATTTAGAAAATCCATAATAATTATGTAAAATTCTTATTGTGTGGAAGAAAAGTTAGCTGGAATATGCTTATGTTATGAGGATAGAATGTTATACCAAATGAATAAAAGTGAATGTGAATTTGATTAGAGGAGTTGTTAATTGATCATGGTGATCATAACACTGACATATAGTATCATGTGACATATGAAAGAGAGTGGAGTGAAATAAAAATTGATAAACGGTTATGGATAATATGTAATGATATGATTTTGGGAAGGGAATCACATTGGTTATGGAAATAAATGTACTCATGGTATGTGATCCTTAAGAAGTAATGGAATTGTGTATGTAATTGTACCCCCTATAAATGTGAGAAACTAGTAAATGTGCATTGGTTGAGTGTTGTGAATACCCGTACTTGCTTTGTGTGCCCATGGGATGGTGATATTTTGTACCCATCAATGGGGAATATGTTTTATTTGTTGTTATGGGATTAACCATACCGTTATGTGTGCTTGTATGTTTGTTACCTGATTGAGGGAAAACCCACGTGTGGTTGAAATTTATATATATGAGTAGCCAAAATATGGTTTCACTAATTCTTTTCTTTTGTTTCTCAAGCCCCTCAATTCGTGAAGGGGTAGTAGTAGCCACAAAGTTCCTTGGGTGGAGTATGTAGCATATGCATATTGTGACTCAAAGTGGTCTTAGCTCAATTGATCATGAGGAAACATACTCACTACTTCCCCTTATGATGGATTAGGGTACTTGATCCATATGTGCTAGCCTAATCCCCACAATTTTGAGTACAACAACACTGATTTATTAGTATATGCATGGTCGTTCATACGGATGTTGAGCTAGCATTTCCTATCCACCTATAGGAGCATTGAGATGCCATTAGCGAGTCAACCTCATCCATATGAGAGGTGAAGCTCAAGTAGCCCCATATTGATATACTCATATATGCATTATATATACTGTATATGCATGTGTTCTGACATGATGCAATGGATGCGATGCCACACCCCATTGATGTTATGCCACAATGTTGGTGATGATGTCGTTTTGTTGATGGTAGCAAGTTGGGCTCAAGGACACAATGCCAGGTTCATAGACATGTGAAGGTGCTCTATGAGAATGTGCTATGATAGCCTACTTGTGTGATGAATGTACTAGGGCCTCACACGCTTGTAGGGGGATACTCATATTTTATTTCGACAATGTTTGGGTCGGTTAGCATATGGGTATGTCCTAGCCATGTATACCTCTAGATATGGCGAGTACCTATGTGTGCCTTCTCCACAAGGTATCACTGTGAAGGGTGTGTTATGCACGTGCCTACTTCCGTGGAGCCATAGACACAATGCCATGTGGCATATGACTAGTTTTTTCCTTCTCCGATTGGTGTATGACCATGCCGCACTGAGATGCGATGTGGGATGGTGGCTGAAATGTACATCCCATGTGGGCAACCAAGGAGTTTGTGGGTCACTTGGCTATTCCATTGGTGTGTGACAACACGATATAGGGTGTAGCCGAGGAGTACACTCTGTTGGTTCTCAAAAATGCAAGTTTTAACCATAAGAGTTTGCCAGGTTCTTAAAACATTTTTGGACAACATACAAGGTCAAATACTCAATTAAACCTTCTACTCTTTAGGTTTTTCTAGACCTAGGTGGGTGAACCTATGTGAAATATGCAGATTTGAAATGAATTTCCTACTAAATAGTCTACCCACAATGGTAATTGGGAATGGATAGACAAAAGGATACTACAACTACCCCTACTACACAAATAAAAGGTTTTGAATATATTTTTTATAATGAATTCTATCTCCTGGGATATGGCAAATCAGTGGCTTCTTTCTATCAAGCAACGAAGTCAAAATATTACAACTTCCATATACATTTTCCTTTCTGACACAATTCAAATTACTAGACACTCTAAGGGGTGAAGTTCTGATGACTAGCATAGGACTTCATCAATTTACGACTGGCATAAATAGTGTTGAAATACTTTCCTACTCAATTCATCTTCAATGATCAACAAAAATCTCACAAACATTGTGATTCACTTTAAAGGAATTTAGTTCTGATATGTAGACACCAATAAATTAAAATCACACTAAGTACATAAATTCACCTTGATGAATTAAAATATACTTGATATTTAAATTCAAATGATTGAAAAAATTCAAAATTCAAGAGAATTGAGAAAAAATTAATGGTTATAACATCACAACAACAAAATACCATAAAGGAATTTGGTCACAAAATCATTCCCATTTGCCTTGTTTCTAGAAGGTTTTTTTTTTTACATTATCTCGTTCCTAGGAAAAAAATCTCACACCCCCAGCTACAACTGATTTTCAAAAAAATTATACATTACACCTCAACAATCACAACTTTTCATTTTACCCACCATAACCATTTGATATTCTGATAGGAATGAAATATTTAAATAAGTTGCCTTATCACCAATTTAAATATTTCTGACTATAGTCGAGCTTTTAAATTTTTACTTTAATATTTCTCGTGATTGTCATAGATTATACCACTCTACTGCGATCTCACATTCTTCAACCCACTGTATCGTGGTGTTTGACCGTTGACTGCTCTGGCCCATTCTTTTCTCCTACTGCCCTACCGCAGCTTTGTTGTTTCTTGTCTGTGGTATCATGGTATAACTGCTAGCTATCTTCGCCAACCGCTTCGCCATCCACCACAGTCATTGTAGTCTACAAGATGACCCCTTGCGGTACCACGGTGGCTCCTACTCTGATCGTTTCCACAGTGTCGTTGACCGTTTTGATGACTGCTACCTGTTCACTATGGCCACCATAGTCTATGGTTTGACCACACATGATGGCATGATAAACACTTTATGCCTCGTCCATAGGTGCTAACCACTACTGCCATACCACGAGCCTATTATGGGAGGTCGCGATAAGGTGGTAAGTGATGTAAAATTGAACATTAAGGCAATGGTAAAGGGTATAGGCTATATATAAGTGGAAAAAATGATTTTTTAATGGAAAAGATGGAAAATGAATGGGTTTAAATGGGAAAAAGGCCTTAAGATTTTCATGGGAAATTCTAGTTCTAATAGTGGCTCCAGTTGGGGATGAGTGGTTTAACAAATCACTACAAGAATCTAGAATGCAACTAGGAGAGTAGACCAAAATATGAAGGCAATGGAGGATGGAGGGAATAAAAGAGTGAAGGAAATGGAAAATGGAAAGTGGATCATGGAGAATGGAAGGTGAAAATGACCCTAATCTATTGTACATAGAAAGAAAGAAAATATTTCAAAAAGGGAATTCTTGAGAATGTCCATGTACTAAAAATCCCAGACCCTTCAAAATTTCCTAAACTATTGTGCATGGAAAGAATATTTAAAGAGGGTTATTAAGAATTGTCCATGCACTAGCAATCCTTGACCCTCTTTTGATCCTTAAGAGAAGAAATGCTTCAGGAACTACCCATGTACAGGAAACTCATGCTCCTCTCTAGACATATTCTATAGGAAATATGAATCCTCACCTCCTTTACTAGTTATCACAAAAGGACCCAACCATAAAGATTCAAACTTTCCATGCTTCCCCTTATCCTAACACTGAGCATTCCACATCAACACCAAGTCATCTTTTTCAAATTTTCTCTTCTTGGCCTTTTTATCAAAAAGGTACTTCATTTGTGACTGCAATTTCACATTCTGCTTCTGAGCTACTCTTCTCACTTCATCAAGCTCTACAAGTTGTTCCACTCTTTCCTCCATTGGATCAAAAATATCTAAGTCTTCTTGCAGAATAAAGTTATAGACTAGCAAAAGATTCTACAATGGCATCCTAGCTTGTGTCCCATACACCAACTCAAATAGAGATTTTCCAGTTGCCTTCTTCACTATAATCCTATCTTCCCATACAACCAATCTCAATTTTGAATCTCATGCCCTTTTATTTGTATCAAGCATTCTCCTTACTATCTTCAAAATATTTTTATTGATTGACTCTACCTGACCATTGACTTGTGGATGATATGGGGAAAAATAAGAAATACTAATTCCATATGTATTGCAAAAATCTTTAAAATCATCTGATCTAAAACACATCCCATTATCTATGATCAATTTTACTGGAGTGCCAAACCTAGTCATAACATTCTCCATAAAAAAATTCACTACAACTTTGATTGTTGCTTGCCTAGTTGAGATAGCCTCCACCCACTTAGTAAAATAATTTTTGGCCACTAGTATCCACCTATGTGCTCCACTTGATCTTTCTTGTATTTCTCCAATGAAATCAACTCCCCATTGTTGAAAAGGTGCTTCTACCTGCAAAGGTCTAAGTGGCAATTCTCCCTGATACTTCAACTTTCCTGAAATTTTTTGACAAGCCTCACATTTCCTCACATATGCAAAGGAATCATTGAATACCCTAGGACAATAATAACCAGCCCTGAGAATCTTTTGTGCAATAGTCTTAGGAGAATAATGGCCTCCACACACCCCTTCATGTATTTCACTCAAAACATATTTTTCCTCGAATTCATCTAAACATAATAGTAATATACCATCCCTATTTTTCCAGAATAGATCCCCTTCTATAAAAACATATTTAGAAGCCTACAACTTCAAGGCTCTCCTTTGATTGTCATTCAACCCTTTGGGACACTTCATATATTTTAGATAATGCATTACATTTGTATACCATGGAGTATGCTCAATACTTGCTATAACTTCTTCCTTACCTTCAACATTGCAGATCTAGTTTGCTTCAATATTTGTTTTTACCATCAGCCTGTCTAGACCCTGTCCTCTTACCAACTTGGTAATCTCAATCTCCATGTTGAATTCTAGTATTTTATTAATCCATCTACATCTCTTCCCTGTCACTTTTGTCTACACCAATATATCCTTCACAACATTTCTATATTGTTTCAGCCTTTTATTCTTTGCAACATACTTTGATCTAACTTGTGACACAACTAACTCAGAATCTCCCAAAACAGACAACAATTTAATCTTATGCTTGACAACTATGTTCAAACCAATCAACAAAGCTTCATACTCGGCCACATTATTTGTACATTCAAAAGCCAATTAAAATGAATGTTTAAATGTTGTACCTTCAGGTGATATGAAAACTACCCCAACTCCATTCCCTTATTGACTACATGCCCCATCAAAGTGCATTTTCCACCCACCCTGCTGATTTCTAGAGACAAGCTTACCAATTGGGTCAGTATTCACTAGTTCTGGTTGAGATAATTCTACTTTAAAACTTCCCAAATCTACATCACAGAAGAAATTAAGTTGTTCTTGAGGAACACACTCAAAAATTTGATTCACCCTTTGTTCTCTATATAGTTTTACCTCTTCACCATTAACTGGTATTGTGGCATATGATAAGTCAAAATTGCACATTACCTCCAACTGTTGCAGTCCACTGTCTTGACAAAAGCATTCCAAATTGAGGAGGTGTATGAATCACAGTTATATCAAATTTATAAGTTACTTGTGGGTAGGCTGCTAATTTTACCTCTACATCTTTCATAATCCCCACAATAGGGTTAGGCCTACTATCCATGGCATAACACTTACCACCCTTAATATATATCCACATACCGAGTTGTTTCATTACCCCTATTGGCATAATATTCATAGAAGCACCTGAATCTATTATGCAATTTCTTACAAATTCACCATTTATGAGTAGGGTAGTAAAAAATGGATCAATTTGTGGCGTGTTCATCAATGCATCATTCAGACCAACTTCTGAAACTTTTATCTTTCCTTTCTTATCAACAATTCTAGGATTCTCATTTTGTTCAAAATTTTCAATTTGATTCCTCCCACCAAACATCATTTGAATAGAACTTTCCCTATACTCTTTAATTTTCATCATTTCAAGTAATGGGACAAATATTTTTACTTGGGATAAAGCTTGCACAAAATCAAAAGATGCACCTTCAGCTCTTATCAACTTATTTTGCTCTATTGGTTCACCTTTGTACTCCTCCTTCTCCCTCTTTGATGTTTGGTCCATTTTTTGTTTATCCTTGGGGAATTATTTATTTTCTTCTTTGGGAACATACTTCTGTTCTTTTTTATGAGGGCACTCATCATTTATCTTTTTTGATATTTCATGGGACATCTTTTTATCTTTCAAGAATATTCCTTTTGGAACACCTTCATTTTAATTCACTATTCTATTCCTCAGTCGATACTTGCTTTTAGCTAGCTCAACTTCTACAATAGTCAATCATTTAATTTCTTCCTCAATTGGTCTCTTCATATTTCCCCTATTAGTTTGATATGATGCAATAGGGAAACCTTGTTCATCATCACTTTCTTCCTAATCAGAAAAAACTTGTTTTGCCATGTGAACATTATATTTTTGATGATCAACATCATATTCATACCCTCCTTCCTTTGAAGATGAATATCCTTTCTCTGTTGAGTGATGAGTATGAGAAGTCAAATAGATATTATGATCTTGTTCACTATCATTTTTTGCTATGTCTTTTCTTGGCACTAATTGAGCTACAACACAATGTTCTGAAGAATGTAGCAAGTCACAAATTGAACACCAAGGACTATTATCAACCATGTATGTCCCTCTTTTCTTCAAAGGGTCAGGTGTCTCTTTATTTCCTGGCCCATCCATCACTGGCTTTCCATTTATACAATTTTTATTATAAGGCATGTCATGTAGTCTTGGCCTCTCATTCCTATATGTGTTTTCTTGTTTATTTAGAGGAGCATATTGGGGATCCCTAGGGTTATCCCTCTTGGAAATCATCCCTGCAACCTTCCTATTATTTTCAATTGTGAGTGCTATCCTTTGAGCTTCAGCTAAATTTCTAGGACCCCTATTCCTGAGCTCATAACCTATCTTAGGATCAAAAGCTTTTAAATACATACTCAATGCAATAGGATCAACCAATTTAGATTCAAGAGGTATCTTATTATGTAATTTAGAAAATATCTGGTTGAAATCATAAGATGATTTGTTTTGATGCTTCTAAATAGTCACCAATTCATGCAATACAAATTCAGGTGCATATTGGCTTCCATACTGCTCAAGAAATTGTTCATAAAACACATGAATAGAATTAATATAAGTTGTTGGCAGAGTATTAAATCAATATCTAGCATCTTCAATCATTGACATCATAAACAGTCTCATTTGTATATCTTCATACTGCATATCTAAATCTTTCATAAAAGCATTAAAGCTCCTTAAATGCTCTTCAACTGCAGTAGCATTGCTCCCTATGAATTTTGGGACCAAACTTCTCCAACTGTTGTCCATAGGGTAAGGGCATATTTGTAATCCAGCCAAGTCAAACTGCCTAATCATGGTTGCATATTGTGGAGGAGGATTTTGGCAATACTAATAGTGGTACAATGGATTATTATTTGCCACATATTGCTGACCTTGTGGGGGTACATGCTTCTGATAAGGAGCTGGTTGAACACCTTGATTTTGTGGTGGAACATTTTGATATCTACCTTGATTCCTTGGCCGATTTTGGTAGGCCTGTGAGGATTTTGATGGGCCTGCATTATTGTTCCCTTGCCTATGAGGTGGCACATATTTTTGCAAATTAGTCATTTGAGTATTGATATGCACTTTCCTCAACTTCAACTCTTCAAGTTCTTTAATTGCTTGGAGACTCTACTCAGATTTTATTCTTGCTCTCTCCACTTCTTGTCTCTCATGTTCCAATCTTGCATTTATTTCATCCCTGGCCATAAGTTCATAATTCTCCTCAGAGGCTACTTCATAGCCAATTCCTTCCTGATTCTCTTCAAGAAATGCCATTTTTTGATCATATTCATGTTGTCTTCTTTCTCTTTTAGCTTCACATTCAGCCATGAATTCTTCAACCTTCTTAGGATCTGGTTGATAAAAGGCATTCCTCTATTCCTCAGGAGTGTAGGTTCTTTAGAAGGGTTGTCTTCATTTCATAATGTACCATATGAACTATGTATCTCTAGTGATGCTTTTGATGTTTTATTTTTCTTTGATGGTCCCATGTCATCAGTCACCTTATTACCTTTATCATTCTTCTCTATTTATTTATTTTTGGCATTAGGACCATCACCATCTTTTTATAAATACCTTCTTCCTTGCATTTTGGGAGCAATTGTGATAGTCTGAACTCTAGGAAGATTTTATTTTTGATATATATTTCAATTTATCAGTCTCAATATATTTGTTCATTCAGAGTAGCCACTCACTTTCCAAAAGTGAGAAAATCTGCAATTCTTTATTCCCAGCGGAGTCTTCTACAAGATATTGACTCTATGACAAGGCTTATTTCCAGATTATGTCCCCAGCGGAGTCACCAAACTGTTGGTTCTCAAAAATGCAGGTTTTAACCATAAGATTTTTCCAGGTTCTTAACACATTTTCAGACAACATACAAGGTAAAATACTCAATTAAACCTTCTACTCTTTAGGTTCTGCTAGACCTAGGTGGGTGAACCTATGTGAAATATGCAGATTTGAAATGAATTTCCTACTAAACAGTCTACCCACAATGGCAATTGGGAATGGATAGACAAAAGGATACTACAACTACCCCTAATACACAAATAAAAGGTTTTGAATATATTTTTTATAATGAATTCTGTCTCCTAGGATATGGCAGATCAGTGCCTTCTTTCTATCAGGCAACGAAGTCAAAATATTACAACTTCCATATAGATTTTCCTTTCTGACACAATTCAAATTAGTAGACACTCTAAGGGGTGAAGTTTTGATGACTGGCATAAACAGTGTTGAAATACTTTCCTACTTAGTTCATCTTCAATGATCAACAAAAATCTCACAAACACTGTGATTCACTTTAAAGGAATTTAGTTCTGATTTGTAGACGCCAATAAATTAAAATCACACAAAGTACATAAATGCACCTTGATGAATTAAAATATACTTCATATTTAAATTCAAATGATCGAAAAAATTCAAAATTTGAGATAATTGAGCAAAAAATAATGGTTATAACATGACAACAACAAAATACCAGAAAGGAATTCGGTCACAAAATCATTCCCAATCGCCTTGTTTCCAGAAGGTTTTTTTTTACATTATCTCATTCCCAGGAAAAAAATCTCATACCCCCAGCTACAATTGATTTTAAAAAAAATTATACATTACACCTCAACAGTCATGACTTTTCATTTTACCCGCCATAACCGTTTGATATTCTAATAGGAATGAAATATTTAAATAAGTTGCCTTATCGTCAATTTAAATATTTCTGACTATAGTCGAGCTTTTAAATTTTTATTTTAATATTTCCCATGGCTAACATAGCTTATACTGCTCTGTCGCGGTCTCATATTCTTCAACCCACAGTATTGCGGTGTTTGACCATCGACTGCTTAGGCCCATTCTTTTCTCCTACTGCCCTACCGCGGCTTCATTGTTGCTTGTTCGTGGTATCACAGTGTAACTACTAGCCATCTTCGCCAATCGCTTTGCCATCCACCGTGGTCACCATGGTCTACAAGATGACCCCCTGTGGTACCGTGGTAGCTCCTACTCAGACCATTTCCACATCGTCATTGACCATTTCGTTGACCACTACTTGATCACTGCAGCCACCGCGGTCTGTGGTTTGACCGCATGGTGGCGCGGTGGTGCAGTAAACACTTTATGCCTCGTCCCTAGCTGGTATCCACTATCGCCATACTATGAGCCCATTGTGGGAGGCCACGGTAAGGCATTAAGTGATGTAATATTGAACATTAAGGCAACGGTAAAGGGTATAGGCTATATATGAGTGGAAAAATGAATTTTTAATGGAAAAGATAGCAAATGAATGGGTTTAAATGGGCAAAAGGCCTTAAGATTTTCATGTGAAATTCTAGTTCTAACACAGTCTAAGCCATGTGGATGGTTTTCTCACTCCGCACCACATGAGGGCTACTTCTATAGCCTGATGTGGTTCCCTCCTTCCTCGTTTGGTGGCCAGTATCTAGTCACACAGTGTTTTATAGTGTAATTTCAAAGATTGTGAACTTTCTTTCTAGTTATTGATTATTTTTTGTTGATTGTGAAGGTCGACACCTTGTTTATATTTGATTGTGATGGTTTAGCCACACCTTATGATCTTATTTTATCTTAGCCCTCGTGGTTACATTTGATTTAGTGTTGAAATTGTGCACATTTATTACTTTATTGTTGAAATTGAATTTTTATTTGCTCTTCTTTATGACTTTGGTGGCTAAACTAGCTTATCCTTATTATTTTCGATGTCGGCCATGTGTTGTATTGTGATTCCTCTCCAAGGACGTATGAGGCACACTTGGTGAGTGTATACGAGAAATCAAACATAAGGAACCTTGAGGATGGGGGTATGTGAGGCTGTTATACAACTAGGACCCACTACCCACCTATGTGTGATGACTATCTCTTGGAGGATAACCACCTTATACAAAAAGAGGTAGGTCATTGTGTTCTTGTTTGGATGGTCTCACCATGTGTGTGTGGCCTAACACCATCAAGCCACTGAGTGTGAGATATGAATCATGTGAGATGGATATTGGCTCTTGGCTCATGGATTAGTATGTTGCTTACTGATGTCCAGACGGACCTTTGTGTAGCCTTGTGTTGTGGACTTCCTAGTGATGTGATTGTGTATGTATGTGTTAGTTGTATATTTCTTATATTTTGTTGCATATTGATGTAAAAAGAGATAACCATTCTATCTTAAATGTGAGTGTATTGTGAATCTATGGTATTAAATGGAGTGGATGTCATTGAAAATCATAAATTGTAATTTGAAATATGTTTCTGAAACATGAGATGGTTTTTATTTTTGAATATCAAGAAATCATTTGATGTGTTTTCCTTGTATGAGATTATGGAAATTTTTGTATTGGGAATGGAAAATGGAGTTAATTGGAGTACCTACTATATTTGTTAGTGTAAAAATAAACTATCATACTGTAAGAGATGTATGGACTTCTAAATAAAGGTGATTAGGAAAATATTACTTTCAAATGTGTAGCCAGATAGTGATTTTAATGGAAATGATTCAGAAAAAGGATGTACATCAATTATAGAGTAGAGAAATTTTGGTACTAATGTGTTATGTTTCCACCCTAATTTGTGACTTCCAAGAGTAAATCAAGTTTTAGGGGGGAGAATGTAGTGCCCCTCCATTCTCATCGTGGATGTACAGGTAGTTTGGCCTTGGAACTTGGAGATGAAGGTAAAATAATAGGGATATTTAAAGATATGTGTTATTAATGTTACACAGTTGATGTTGTATATTATGAATTTATGGACTATGTGAGAAGTTCAGGATATGAATTATTATATATATTTAAGGATAGGTTTATCATAATGTGTGTGTGTTCAGACATGATCATTACTAGGATGCAAGCTATGGGCATATTTGTGCTATGGAAGTGCTTTGGTTATCTTGAATATTTTAACATGATTTTGACATATTATTATCATGATGATATGATATTATGATTTTGATTATGATTATAAATATTATCATGAAGAGGTACTAACTTGTGTTCAAGTTTTGCGGTTGCAGATGGAACATGAGCTTCTATTAGTACTTTTGTGAGTATGATTCATATTGTTATGTTATTATTATAAAGAAAAGATTTACTTGGATAGTTAAATGATGCAGTAGCATGTTTCTTAGGATAAGTGGAAAGGGTGGCATCATACCATTGGACGTATGATGGACATACGGGAATGAGATACAATTGCTAGAGTTATTTTCCTAGTGCTTCGGCTATAATGCACATGTTCTCCAATTTGTATGTTTGAGTGAATAGGTACTAGGCTACATCTCCACCTAAATTGACAGGTCTGATCATGCCTCTAATCCCAATGGTGGTTGAGGATATAACATCTAGGCCCAAGTTATACCCTAACCCTAACCATTGTCCTCAACTAGGGACAATTGATTCAGTGTGTGACCACCTTTCTAGGTTGTCATGGGACAATGCTCGATCTCCTATACCCTATGGTTGGAGTGTTGAATTTATGTGAATGCTTCTTATGAGATATGTGATTATTTGATTCTACCTTCTAGCCTTGGTTTTGGATCCCAACTTGTTGGTGCTAAGCCTTATGGTTAGCCGGGTTGTTATTATTGTGATTAGTGTTCTTTATGCTTTGATGTGAATTTATCTTTCATGTGAGAACTTATTTCATGGTTTATTCCTAGCCTTGGATTGTGGATTGTTTGAGTGAAGTTAGATATTGGTTCAATCATGTTAGTTATTACTATTAATGAGTTTGAGGTGTGATCTAATATTACTCATAAGTGATATATTTATTTATGTTAATGTGTTATTATTTTATTATATATTATCATTATTGGTGTGAGTGGGTATTAATTATTATTATTATTTATGCTAAGGGGGTGATTTAATATTGTCATGAGATTATGTTAATAAGTCATAATGTTATTATGCACATACTAATATGTTATTGTTTTGGAGAAAGGTTATTCAATTATTGTTTATTATTATCATGTGTTTTCTTTATTGATTATTTGGTATTTGGTTATTGTTTATTGAATAATGTTTGTTTTTCTATTGTTTGGATTAAATAGTTATTTTATGAGTCTCTTGATTCATTTTATTAAATTGGTCACTTAATTTTTGTTTTATGAAGTCCTTATGTGGTCTTAATTTTTTAAAATATTTCCTAGGTGATAGGTTTATGGGTTAGAGGTATTTTTATTCCATAAAATCCCCTTTTTTTTAAAGTCTAAAACCCAATCTAATTACTATATTATGAAAAGTGACTAAAATGAGAGTTAAAAGGGTTGCTGGGAGGTTTAAAAGGAGATTTTTTTTTCTCCTTCAGGAGATTCTCTTTATTTATTTTTAGGGAGAGGGTTTTCTCTGTTTTGGATTTTTGTTCTATAGTTCATGTTGGATTTTCATTCTTCATTTTTGAGTTATTTCCATGCTTGTGAAGAGGAATGAACAATGAAAGAGATTTCTTGAATTTATTGATGCTGGTGAATGAAAATTTGGGTTTCAGATTGTGGTTTTTGATTGGTGATTTCAGTGTGGAGGATCTTTTGGGGTTTTAACTTCTTTTTCATCATTGTTCTTCGAATTTGAGGTAAGGATTTTCTTGATTTTGTTAACTCACGCATTTTAGATTTATAGGAATTTGAAAAGGGTTAAATTAATTGGGGTTTTAATGTTTTTAATAATCTATTAAATATTTGGTTGTTGGGTTTCTTATTTTGTCATTTGGTTGGAATCAGGTAATGCTGAAAAGAGGGTTTTAATGGGAGTCGTTTGTTGTTTTGTATTTTATGAATTTTTGAGTCATTTTTGGTCAATTTTGCCCACGTTATTAAGTAGTCTAGGGAAAAAGATGAAATGAGGTTTTGACAGATTTTAATTTCGAGTTGATATGACTATTTTATGGTTGTTTTATGGCTGGAAGAATTGATTGTTGTCAAGAGGGTTTTTATGGGAGTTGTTTGTTGTTTTATATTTTGTGAATTTATGAGTCATTTTTAATCAATTCTGCTCATGATTTTGAGTATTGGAGGGTTAAATCTAAAATGGGTAATTGACGGATTTGGATTTCGAGTTGATATGACTATTTTATGGTTGGTAGATTTACTATTGTCAAGAGGGAATTAGTTTAGTTCTAGAGGTTGTATAGGAGGATATAGCTCTATCCTTTGATTTTTATTGTGTTGTTTCATTTATGCTTGAATGTGTTACTATATGTGTGTTGATAATCCTTTAATATTTGTGAAATCTTGTGTTGGGTCTTTTGTATTGTGTAAGGATCAATTGTACCAAGGATATATGCATTACTGGTCTCGATTATGATCTGCTAAAAAAGAGAAATTAAAAATTGGTTATCATGTTATAAGATTGTGCAAATGATGCGATGTGCTTCGTTGTATGTGTTGTGGTATAATGATCAAATTTTGGGTTTCTTATTCATTTGTGTTATGTGATTGAGCCTTTAGAAGTATTTGAAAGTCTGTGAAAATCCTTGTGATGTTTGGTTGATTCTTGTTTTTAGGTAGTCGCCTTTAGATTTTTAATGTCAGCCACTTGTTTTTTTGTTGCTTGCTTTTGTGTGGGGCCTAGTGTTATCTCCTAGCATAGAGGGAGTGGACATTAGGTTTCCACATGGTAGGGTGGTATTTTCCAACCATCCATTGGGGTTTAGGTGGTGCAGTTTGTGTGCAACATGGAGTCTTTCCTTCCACTTCATTCCTAAGTTGGTTTTATGGCACTTATGATATTTCTAAGAAAATGGTGTCCAATATGTATCTTATATACGTGTACCTCTTAGATGAATGAATCTTGTACATTGTAGCATTCTTGTAAAGGAAAAGTAAATGAATTGATGTAATCTTTAATATATATATATATATATTCTTGTTTATTATGTAATGAAAAGGTTAACATAGGAATGTTGTATTTATGATGCATATAAGTTTAATTTAGCAGTAGATGAGATATATATTTATGTATCTATTTCATGGCATTGACTAGGATTAGGTTCATATTCACATAGTGTTAGATGAGGTTTAATTATAATTATGTTATCATATGTAGTATGAGATTTTATGTTACATTCAAAGAATTGATTGGATGTGTTCTTTGTGTATCCTATGTCTTTCTGTAGGTTTAGTTAGTGTAGATGTGTCGTAGTAGCATTGTTAGGGGACCATTGTGGATGGGTGCATAAGTGGGCTATGATTAATGTTAGTTTTAGGTCATAATGTGATTATGATAAATGATGTTAATGTGATGTTATCCATGTTAAATTGTTGAGTTGCATTAGTTGTGTCACTTTAGTTTCTTTAAATATATATATATATATATATATATATATATATATATATATATATATATATATATATTGGCATGTTATTTTTGGACTTTTTTGTTGATCCACCATGTCCCTTAGTGGGGCATTACATATGGAAACAATTAGATTTTCCCAAGATTCGAGAAAAGAACAAAGAAACATGATACATTTATTTTTATCTTATATTTTAACATCTATTGATGAAAAATGAATGATAATCAACTTAAAAGAATTTTAAATGGTCTAAAATAGAGTCATCATCTTTCATTTTTAATGAATATAATCATCTTTTGAGATACAACTTATTAGACAAACTTTTAATTTAATAAATGCCACCTATCCTCTTCCACAACTTATATCCAGTGTCTTCCATAGAGACATTCAAAAGGATGAAATCCATGAGATAAAATTGGGTGATCCCACAATACTGGTTTACAATTTTTGAGCAAACTGGACACTTAACTAATTTTTTTTAACTAAATCTTCACTTTCGGGCTCCTATAGCGGCTAAACTGTGAGGAATTTTAAGATGATGCCAACTAGTTATTTGTGATGTTTTTTCTATAGATTCTAAATATATATTTTTCAAAAAAATTGGAATCCGATTGCACTTCTTTTTCCATCTCCTTCAAAAACTGGTTTTTTTAAAAAAGCAACATTTTAAAGGAGTGACGCTCACCGAATACACTATATTTTTTTGTATGAAGGATAAAATTATATGTTTTTCAAATTTAAATTTGTAACTATGATATCTAACCATTTCATTTGGTTTCATGCTGTTTTATTATATATTTTTTCCTTAATCAAGTTTCAAAGTGAAACCAATTACAATTCAAACATAGGCAGACCGTATACAACATGACTTTTTTTGTATGTATCGAAATTCAATTTTTTTTTTTAATGGATCAAGAACATCAATACCCAGCCTGAACATATTTTTCAAAATTTAATTTTGATAATCTGTTATTTTTCCACATGTATAGAACAAAGAGCTTGATTTTCAGTGAAAAACATATGTTTAATAAAACTAAAAAAAGAAATACATAATAAAACCAAAAAATATTAAAATTATATTTGCTGGATAGCTCGTTCTGAGGAATACCATAATAATTTGAAATATATTTTAAATGAATTCATTTGATCCCCCAAAAGGTAAATCAAAAGTAAATCAACATTTTGATAGGTGTAAAGGAGACTCCATTATAGGTATGGTTTAAAACTACCGAGGTTCTATCCAAGTGGGTTTGATCTAAGGTGGTTTGATCAAACCATATTCAATTATAATCCTTAAAATGGAAATTTTAAAGGTTTGAATCATTATATTTTCTAAAAATATGTGATTCAAAAAAAATCAAAATCTCCTAGAAATTGTAAACCAACTTTGTGGGATCACCCAACTATATGGTTCCTTGTGCCTTCTTATCTAGATTTTTTCAATTTTCATCAAAAATTGTAGCTATTTTACTCTCTTGTGAAAATTGAAACCATTGATCTTTCTCTTCAAGAAGATCCCCCATCTTTTGTTTCTACATATCGTAGTTTGTGTCATTAGGTTTCTTAATATCCTAGTGAGAGGTAGAAGCCATGGTAAACAATGCTCTTAAAAAATATGGAATATACCACAAGACAAAAGCTCCCACCACAACCAAAAAACATCCAACACTTAAGCAAATGGTGTTCCCTTTTCAATAGAATTGTTAGCTTTGATACCAAATGTTGAAAAGAAGGTGAGGGAAAGCTATAATATTAAATTATGCAAGTAAATTCAGATCTGAAAAATCAGATTACCAAATCATATTTAAACATGTGATTGCAACATATATCACAAAATAAAACTCAATAAACAAAATTTGACACCATATTTATGTGGAGAAACCATTTCAGGAGAAAAATCCACACAAGAGAATATGGAAAGTATATTCTTAATATTTGAATGGGACTACACAATCATACAGTAGTGTAAGAAAAAGTATCCCTTTTTCACACTTAATTTGGAAATTAATATTAAAATGAATTTAATTATGCCTTAGTTTAGTACTGTAATATGTATTTTACATATTCACTTTGAGTTTAGGGCCCTATTAATTAAAATTGACTTAATTGTTCCTTATTTAATGTTTTAGAGTATACCCCTTTACACTTTCACACTTATTTAGGGCTCCCTTAATTAATTGAGGTTACTTTTCCTTAATTGGCCCCTTTAATTCAAATCCAAGCCTAATTAATTACATTTTTCAAAGAGGAAACCTAACATTCTTTAATTCCTTAACATAACACTTCTCATTGAGCAATGTGTGTTTTAGGTAAGTGACATTCAGTAATGAATGTCAGGTTTCCTCTTTGAAAAATGTACTTAAATAGGCTTGGATTTGAATTAAAGGGGCCAATTAAGGAAAATTAACCTCAATTAATTAAGGGAGCCCTAAATAAGTGTGAAAGTGTAAAGGGGTACACTCTAAAACACTAAATAAGGCACAATTGAGAGATATCAATTACAAGATCCAAGATTATTGTCAAGAGAATTCAAGAGTAGATTTCTTCATCATTTGTGGCAGCATTCAAGATCTATTCATCATGTCAAAGTTATGTGGAGTCATGCATGTTTTCTGAGCTAGCATTATGATGTAGGTTTCATGATTCAATCAAGCATTCAAAGTATCATTTCAACCAAAGATTCAAAGTCAAGATCCACATCTATTGAATCCATTCCATGCAAGTTGCAAACCTCCATTATCAAAGGTTCATCTAAGGGTTTGGTGAGTTATGACATTGAATTGTTCATTCATCATTCATTTCATTTCATTTCAAGTTTTAATTACCAAAATGGGGTTTGACCAAGGCAAACCCCCACTCACCTAAAAATAAAAAAATTTCCCTCTCTTTGTGTGTTGCAAATTTGTAGGTTGAATAAAAGTTGAAGATCTCAAAAGTACAAAATTGCAAGATTGTCAAAGTTGTCACTTTTCTTGTCATCTCACGGAAACTCAGATCTCAAATTTTTTTTCGACTATACAACTATGAAAAATGCGAATTTGGAAGTGTAGAAACGTGAGTAGAGAGCCCAGAAATATTTTTTGGAGAGCTCTACCAAGGACCCATTCACCATAGGGCGAATGAGTCCTTAGTCAGCTTCTAAAAACACCTTTTTTTAAAAGGTACACAAGATTTATCTCTTCCAAATTCTTTAGAAAGTCTATAGGCTCCATCAATGTTATGCTAAATCTTTTGAATCCAGGTTATAGATTGAATTTTAGAGTTGATTTTCTATTTTAATCTTTCTCCCCAAAGTGTTGTTTGACCTAGACCCTCATCCTTTCAAAAAGAGAAATTCCAAGATTCCTCAAAGAATTCACTCACCTAAGTGTTGAAAATGGATTTTGACTTGAGGGATCTCATTTCCTAAATGAAATAGAAGAATAGGTGGGTTCATTACACTCATTTTTCCCTTTCCACTAATTTTGGTGAAATATTCCAAATTTAGTATAAAAATCCCATATGTGGTGAACCCCTACCCATTTTTCTTTGTTTCATATTGGTGAACCTAAGTTTTGAACATTCATTTTTTTTTATTTGGAGTGCATTCAAACCCTAGATCTAGGATTTTCATTATTTCATTGCATTTAGGGTTTCATTTTGGCATAAATTTGAATCGTATTTTAGGTGTAAACTTGTGTTTTGCATTGATTTTAAATCTAAAAGTTCAACGAAAAATATATAATATTAGATTGATTTTGCATAGTTTTTGCATATTAGAGTACTTTTCATCATTCATATTCAAAAATTGAGTTAAAATTTCATTTCAAAAAGTGTCATATAGTTCATCATTTGTCCTTCATTGCACTTGCATTTAAACATCAAATTCTAGAAAAAAATTCTATAGAAGTTACTGTATAGAACCTAGCACATAGAACACATAAAATCACTCAAAAAAAATTTTTTTTTCATTTTTAAAAGTCTTGTACTGAGACCCACTCACCCCTGGGTGAATGATTCCTTTAGGACATCTTGAAACCATCTTTTCTGATATTTTTGTGGTTTTTTGTACTTCCTAGAGTTGTTGGTAACCTACTGTATCAGTTTGGAAAGTTTCAAGAATTTTTTATTTATGCATTAAGGTCTAATCATTTATTTAATTTAGGCATTTAAAATTGAAAATAAAATTGTTTCATTTTAGATTTGTAGAGCAATTATTGCATCATGTTTTCATTACAAAAGTCTCTTATCATACTTCATGTACTATTTTTAGATTTTTCTGAAAAACTCTAATAATTTGTTGTTTCAAGCATATTAATGTGAAGTAATTTCCCCTCTTTTCTTGTTCTTCATTGATCCCTCTCCTGTGTGTGAAACTAACTTAGTGAAAGAAAATACAATCTTGTACAATCATGAAAATCAAATTATTTCTTCTCACAATATCTCTCATATTTGTGAAGAAGATATTTTGGTGCCAGAAGATTCAATCAATGAGAGTCATGAGAATCCTATTTTTTTCTCTTCTCCTACCATCTTACTTGAAAAAAATTATTAAAAAAGAGGATTAAATCATTGATAAGAAATAAAATTCAACCTTTAATAACTCTCGTACTTGTGATGAAATCATTTTAGAAGAACCAACCATTGAATGCCATGTCAATCTAGTTTGTTGCTCTCATAAAAACTCTCCTGCTAGGGAAGATATCATGGTGCAAGAAAATGACAACATTGACACATGTATTTCAAAAATAGTAATGTTTCTTCCTTAGATGAAGATGATGAAGTGACATTAGACTCCCCTTTACTAAGAGATCATAAAAATAAGGATAACTCTTTTGAGGTTATGAACATTAGAACTCCCTCGAGTCCTCTAATTCTTAGACCTCCTACAAATACCTTATTTATTAGACCACCTAAGCCTCAAATTACCCTATATCCACCCTCATAACAACCAAAATTTCAAAACAAAATCGTGCTTATCCTTGAGCTACCTAAAAATAAACAATTCTCTCTAGGAGATATCTTGAAGTTTACAATGTAAATGGATAGTGACAATGGTTGGCTGCAACCGAGTTATCATACTATTTCTCACACATATAACACTTGAAACAATCAAAAACCACAAACAACTCCAATTTACCTTCCATTACCTCAACCATATCTCCCACTTGTACCTAATATCTTGCAGTGTAATGGTAAAGAGTATGACCTGGTTGGACAACTTAAAATCACTCCTTCTAAGATATCCTTATGGGATCTTATTCAAGCCTCCCCTCATTATCATAACATGATTCAAAGTTCTTTCCAAAAATTTCCTATCCCTCATAATGTGCAACCAAATGATATAACGGACCTAATTCAAAGAATTAATTCAAACATTATTTTCCACAAAATTGAGCTACCTCCTTTGGACATGCAAAAACAATATGAAGCTTTCATGATAGTACCTATTAGTAATAATACAAGGATAAAGAGAACAATTTTTGGCAATGGATTAACCCTTAATGTTTTTAGTTTAAGCATCTTGGATAAGATTAGAGTGCATAAGACTAATATTGAATCTAACTCTTTATCTATTCGTGGGTTTGATAATATAGGAAAACAATCGCTTGGTGTGATAAAATTTCCTGTTACAGCTAGAAAGGTCACATTGAAAATTATTATCCATGTTATGCCTCATGATATTTCATATAATATTCTTTTAGGTATTCCTTCTACTCTTCATTTTAAAATTAAGTATGTCTATAACAACAAATTGTATACAATCAAGGTCGAACCTGAACCAAATAGTTTTTTCATTGAGAAAGACAAGGAAAACCAAGTCAAAATATTGATACCAAATACACAAGTAGAACCCATGCAAGAAGAAAAAAATGTGCCCTAAACCCTTCACAATGTTATCAGTGGATGATTTGAGATCATTGGATTTTACACCTACATTCATGGGTGAATACAAGATCACAACAAAATATTCTGAAATGGGAAAATAAAAGGAAACAATGTCAATAAAAAATTCAATAGAACCTTCAAAGGCATCCACTTCAACCAATCGCATTGTAAAAGTGGAGAGATATTGTTCTTATTTTACAACAGTGTTCTTGGAGAGAGAGATATCAAGCAATCTTTGAGGATTCTTGACAAGATACGCTCTTGATCAATAGTAGAAGATGTTTCATTCTTTTGCGACAAAGATATCTCTTTCTTAGTACAAGGCGACATACTTAAACAAGACTCTTAATATTACAAGATTTTGTACTCTCCTTTAAAGGAGGGTGTAAAATCTAACAAAATCCAATCATTACTAAGAAATTTCCTAGGATTTTTTTGTGTGATGACATTAATGTTAAGCGATTTTTCATTCATTTATTTTGAAGGACAATAGCCAAGACCTCTAGTTTCTATCAATTTAGGATGCACCAAGGTTAAAGTTGGCTTGGAAGAATCTTTTGTAATAGTGTTGCTACTGAGTGAAGGATTTTTTGATGCTTTTATTTCTTTTGAATGACAATAACCAAGGCCACTAGTCATTTCTTGTGTGTTAGGATCTATAGGGACATAGATACCTTATTCTCTACACCACATCCTTTTCCACTATATAACGAAGTTTTTTCAAAATCTCATAACCTCTTCCATAAATTTTTTCCATTTCTTTTGGATTCGGTGGATGTTCATAATCAAATTCATCAAATTTTGTTGTGTATGTTGTCTAAGAATAGGATCTCATTAAATGAATGGGGTGCCTTTTACTCTTCATTGTAAAATGAAGTATGTCTATCAACAAAGTGTATACAATCAAGGTTGAACCTAAACCAAATAGTTTTCTCATCAAAAAAGAAAAGGAAAACCCTTTCAAAATATTGATACCAACTACACAAGTAGAACCCATGAAAGAAGAAAAAATAAGTTCCCTAAACCATTC
Source organism: Sequoiadendron giganteum (assembly GCA_007115665.2). Lineage (NCBI taxonomy): Eukaryota > Viridiplantae > Streptophyta > Pinopsida > Cupressales > Cupressaceae > Sequoiadendron > Sequoiadendron giganteum. Next base: position 635,903,929 of record CM021100.1, read on the forward strand.
ACAATGTTATCAGTGGATGATTTGAGGTCATTGGATTTTACACCTACATTCATGGGTGAATACAAGATCACAACAAAATATTCTGAAAAGGGAAAAGAAAAGGCAACAATGTCAACAAAAAATTCAATAGAACATTCGAAGGAATCCACTTCAACCAATCTCATTGTAAAAGTGGAGAGATATTGTTCTTATTTTACAATGAGAAAAATAGTGTTCTTGGAGGGAGAGATATCAAAAAATCTTGGAGGATTCTTGACAAGATACTCTCTTGATCAATAGTACAAGATGTTTTGTTCTTTTATGACAGATATATCTCTTCCTTAGTACAAGGTGGCATACTTACACAAGACTCTTTATATTACAAGATTTTTTACTCTCCTTTAAAGGAGGGCGTAAAATCTAATGAACTCCAATGATTACTAAGACATGTCCTAGGAGTGTTTTGGGTGATGAAATTAATGTTAAGAAAATGTTTCTTTGTTTCTTTCATTTATTTTGAAGGAAAATAACCAAGACCTCTAGTTTCTATCAATTTAGGATGCACCAAGGTTAAATTTGGCTTGGAAGAATATTTTGTAATAGTGTTGCTATTGAGTGAAGGATTTTTTGATGCTTTTGTTTCTTTTGAAGGAAAATAACCAAGGCCACTAGTCATTTCTTGCATGTTAGGCTCTATAGGGACACAAATACCCTATTCTCTATAGCACATCCTTTTCCACTATAACCAAGTTTTTTAAAAAGCTCATAACCTCTTCCATAATTTTTTTCCATTTCTTTTGGATATGGTGGATGTTCATAATCAAATTCATCAAATTTTGTTGTGTATTTTTTCTAAGAATAAGATGCCATTAAATGAATGTGGTGCCTTCTACTCTTCATAGTAAAATGAATTTTCTATAACAATAAATTTTTTACAATCAAGGCCGAACCTGAACCAAATAGTTGTATCATCGAGAAAGACAAGGAAAACCCTTTCAAAATATTGATACCAACTACACAAGTAGAACCCATGCAAGAAGAAAAAAAAGTGCCCTAAACCCTTCACAATGTTATCAATGGATGGTTTGAGATCATTGGATTTTACATCTGCATTCATGGGTGAATACAAGATCACAACAAAAGATTTTGAAAAGGGAAAACAAAAGAAAAAAATATCAAAAAAAAAATCAATAGAACCTTCGAAGGAATCCACTTCAACCACTTTAGAAGATACAACATACACAACAAACTTTGATGAAGTTGATTATGACCATCCACCAAATCCAAAAGAAATGGAAATTTTTTATGGAAGAGGTTATGAGCTTTTGAAAAAACTTGGTTATAGTGGAAAAGGATGTGCTATAGAGAATAGGGTATTTGTGTCCCTATAGAGCCTAACATGCAAGAAATGACTAGTGGCCTTGGTTATTTTCCTTCAAAAGAAACAAAAGCATCAAAAAATCCTTCACTCAATAGCAACACTATTACAAAATATTCTTCCAAGCCAAATTTAACCTTGGTGCATCCTAAATTGATAGAAACTAGAGGTCTTGGGTTATTTTCCTTCAAAATAAATGAAAGAAACAAAGAAACATTTGCTTAAAATTAATGTCATCACACAAAACACTCCTAGGACATGTCTTAGTAATTATTGGAGTTCATTAAATTTTACGCCCTCCTTTAAAGCAGAGTAAAAAATCTTGCAATATAAAGAGTCTTGTGTAAGTATGCCACCTTGTACTAAGCAAGAGATATCTTTGTCGCAAAAGAACATAACATCTTCTACTATTGATCAAGAGAGTATCTTTTCATGACTCCTCCAAGATTGTTTTATATCTCTCCCTACAAGAACATGAAATAAATTTTACAACAAGAGTTCATTTGGGGTATATCATAGAGTTCATGGTCATTCTACTTATGGATGTAAGGCATTAAGTAATAAAATTAAATATCTTAAGGATTGTGGTGCTCTTCATCATGTTGAAGTACCTAGTTCCTCTAAATGATAGTGATTTTCATGTTTCTCATCAATCACCTTGGCTCACCCTTGTCTTGCACTAAGTGGGGGTAAGGGGTTAGGTAGCCTTGCCCTTGTATGGTACTTGTTGATTGTCTATTTTGGTTGTTTTACCACCTTCCATGTATATATAACAGCAAGCTTGGGATGTGGAAAACATGCCTTAAGTTGGCTCATGTGTGACATACTTTCTTCCTATGTTTAGCATTTCATTTTGGGGGTAACCCATCTCTTTCATGATGTAGTTTCATTCGGGAACATATGACTTGGCATAGGGCTTTCCAAATAATCTCTCATGTCTTCTTCATTGGATACTCTAAAGCTATTGTTCACACTAAGGGTTTTAGTAATTTCTTTAAAGTGGGAGAATACATTGGTATTATTTTTGACATCCTCATGTTTCTTTGTGCAATTTTCTTTTTTCTTGTGATGTGTCCTTTTCCTTGGTGGTTTCATTGGGTTTGATATCCTCTGAGAGAATAATATTTATGACTTTTCCCCTCTTAGAGACATTAGGCATGATGATCTCTAAGAAGAGACCTTACACAAACTAAGTGAAGTCCCATTAAACAAAGCTTTACTCACAAACTTTTTCATAAGTGTTTAGATCAATACAACTTGGTAAACTTGTGAAGCTTAAACCCCTCCCTATAAGGTCGCCATGCATAACACACCTTGTTTTCCAATAGATCCCTCCCCTTGTTCATGATTTCTTAGCATAACACAACTTTTTAGGCCTTTTGAAGCTTGAAGTTTCATATTGTGGTGCCTTATTGAAGTTGTTAGGAGGATATATTGATATAATATGGGAGCCTGATATGATTCTCTCATTTTCCACCTGTTAGGGGCTCACCAAGTGGATGACTTGAGGTTCCATTAGCCCAGAGTGAGTGTGTGTTATTTACATAGTAGGCATCATTTTTTTCTTGTGAAAATTCTCGGATGAACAACTGAGGCTTGATCCACCTCTTTTTGTTTATAATTATGTTTTTCTTTCTTTTAGTCTTTGGCATTTTATGTATGTGTATCTTGTCTTATTGTTGAAAATCATACACCTTGTGTGTGTCCCTTTGTGCTTATGTTGGTTTGACATGGGATCTTGGTTCCTAGGGTCTTGATCACCCTCTTTGATCTTTGTCATCTTATACCATGTACGCATTGGTACACTTGGACCCCTCCTAACTAATTTAGTGTGAGCTTGATGCAAGTTCCTCCTCTCACTAAAGTGGAGGCTAAATGTAGTGTAGGAAAAATATCCCTTTTTCACACTTAATTTGGGAATTAATATTAAAATGAACTTAATTATGTCTTAATTTAGTGTTGTAATATGTATTGTGCACATTCACATTGAGTTTAAGGCCCTATTAATTAAAATAGACTTAATTGTGCCTTATTTTAGTGTTTTAGAGTGTACCCCTTTACACTTTCACACTTATTTAGGGCTCCCTTAATTAATTGAGGTTAATTTTCCTTAATTGGCCCCTTTAATTCAAATCTAAGCCTAATTAATTACATTTTCCGTAGAGGAAACCCAACATTCATTAATGCCTTAACATAACACTTCTCATTGAGCAATGTGTGTCCTAGGTAAGTGGCCTAGGACCCATTTTCCCATGGCCGAATGGGTCCTCACTTAGACCTAGGACCCTAATTCAAATTATGTTTTTGGCAGTATTTTAATGATTTCAAATCTAAGTTTCAATGTTGGCTAGTGATATTTGAATTAAGGATAAATTACTATAGTTTCAAAAAATTAGCCCTTTTTCACCCTTAATTTGGAAATAATTGACATTGAATTAACCTAATTGTGCCTTGGGCTAGTGTTGCAATGTGTTGTACACATTCACATTAATCTAGGGCCCCTTTTTAATAAAATGTACTTAATTTGTACCTTATTTATGTTGTTGTAAAGTGTTGTAGTACACTTTCACAGTTATCTAGGGTTTCATTAATTAATTGTGGTTAATTGAGCTTAATTAGCCCCTTTAATTCAAATTCAATCTCTCTTAATTGCAATTTCTGGGAGATGTATCCTAACACTCAATAATGGAATAGAATGACATTTAATTTGGAAAAATCAAGGTCCTAGAAAATGGTACTAGAACCCACTCGCCTTTAGTGGAAAAGGGGTCCTCCTCACTTTGGACCCCTCTTTTTGAATTACTTTTGGTAGGATTCTAATGAATTATAATCCTATATCTAGTGTGGGCTTGAATTATTTTGATGGGCTAATTCTCAAATTATGTATAAATATAAGGTTATTTTACATAATTTCACCTAGAGAAAGGAATAAAATTATGAGCAAGATATGAAGCAAAGGAATTTTCATGAGACCAAGCATTCATTGTCAAGAAGCAAGCAAGAGTAAAGTTTGGAATATCATTTGTAGGTCTTCAAGCTCATTTTGTGTCAAATATCAAGCATTAGTGAAGGTTGATGGTAGATTCTTATGGAGAATCATGAGGGATTCTAGGTGTTGGGAGATGCACAAGACATACAACCAAGCCTAAGGATTTGTTTCCTAAGTGTTTCTGGTCTTCTATATTTATCCTATTTGCAACCTAAAGAGAGGTATATTTAGATTGTTGGCTTATTAAAGGGATTGGAGATAGTCTTTAGCGAGTCATTTTCATTATTCATGTTTCATTTTAGGGTTATTTTCTAACACAATTGGATATAATTTTCTTTACCTTCTTATAGATATTAATCTTAGACATACTTAATTAAGGTTAGGATTGCACACACAAGTACATGTTTTAGATTTTCATTCATCATATAAGGTTTAATTACCAACAAGGGGTTTGATTAAGGAAAACCCCTAGATCCACCAAAAATCTTTAATATTTTTCTGGCAAATTATTAGCAGATTAGGATCTGAAAACTGGAATTTCGTAGTGCAAGGAAGGAGTGCAAACCTAGAAGTTGAAGACCAGATTCAATATTTTTTGGAAAGACCTAACATGACCCATTCACCTTTAGTGGTTAATGAGTCCTTATTAGGGCTTGGAGGAGAGCAGTTCTTATACTATACAAGCTTCTGCTTCAAATCGAGAGTTCCTCAAACCGGCCTACTAGGACCCATTCACCTCTAGTGGTGAATGCATCCCTATTAGCACCTCAAAAGAGATAGATTTGACGAGGTGCACAAAATTACCCACTCCTTGTTTTGCAAGACAATTTATAGTTTATTTTTTATTTTGTATTATATTCATGCATCATATGTGTTAGACCTAGAATTAGGGGCGTTTTCATGTTAGTTCAATTTCTTCTCCCCAAATTGTTATTTAGCTCACCACCCAATCCTTATATAAAGGAGAGATTGCAAGATCCCTAAATCTTGATTTAATTCACCTCTTGGGTCAACAATTATTTCAACGTTCTTGGATCTCATCTTTTGAATGAAGCCCTAACTAGAAAAAGGAGGTTAGATATCATAGCCTCTCTTTTTCTATGCATCATTTTGGTGAACACAATCGCTTTGAACATCTTAATTTATTATTTGGAGTACATTAAAACCCTAGATCCTATATTGCATTAGACTTGCATTGCATTTAGGGTAAAATTGCATGTTTCTATTGATTGTATTCATCAAAATTCATAAAAAATTCTTTAGATCTTATTTAGTTTTGCATTTTTTTACATTGAAATCATCATTTAAAATTTAGATTCAAATTGCATTCTAGATTTAGTCATCTTATTCATCATTTAACCTTAGCAAAAGTTGCATTTAGAGACTTCACATCTGGAAAACCTATTATAGAATTAATTGTTACAAATTTGAGAAAAAAAATACACAGGAATAACTCAAAAAAAGAAATCAAGCTCAAAAAACCCTAAAACTAGGATCTGTTCACCTTTAGTGGAGAATGAGTCCCATTGCACCTTGATCAACGAGTCTTTTGGGTGTTTTATGGTGTTTTTTGTGCCTTTTTGTTGTGTGCAAATACCTAGATTGAAACCCATTCTCCTTTGGTGGAAAATTATTCCCTATACACCTTGTGACAACAAAAATTCCAAGTTGTTTTTAGTTTTTGATAATCACTTTTGCCTCTGTTTTGAGATCTAAAAAAGTAATAGTCTAAAATAGATTGTCTTTCTATTCAATTTCTTATTTATTTAGATAGGTTTTACAACATTGTGAAAAAAATTATTGCATATTTCAATTAAAGGTAGTATTCAAATTCTACATTTTCAGCATTATTTCATTAATAGACAAAAACATCAAACAAGAACCTTAAGCAAACTGTAGTTATGTCAAATTTTATTTTCAAAGTTAATTTATCCTTCAAGCCTTTTAGTAGTGATGACTTGGACATATTAGATGAAGCCATTGAGGACTTCATCTCGCAAAGCCCATCCACTAAGGCTTGCTATGAAAAACAAAGATATAAAGATGTTAACACAATCACACCACAACTTATAATTTACAAACTCCTTCACAAAAACCTCAGGTCCTCAAGTTCAAAAAAAACTTATGCTTATCCTTGAACCAACGATAAACAAGGCTTCATCTGATGATGGTAATACTTCACAAAAAATGGGTTATAATAGCATTGTGTATACCTACAATACAAGGAACAACAAAAAACATCAAACAACTCCTATTTCATTACCCTTTCCTAATCCTATCTTGCCTAGTGCTCTTCATTTTCCTGTAGACAATGGAAAGGAATAAAATCTTGTTGTAAAGCTTAAGAATACTCATGCTAAGATATCTCTATAGGAACTTCTTCAAACATCACCTAGCTATCATAACATGCTTCAAACAGCCTTGCAACAAGTTATGGTTCCCCCTAACACTAGTTAAAATGGTGTGGAAATGCTAGTTCAATGAATGAATGAGATGAACTTAGACATTGTCTTTCACTAGATTGAGTTTCCTTAGAAATTCAGAAAAAACATGAAGCCTTTAATATAATAGTCTAGGTTAATCAAATTGTGATAAAGTGAAATTTTGTTGAAAATGGTTCCACCCTAAATGTGTGTAGTGTGAACCTTTATGAAAACATCAAAATGAGTAAAAGTGATATTAAACCCAATTCTTTATCTATCTGTGGATTTGATAATATTGGAAAACAACCACTCGAGGTTATAACATTACCTACTAAAGTTGGCAAAGTCACATTACAAACTCCGGTCCATGTCATGCATGAGTATCTTTCTTTAATCTCCTCATAGGAAGACCTTGGATTCATGAAATGAATGGAGTGCCATCTACTTTGCAATCATGTCATGAAGTATGTCTATAACAACAAGGTTTACACACTACAAGTTGATCTTGAACCTAAAATTAGTTTGATCATTGAAAAAGAAGGATGAGATCCTTCAAAAAAGATAGAATTGGATATAAATAAGGAAGTCTCAAAGGAGGAATAACATGAGATAGAGATTGATGAACTTACCAAATTGTTGGAAGATGATCAGAGTTCCTTAGATTTCACACCAACATTTATGGGAGAATATAAAATTCCAAAAAATGACACTAAAAAGAAAAAGAAACCAATGGCAATGTCAATGCAAAATTTGAAATACATATCACAAGAATCTACCTCATCTAATCTAGAATAAGACACAAGTTATACCATGAATTTTGCTGAGATAGATTACAAACAACCACCAAACTCAAATAAAATTGCAAGACTTTATGGGAAAAGTTATGAGCTCATGAAACAACTTGGTTATAATGAAAAAGGATGTGGAAAGAAAGAACAAGGCATCTGTATCCCTATAGAGCCTAACACACAAGAAAAAAAAAGTGGTTTGGGGTATTACCCTTCTAAAATAACACAAGAAAAAAGAAGAACTCTACTCAACATCAACACTACCACATGTAACCCTAATAGACCAACCCTCACCTTGAAGCATCCTGAGTTGATTGATACAACTTGTGACATGAACCTTTGGAATACTTTGAGGATTATGAAGCTTTGAAAGAAATGTTAGGAGTTCATGACAAGACATTTACTCCTAAAAATACATAGGTTACAAGTACTATGGTTAGCACTAAACAAGTGGATGGAGAAAAGGAAATAAATGAAAGTGGCAAGGATAAAGAAGAGTATAATCCTAAAAATTTGAAACAAAATGAAATTACTTTGGGAGATACAATCAACATATCGATGAATATACATAATGAGGAGAAATTAATTAAAATAGGGAAGTTCCTTGATGAAGATGAACAAGAATATCATGCAACCTTACTCCATGGCTTTCCCGAACTCTTCACTTGGACCTACTTAGACATGTCGAGAATTGATGCTAATATTGTAACACACAACATAGTCCTTGCGGATGATGCCAAACTAGTGGGACAAAAAATATAGAAGATGAATCCTAAGATAGCATTATTGGTTAAGATCAAAATTGAAAAACTTATTGAAGTGGGATTTATCCAGCCTATTGATTATTCTCCATGGATCTCAAACATAGTCACAGTTACGAAACTTGATAATCATATTAGGATGTGTACAAAATTTCTTGATTTAAATAAAGCATCTTTAAAAGATGGTTTTCCCCTTGTTAATATTGACATGATAGTAGATTCAACTGTGGGACACACTTTTTTGTTGGTCATGGATGGATTTTCTTGATATAATCAAATTGTTATCAACCCTCAAGATCAATACAAGATAGCTTTTACCATAGCCTAGGAAACATTTTGTTGGGTAGTTATGCCTTTTGGATTGAAGAAAACTGGTGCAACATATCAACGAGAAATGACATTGATATTTCATGATTACATACACAATATTTTGGAAGTTATGGTGATGAAATTCTAGCCAAATCTTTAACTTGACAAGACCATGTAAATATTCTTCAAAAGGTCTTTGAGCGAATGCAAAAAATATAACATGAGATTGAATCCGAAAAAGTGTCTTTGGCATAAATAGTGGAAAAAATTTAGGTTTTGTCATATCTCACAGAGGCATTGAGGTGGACACAAAGAAAATCAATGCTATAGTTAACATGCTACCTCTTAGAAACATTTCTCAATTACGCAATTTACAAGGAAGAATTTAGGCTATCTATCATTTTTTCGCCTCCTTAGTAGACCAAACATTACCTTTCACATAACTCCTTAAGAAAGAGGTTCAATTCAACTGGAATGAGGATTGTAAATAAGGCTTTGAGAGTTTGAAAGAGTATCTTTCTACTCCACTTGTTTTACAATCTGCTATGAAAAACAAGTTGTTTATCCTTTATACAATAGCATTGACTCATGCTCTGGTAGCATTGTTGCCACAACAAGATGATAATGGTAAGGAACATCATATTTATTACATTAGCCGAACCTTGATCGATTATGAGACATGATACACGATGATAGAGAAACAATGTTTAGCACTTGTATTTGATACTAGTAAATTGAGACATTATTTATTGAATTCTAAAATCCATGTCATAAAAATTTTTGACCCTTTAAAACATATTTTAACTAAACCAGATCTATCAAGACTCTTGGCTAAGTGGTTTATGTTATTAACAAAGTTTGACCTTAAGTTTTTTTCACAAAAAGTAATTAAAGGACAAGCCTTGACCAACCAATTAGCTGATTCTCCTCCTCTAGCATTACCTGATATAGACTTATTTACCGATGAGAGTGTGTTGACTATCCAAAAAGATAAAGAAACATGGGAATTGTACTTCGATGGTTCTAAGTGTCAAACAAGCTCTGGGGTAGGTGTTACATTAATTCCTCCTTTAGGAAAGCGTATTCCCTTATATTTCCATCTAAACTTCCTATGTACAAATAATAATGCAAAGTGTGAGGCTCTCATAGTTGGTCTACATGCCACATTAGCATTGAAAGTAAACACATTTCTATATTTGTTGATCAACTCTTAATTATTAAACAAGTAAATGGTACATATCAAGAAAATCATGATAAGCTTGTTCAATAGAGATACCTCACGATGAAATTATTAGACATATTTGAATCATATGAAATCAATAACATACCATGAAAGGACAATCTACATGTAGATGCAATGGAAAGCACAACTTCCCTTGTATCTCTCGATGATCCTCTCATCGACTTCACATTTAAAGTTTAAATGATTCTTAAACCTTCAATAGACAATAAAAGAAACAAATTAATATTTACCAATACTGACAAATCTAGTAAATGGTACTCAAAGATATTCATTTATTTAAAAGATGGTACCTTTCCTGAGCCTACAACTAAGAACACTCAAGACCGTCTTCAAAAACTTTCAACCAAATACATAATTCTTGCAAACATTCTATATAGAAGATCATTTAATGGCCTCTTACTTAGATGTCTTAAATAATCTAAAATCCCTATAGCACTCGAATAAGCTCACGCAGGTGCTTGTGGGGGGAATTTTGGAGGAAGAATTAGATCATTAGTTCAAAAATTGGTTCATGGAGGATATTATTTGAGACACATGGAAAATTATTGTTTTTAATACATAAAGAAATGTCATAACTTTCAAGAACATGAAAATTTGATTCATGTCCCTGCCTCCAAACTTCATGCTCAAGTTCCTATTTGGCCATTTTTTGGTTTGGGGTTTGGATCTTATTGGGAAGATATCACCCCCTTCTTCCGTTGGACACACATTTATCATTATCACAACCAAATACTTAATGAAATGGGTAGAAGCTATCCCCTTTCATTTCATGACAGCTGATACAATATGTCGTTTCATATTAGAAAATATTATTTCTCACTTTGGTCTACCCTTTGCATTAGTCTTAGATAATGGAACTGTTGGTGTTTAAAAATGCAACCCAGCTAGGTTTTGCAGTTCTCTAAGAGGTAGCCAACCTCTATATTGAATAACAACAAAAACTAGTGGCCAACTGACAGGAAATGGAATGGATTCACATTTCCCCTACACTTCAGGCTCTGTAAGACCTAGGGGGGTAACCCTTCAGCAATATCAAACAATCTAGACACACAATTAACCGGATATTGCTTAACAGATTATGTTCTTAGAGAAGTATGTTGAGAAACCTAAAATATCATTTAACATTGGCAAGATATTGAATGAATTTCATCAACCAGCATGGAGAACATGACAAACACAACTCAACAAAACAAATTTGAAATGGTTTTTGATTTAGAGAGTTGGGACCAAATTGAAAACAACAGAAACGTGATAATGGACCAGTGCCATAAAAATGGGCTATGGAGTCATATAACTAGCATTCATCTGTCAGTGTTGAACTTGCTCTGAAGGTCTTGCAAATGTTGTCACATTATGACAACCAAACCGCTAAAGCTTTCTCTGATAATTCTTCTTATGAATCGACCTACAACATAACACTCTTGTCATATATGTCAAAGCAATTACACTATCCCTAAACAATAGGCAATAATAAAAGCAGCGTGTGCTTTATTAAAGCAATTACACCATTCATAGAACAAAAGGCAACAACAGATGTAACTCAAATGCAGCAAATGTGCATGAATAGATTCAAACAATCTTATTATTGAATCCAAAACAACATTACAAATAGAGACCATGGAGACAATTATCAGCTAAAATAACATAATAGAATAATTCAGAACATACACTTTCAGATTAAAATGACTAACAGTCATATTTCCCCCTAACTTTACAATCTACCCATAACTTTTTCCTGACTTGCACAACTTTCAGAAATTGGAACCTTGTACAATGAGAAGAGAAGAGAAGAAATAGAAGAATGAAGGCAGCCCTAAAATTGATCCGAAAATTCTATCTAGAAACACCTCCATCGTTGAACAGTGATCTGCAAAATATCTTCTCCATTTCCTTGTAACAAACTTCAATCTGTTTTCAAAACAGCATGTGCCCAAATTGTTCTTCAATAGAAAAATGCCCAAGTATCCATTCCCACTCATTACTTGCAACTGAAAGAAAATTCCATTCCCATGCACACCTATTTCTTTTTTGTTTTTGCTCTTCATTTGCTGCAATTTTAATTCCCAGCACATACTTTCCAATAAAATGAATAAAATTCACTTTATACAAAGTCTTACAGCTCTCACAACAAATAAAACATTTTTCAAAGTGAATACTTACTTTATAAATTTATCCCCACTTTAAAATTTACTCATGGGGGGCACTTACAATTCCAATGTTTTATTACTTAAAATAAAATCCCCACTGGGTATTTTAAATATTTCGTTATTTACCTCCTTGGGTAAATTAACTTACCTCCTATCCTACTTTACCTCCACTCAAAAAAAAAAACTTTGTTCATTTTTACTTTACTTCACCCAAAGCCTTGCAAGCAAATGGTGAAAATAAAAACAAGTAAAAAATAATTATCTCCATTCCATTATTTATGTACATAATGGAAAATCCCCAAATGCCTAATCATTTAAAAAATAAAAGTGGGCCCACCTCCATTTGTTAAATCTACAACCATATATCTCTTTTTTTTTTTGAAATTTTTTAAAACTGGGCTCCTCTCGTGTTCTCACACACCTCACGAGCTTTTTTGGCAAAGTCACCCAAGCTCTGTGAGGTCCGCGAGAATGGGTTGAAATGCCCTAATTTTTCATTTATGTCTGGTCATTCTTGGCAATGGCGGCTCCCTTCTCATTGGTGTTCTCCTCATTTGGGTGGGCCTCTCTTTCACTAGTTCAAACCTCCTACAGGTCACACACCCACCTGGTCACGCCTTGCACTCCTGTGGGTCTCCCTTCACCATTGGTGGAGGCTTTACTATTTGGGTCGTGTCCCCATATTCTGTCACTGCAAGTGTGGGCCTCCACTATACCATTGGCGAAGGCTCCCTTCCTCTAGCTGGCATAGTTGTCTCCATCCACTGGTCTTCTCCTCATTTCCTATTTGGTGCGCACCTCACCTGTGCACTCCCCATCACTAGGCCATGCCTTCCCTTTCTACACGTGGGTCATATCTCTTCCACACCTCCATCTGAGCTTCCTGCCAAGTCTTCCTTGCTGCTATTCACACCCCTCTAGCTTTCTAATGGTCACACCTCAGCTCATGCCTCTAGGCCGCACCACCCTCTCTCTGCTGCTTGCGCCTCTCTCTACATTCCAAGCTAGTGCAGGCTCCTAAGCTTCTCCCACTGGTCACCTCTACTAGGCCTCCTATTGCTGACAGGGTGCGGGCCTCTCCTTGTTTAGCACGGGCCCCTCTTCCCATGGCTGCATGAGTGTCCTATTTGCTTGGTGGCACTGATAACATGGATCCCTCCTTATTTCCTTCATTACATTTCCATAATGCATATGCTGCACCCTTGAACCTCCATCGAGCCTTCATTAGTAGATTAATTACAATTGCATCAATTTTATCAATACTTCTCACATTTGACCGAAACTCATCCTCTGGGAAATAAGTTGCAATGGATTCACTCATACATAGCACTAAATAGTGATTCATATGTATTAATAGTAGGTAGAAACAATGTTTCCAATCAAACAACAAGCACTGTCGAGGTCATTATGTTGTTCTTATGAGTATCAAATTGAGCACATTGTATGGCATTACACATCTTCAACACTGCTACCATCCCCACTTTTGAACATAAAATGGACCTTGCTCAGTTTTACTGACTGATTCAAAACAGTTTACTTGATGAGATTGCAACATAGGAACCATTATAGCATTCTATGAGCTGGTTTCTCTTGGAGGCAACCTCTTAAAAACCTTGCACATACTCATATGCTTCCACATATTTGAATTCAAAATGACTTACTTGAAGTGAAAATTCACAATTATGCAAAGCATGTTGGGCCCCATGTGGGTCCGACTAATTTTTTTTTCATTTTCAGACAATTTTTCACCAAATTGTCTGACACTACCTTTTGAATCCTTCAAGATGTTCTGGAAGTGAAATGATAAATTGGGTTGCCACTAAAATCTGCTTTTTGCCACTTTTGCAAAATGGTCAAAATAGGTCAAGTTGCCTAAGGAATCAATCTAGGAAACTGGTCAAACGACCTCCGAGAGATATTAAAACTTGCAATCATATAGTCATTTGACCCAAAAGTATAGTGCAAAAGATGGATCAGAGAAACAGATCACGAGGAACCGGATATTAATCGGCCAATTCGCCTAGTTGAACTTTTCTGAAACAACAATTCTAAACCAACACAAGCTGACTCAACTGCTCATTTGCAATAATAGAAAATCAACCCCTGGCAAGTTGCCATTAGACACAGTGAAACATTAAGATACCCTGAGCATGTGTCCAAAAGGAATTTTCTTGAAACATCACTGATCAAAAGTTATTGATGGTCGAATTTGGCCTCTCAGAAAAGCTGTTAGGAATGTAGCTGCAAAATAGAACAATCTGCATTTGGTTTCGATCTGCTAAAAATAGCAAATCAGATCATGGGGTTCTACAAATTGACATCTGAGATCATTTAGGTATGGGGCATATGGAACATCATTTGTTTTGACATGTCAGTGAACTGGTTGCAAAAATCAAGCTCAAACAGGAAGCAACTTTGCAAAACAAACAGTCTGCAAATAGCAGAACAATGCAAAAACCTTTGAGCTTCACTTTTTGAAACCCTGTCAGAACGTATCATGGGAAGCTGAAAAATTGACATGCTTGCTCACATATGTCTATTGAGTATTTTTTCAAATGGGTTTTTCACAACAATCAATAGGCTTGAAATTATAAGCCTCCAAAGCGGGTCCCCGAAACAAATTCTTTAGGTGCACTTTTGAAAGTGCAGAAGCAATTTTTTTTGTTTGAAATAGGCATCTCAAATTTGCAAAATTTTAGAGTGCCATCAAGAACTCCATTTAAAAACAATGAAGTGAAGAAATTATTGGAAGAATTCAACATTCAACATCATTTCTCAACACCATACTATCCATAATTAAATGGACAAGAAGAAGCAACTAACAAGACTATTGAACAAATTATGTGAAAAATAGGGAGTAAACATAATAAATATTAGCATATGCAATTAACTTATGCATTAGGGCTTACCATACGAGCATTAGAACATCTATTGGATATACTCTGTATAACCTAGTTTATGGTGCTGAAGAAATAATGCCCTTAAAGTTAGAAATTCCTTCCTTGTGAATTGCTCTTGAAGGGCTCATTGATGACACTACTTACAAAGAAAAATGATTGCATCAGATTGATATGCTTGATGAACAATTTATAAATTCTCTCGAACATTTTCAAGCTTATTCCAAGAAAAGACAATGTGATTATAATGAAATTTTCATTCCTTGTGAATTTACTAAGGGTGACCTAGTGTTGTATGAAAATCAACGTAATGGCAATGCTCTCACAAATGAAAAAGGAAAATTCATTGCTAATTGGTTAGGAACTTACATTATAAACAAAACCTATGGGTTTAGATCCTACACATTAATGGAAATTGATGGTACACCTCTAAAGGAACCTATAAATGCTATGCATTTGCATCGGTATTTCATTTAGCACTTACTCTTTTCAATAGTGTGTTAGAGAAATGTTGTTGGATTAAGTGGATATTTTCAATTTTGTCTCACATTGCTTTTTTCTTTGATACATGATAGCAAGTGTTTATCTTATATTCTACGGTAATTATTCAAATTCTTTGATTAATTACTTTAGTTTCCATACTATTCAAAATTTTGTGTGTTATGTTAAATTAACTCCTTATAAGTAAATCTAATGTTATTAGATCATAGGTGTATTTAAGTTAACATAAAATACTAAATCATAATGTAGCATCTAATATAAATTGTAAGTGGTTTAACTAGATCACATTAAACATTAAATCATGAAGATATTTATTAGATATTCTAACAAAGGATATTTGATAAGTCACATTGACATTGAACTTAACACAAGATCAGAAAAAAACACAAACTTAAATGCTCATATATATATATATATATATATCATCAAAAAATTTGGTACATATGCATCATTGAATAAAGTGCTAATAGGGTCTATGATTACCAAACCCCTCAAGTGTTGGTGACCTCTGTTAGAACTAGAATTTCACATGAAAATCTTAAGGCCTTTTACCCATTTAAACCCATTCATTTACTATCTTTTCCATTAAAAATTTATTTTTGCCACTCATACATAGCTTATACCCTTTACCGTTGCCTTAATGTTCAAATTTACATCACTTATCACCTTATTGTGGCCTCCCACAATGGGATCATGGTATGGTGGTAGCGGTTAGTAGTAACGGATGAGGCATAAAGTGTTTACCGCACCACCACGTGCGGTGAAACCACAGATCGTGGTGGCCGCAGTGAACAGGTAGCGGTTAGTGAAACGGTCAACAATGGTGTGGAAATGGTCAGAGTAGGAGCCACTATGGTACCGCAAGAGGTCATCTTGTAGATCATGGTGATCACGGTGGATGGCGAAGTGGTTGGAAAAGATGGCTAGCAGTTACAACGTGATACTGCAGACAAGCAACAACGAAGCCACAGTAGGGCGGTAGGAGATAAGAACGAGCCAAAGCAGTTGACGGTCAAACACCGTGATACCATGGGTTGAAGAATGTGAGTCCGCGGTAGAGCAGTATAAGCTATGATAGCCATGAGAAATATTAAAGTAAAAATTTAAAATCTCGACTATAGTTAGAAATATTTAAATTATCGATAAGGCAACTTATTTAAATATTTCCTTCCTATCAGAATATCAAATGGTTATGGTGGGTAAAATGAAAAGGCATGACTGTTGAGGTGTAATGTATAAATTTTATGAAAATCAGTTGTAGCTGGGGGTGTGAGATTTTTTTCCTAGGGACGAGATAATAAAAAAAAAACTTTTGGAAACAAGGCAAATGGGAATGATTTTGTGACCAATTCCTTTTTGGTATTTTGCTGCTGTGATGTTATAACCTTTAATTTTTGCTCAATTCTCTCAAATTTTGAATTTTTTTGATCATTTGAATTTAAATATCAAGTATATTTTAATTCATCAAGGTGCATTTATGTACTTTGTGTGATTTTAGTTTATTGGTGTCTGCAAATCAGAACTAAATTCCTTTAAAGTGAATCACAGTGTTCATGAGATTTTTGTTGATCATTGAAGATGAACTTAGTAGGAAACTATTTCAACACTATTTACGCCAGTCATAAATTGATGAAGTCCTATGCCAGTCATCAGAACTTCACCCCTTAGAGTGTCTAGTAATTTGAATTGTGTTAGAAATGAAAATGTATATGGAAGTTGTAATATTTTGACTTCATTGCCTTATAGAAAGAAGGCACTGATCTGCGATATCCTAGGAGATAGAATTCATTATAAGTAATATATTCAAAACCTTCTATTTGTGTAGTATGGGTAGTTGTAGTGTCCTTTTGTCTATCCATTCCCAATTTCCATTGTGGGTAGACCGTTTAGCAGGATACACTAAGAACACATCCAATCAATTCTTTGAATGTAACATAAATCTCATACAACAAATTACATATGATAGCATAATTATAATTAAACCTCATCTAACACTATGTGAATATGAACCTAATCTTAGTCAATGCCATGAAATAGATACATAAATATATATCTCATCTACTACTAAATTAAACTTATATGCATCATAAATACAACATTCCTATGTTAACCTTTTCATTACATAATAAACAAGAATATATATATATATTAAAGATTACATCAATTCATTTACTTTTCCTTTACAAGAATGCTACAATGTACAAGATTCATTCATCTGAGAGGTACATGTATATAAGATACATATTGGAAACCATTTTCTCAGAAATATCATATGTGCCATAAAACCAACTCAGGAATGAAGTGGAAGGAAAGACTCCATGTTGCACACGAACTGGACCACCTAAACCCCAATAGATGGTTGGAAAATACCACACTACCATGTGGAAACCTGAGGCCCACTCCCTCTATGCTAGGAGACAACACTAGGCCCCACACACAAGCAAGCAACAAAAAAAAAGTGGCTGACATTAAAAATCCAAAGGCGACTACCTAAAAACAAGAATCAACCAAAAATCACAAGGATTTTCACAAAGACTTTCAAATACTTCTAGAGGCTCAATCACATAGCACAAACAAATAAGAAACCCAAAATTTGATCATTATACCATAACACATACAATGAAGCACATCGCATCATTTGCACAATCTTATAACATGATAACCAATTTTTAATTTCTCTTTTTTAGTAGATCATAATCAAGACTAGTAATGCATATATCCTTGGTACAATTGATCCTTACACAATACAAAAGACCCAACACAAGATTTCACAAATATTAAAGGATTATCAACACACATATAGTAACACATTCAAGCATAAATGATACAACACAATAAAAATCAAAGGATAGAGCTATATCCTCCTATACAACCTCTAGAACTAAACTAATTCCCTCTTGACAACAGTAAATCTGCAAACCATAAAATAGTCATATCAACTCGAAATCCAAATTTTTCAATTACCCATTTCAGATTTAACCCTTTAATACTCAAAACCGTGAGCAAAATTGATTAAAAATGACTCATAAATTCACAAAATACAAAACAACAAACAACTCCCATAAAAACCCTCTTGACAACAATCAATTCTTCCAGCCATAAAACAATCATAAAATAGTCATATCAACTCGAAATTAAAATTTGCCAAAACCTCATTTCATATTTTTCCCTAGACTACTTAATAATGTGGGAAAAATTGACCAAAAATGACTCAAAAATTCACAAAATACAAAACAATAGATGACTCCCATTAAAACCCTCTTTTTAGCATTACCTGATTCCAACCAAATGACAAAATAAGAAACCCAACAACCAGATATTTTATAGATTATTAAAAACATTAAAACCCCAATTAATTTAACCCTTTCCAAATGTCTATAAATCTAAAATGCATGAGTTAACAAAATCAAGAAAATCCTTACCTAAAATTCAAAGAACAATGATGAAAAAGAAGTTAAAACCCCAAAAGATCCTCCAAGCTGAAATCACCAATCAAAAACCACAATCTGAAACCCAAATGTTCATTCACTAGCATCAATAAATTCAAGAAATCTCTTTCATTGTTCATTCATCTTCACAAGCATGGAAATAACTCAAAAATGAAGAATGAAAATCCAACATGAACTCCAGAACAAAAAGCCAAAAGAGAGAAAACCCTCTCCCTAAAAATAAATAAAGAGAATCTCCCAAATGAGAAAAAAAATCCCCTTTTAAACCTCCTAGCAACCCTTTTAACTCTCATTTTAGTCACTCTTCATAATATATTAATTAGAGTGGGTTTTAGACTTTTAAAAAAAGGGGATTTTATGGAATAAAAATACCTCTAACCCATAAACCTATCACCTAGGAAATATTTTAAAAAATTAAGACCACATAAGGACTTCATAAAATAAAAATTAAGTGACCAATTTAATAAAATGAATCAAGAGACCAATAATGATAATATATAATAAAATAATAACACATTAACATAAATAAATATATCACTTATGAATAATATTAGATCACACCTCAAACTCATTAATAATAATTATAACAACTAACATGATTGAACCAATATTTAACTTCACTCAAACAATCCACAATCCAAGGCTAGGAATAAACCATGAAATAAGTTCTCACATGAAAGATAAATTCACATCAAAGCATAAAGAACACTAATCACAATAATAACAACCCAACTAACCACAAGGCTTAGCACCAACAAGTTGGGATCCAAAACCAAGGCTAGAAAGCATAATCAAATAATTGCATATCCCATAAGAATCATTCACATAAATTCAACACTCCAACAATAGGGTATAGGAGATCGGACATTGTCCCATGACAACCTAGAAAGGTGGTCACACACTGAATCAATTGTCCCTAATTGAGGACAATGGCTAGGGTTAGGGTATAACTTGGGCCTAGATGTTATATCCTCAACCACCAATGGGATTAGAGGCATGATCAGACCTACCAATTTAGGTGGAGATGTAGCCTAGTACCTATTCACTCAAACATACAAATTAGAGAACATGTGCATTATAGCTGAAGCACTAAGAAAATAACTCTAGCAATTGTATCTCATTCCCGTATGTCCATCATACGTCCAATGGTATGATGCCACCCTTTCCACTTATCCTAAGAAACATGCTACTGCATCATTTAACTATCCAAGTAAATCTTTTCTTTATAATAATAACATAACAATATGAATCATACTCACAAAAGTACTAATAGAAGCTCATGTTCCATCTGCAACCGCAACACTTGAACACAAGTTAGTACCTCTTCACGATAATAAACATAATCATAATCAAAATCATAATATCATATCATCATGATAATAATATGTCAAAATCATGTGAAAATATTAAAGATAACCAAAGCACTTTCATAGCACAAATATGCCCATAGCTTGCATCCTAGTAATGATCATGTCTGAACACACACACATTATGGTAAACCTATCCTTTAATATATATAATAGTTGATATCTTGAACTTCTCACATAGTCCATAAATTCATAATATACAACATCAACTGCTTAACATTAATAACACATATCTTTAAATATCCCTATTATTTTACCTTCATCTCCAAGTTCCAAAGCCAAACTACCTATACATCCATGATGAGAATGGAGGGGCACTAAATTCTCCCCCCTAAAACTTGATTTACTCCTGGAAGTCACAACCTAGGGTGGAAACATAACACATTAGTACCAAAATTTCTCTACTCTATAATTGATGTACGTCCTTTTTCTGAATCATTTCGATTAAAATCACTATCTGGCTACACATTTGAAAGTAATATTTTTCTAATCACCTTTATTTAGAAGTCCATACATCTCTTACAGTATGATAGTTTATTTTTACACTAACAAATATAGCAGGTACTCCAATTAACTCCATTTTCCATTCCCAATACAAAAATTTCCATAATCTCATACAAGGAAAACACATCAAATGATTTCTTGATATTCAAAAATAAAAACCATCTCATGTTTCAGAAACATATTTCAAATTACAATTTATGATTTTCAATAACATCCACTCCATTTAATACCTCAGATTCACAATACACTCACATTTAAGATGGCATGGTTATCTCTCTTTTACATCAATATGCAACAAAATATAAGAAATATACATCTAACACATACATACACAATCACATCACTAGGAAGTCCACAACACAAGGCTACACAAAGGTCCGTCTGGACATCGGTAAGCAACATACTAATCCATGAGCCAAGAGCCAATATCCATCTCACATGATTTATATCTCACACTCAGTGGCTTGATGGTGTTAGGCCACACACACATGGTGAGACCATTCAAACAAGACCACAATGACCTACCTCTTTTTGTATAAGGTGGTTATCCTCCAAGAGATAGTCATCACACATAGGTGGGTAGTGGGTCCTAGTTGTATAACAGCCTCGCATACCCCCATCCTCAAGGTTCCTTATGTTTGATTTCTCATATACACTCACCAAGTGTGCCTCATATGTCCTTGGAGAGGAATCACAATACAACACATGGCCGACATCGAAAATAATAAGGATAAGCTAGTTTAGCCACCAAAGTCATAAAGAAGAGCAAATAAAAATTCAATTTCAACAATAAAGTAATAAATGTGCACAATTTCAACACTAAATCAAATGTAACCACCAGGGCTAAGATAAAATAAGATCATAAGGTGTGGCTAAACCATCACAATCAAATATAAACAAGGTGTCGACCTTCACAATCAACAAAAAATCATCAATAACTAGAAAGAAAGTCCACAATCTTTGAAATTACACTATAAAACACTGTGTGACTAGATACTGGCCACCAAACAAGGAAGGAGGGAACAACATCGGGCTATAGAAGTAGCCCTCATGTGGTGCAGAGTGAGAAAACCATCCACATGGCTTAGAGTGTGTTAGAACTAGAATTTCACATGAAAATATTAAGGCCTTTTGCCCATTTAAACCCATTCTCTTTTCCATTAAAAATTCATTTTTTCCACTCATATATAGCCTATACCCTTTACCGTTGCCTTAATGTTCAATTTTACATCACTTACTACCTTACCACGGCCTCGCACAATGGGCTCACAGTATGGCGGTAGTGGTTAGCAGCTAGGGACGAGGCATAAAGTGTTTACTGCACCACCGAGCCACCGCGTGGTCAAACCATAGACCGCGGTGGCCGCGGTGATCAAGTAGCGGTCAACGAAATGGTCAATGACGATGTGGAAATAGTCATAGTCGGAGCCACCATGGTATCACAGGGGGTCATCTTGTAGACCATGGTGACCACAGAGGATGGTGAAGCGGTTGGCAAAGATGGCCAGTAGTTACATTTTGATACCGCAAACAAGCAACAATGAAGCCGCAGTAGGGCAGTAGGAGAAAAGAATGGGCCAAAGCAGTTGATGGTCAAACACCACGATTCCATAGGTTGAAGAATGTGAGACCGTGGTAGAGCGGTATAAGCTGTGATAGCCACGAGAAATATTAAAATAAAAATTTAAAAGCTCGACTATAGTCAGAAATACTTAAATTACCGATAAGGCAACTTATTTAAATATTTCATTCCTATCAGAATATCAAACGGTTATGGTGGGTAAAATGAAAAGTCATGAGTGTTGAGGTGTAATGTATAATTTTTTTAAAAATCAGTTGTAGCTCGGGGGTGTGAGATTTTTTTCCTGGGAATGAGATAATGTAAAAAAAAACCTTCTAGAAACAAGGCAATTGGGAATGATTTTGTGACCAAATTCCTTTTCGGTATTTTTCTATTGTCATGTTATAACCATTATTTTTTGCTCAATTCTCTCGAATTTTGAATTTTTTTGATCATTTCAATTTAAATATCAAGTATATTTTAATTCATCAAGGTGCATTTATGTACTTTGTGTGATTTTAATTTATTGGTGTCTACAAATCAGAACTAAATTCCTTTAAACTGAATCATAGTGTTTGTGAGATTTTTGTTGATCATTGAAGATGAACTGAGTAGGAAAGTATTTCAACACTATTTATGCCAGTCATAAATTGATGAAGTCCTATGCCACTCATCAAAAATTCACCCCTTAGAGTGTCTAGTAATTTGAATTGTGTCAGAAAGGAAAATCTATATGGAAGTTTTAATATTTTGACTTCGTTGCCTAATAGAAAGAAGGCACTGATCTGCCATATCCTAGGAGATAGAATTCATTATAAAAAATATATTCAAAACCTTTAATTTGTGTATTAAGGGTAGTTGTAGTATCCTTTTGTCTATCCATTCCCAATTGCCATTGTGGGTAGACTGTTTAGTAGGAAATTCATTTCAAATCTGCATATTTCACATAGGTTCACCCACCTAGGTCTAGCAAAACCTAAAGAGTAGAAGGTTTAATTGAGTATTTTACCTTGTATGTTGTCCGAAAATGTTGTAAGAACCTAGAAAAATCTTATGGTTAAAACCTGCATTTTTGAGAACCAATAGTTTGGAAATAAGCCTTGTCATAGAGTCAGTATCTTGTAGAAGACTCCGCTGGGAATAAAGAATTGTAGTTTTTCTCACTTTTGGAAAGTGAGTGACAACTCTGAATGAACAAATATATTGAGACTGATAAATTGAAATATATATCAAAAATAAAATCTTCCTAGAGTTCAGACTATCACAATTGCTCCCAAAATGCAAGGAAGAAGGTATTTATACAAAGATGGTGATGGTCCTAATGCCAAAAATAAATGGACAGAGAAGAATGATAAAGGTAATAAAGTGATTGATGACATGGGACCATCAGAGAAAAATAAAATATCAAAAGCATCACTAGAGATACACAGTTCATATGGTACATTATGAAATGAAGACAATCCTTCCAAAGAACCTCACACTCCTGAGGAATAGAGGAATCCCTTTTATCAACTAGATCCTAAGAAGGTTGAAGAATTCATGGCTGAATGTGAAGCTGAAAGAGAAAGAAGACAACATGAATATGATCAGAAAATGGCATTTCTTGAAGAGAATCAGGATGGACTTGGCTATGAAGCAGCCTCTGAGGAGAATTATGAACTTATGGCCAGGGATGAAATAAATGCAAGATTAGAACATGAGATACAAGAAGTGGAGAGAGCAAGAATAGAATATGAGCAAAGGCTCCAAGCAATTAAAGAACTTGAAGAGTTGAAGTTGAGGAAAGTGCAGATCAATACTCAAATGACTAATTTGCAAAAATATGTGCCACCTCATAGGCAAGGGAACAATAATGCAAGCCCATCAAATTCCTCACAGGCCTACCAGAATCAGCCAAGGAATCAAGGTAGATATCAAAATTTTCCACCACAAAATCAAGGTGTTCATCCACCTCCTTATCACCAACATGTACCCCCACAAGGTCAGCAATATGTGGAAAATAATAATCCATTGTACCAGTGTCACTATTACCAAAATCCTCCTCCACAATATGTAACCATGATTAGCTAGTTTGACTTGGCTAGATTACAAATATGCCCTTACCCTATGGACAATAGTTGGAGAAATTTGGTCCCAAAATTCATAGGGAGCAATGCTCCTGCAGCTGAAGAGCATTTAATGAGCTTTGATTCTTTTATGCAAGATTTAGATATGTAGTATGAAGATATACAAATGAGACTGTTTATGATGTGACTGATTGAAGATGCTAGAGATTGGTTTAATAGTCTACCAACAACTTCTATTAATTATAATCATGTGTTTTATGAACAATTTCTTGAGCATTATGGGAATCAATATGCACCTGAGTTTTCATTGCATGAGTTGGTGACCATTCAGAAACATCAAAGTGACTCATCTTATGATTTCAACCAGAGGTTTTCTAAATTGCATAATAAGATACCTCATAGATCTAAATTGGTTGATCCTACTACATTGAGTATTTATTTAAAAGCTTTTGATCCTAAGATAGGTTATGAGCTCAGGAACATGGGTCCCAAAAATTTGACTGAAGCTCAAAGGATAGCACTCACAATTGAAAATAACAGGAAAGCTGCAAGGATGATTGCCAAGAGGGATAACCCTAGGGTTCCCCAATATGCTTCTCTAAATAAACAAGAAAACACATATAGGAATGAGAGGCCAAGACTACATGACATGCCTTATAATACAAATTGGAGAAATGGAAAGCCAGTGATGAATGTGCCAAGAAATAAAGAGACACCCGACCCTTTGAAGAAAAGAGGGACATACATGGTTGATAATAGTCCTTGGTGTTCAGTTTGTGACTTGCCACATTCTTTAGAACATTGTGTTGTAGCTCAATCAATGCTAAGAAAATATATAGAAGAAAATGATAATGAACAAGATCATAATATTTATTTGACTTCTCATAATCTTCACTTAGCAAAGCAAGTATATTCATCTTCAAAGGAAGGAGGGTATGAATATAATGTTGATCATTAGAAATATAATGTTCACATGGCAAAACAACAATTTTTTTCTGATTACGAAGAAAGTGATGATGAACAAGGTTTCCCTACTGCATCATATCAAACTAATAGGGGAAATATGAAGAGACCAACTGAGGAAGAACTTAAAAGATTGACTATTGCAGCAGTTGAGCTAGCTAAAAGCAAGTATCGGCTGAGGAATAAAATAGTGAATGAGAATGAAGGTGTTCCAAAAGGAATATTCTTGAAAGATAAAAAGATGTCCTATGAAATATCAAAAAAGAAAAATGATGAGCCCCCTCATAACAAGGAACACAAGTATGTTCCCAAAGAAGAAAATAAATAATTCCCCAAGGATAAACAAAAAATGGATCAGACATCAAAGAGGGAGAAGGAGTACAAAGGTGAACCAGCAGAGAAAAAGAAGTTGATAAGAGCTGAAGGTGCATCTTTTAATTTTGTGCAAGCTTTATCCTAGGTAAAAATATTTGTCCCATTACTTGAAATGATGAAAATTAAAGAATATAGGGAAAGTGCTATTCAACTGATGTCTGGCGGGAGGAATCAAATTGTAAATTTTGAACAAAATGAGAATCTTGGAATTGTTGATAAGAAAGGAAAGATAAAAGTTTCAAAATCTGGCCTGAATGATGCATTGATGAACACGACACAAATTGATCCATTTTTCACTACCCTACTCATAAATGGTAAATTCGTAAGAAATTGCATGATAGATTCAGGTGATTCTATGAATATTATGCTAGTAGGGGTAATGAAACAACTTGGCATGTGGATAGATATTGAGGGTGGTAAATTTTATGCTATGGATAGTAGGCTTGTCCCAATTGTGGGGATTATGAAAGATGTAGAGGTAAAATTAGCAGCCTACCCACAAACAACTTATAACATTGATATAACTATGATTGATACACCTCCTCAATTTGGAATGCTTTTGTCAAGACAATGGACTATAGTAGTTGGAGGTAATGTGCAATTTGACTTATCATATGCCATAATATCGATTAATGGTAAAGAGGTAAAAATATATAGAGAACCAAGGGTGAATCAAATTGTTGAATGTGTTCCTCAAGAACAACTTAATTGCTTCTGTGATGTAGATTTGGGGAGTTTTATAATAGAATTATCTCAGCTAGAACTAGTGAATACTAACCCAATTGATAAGCTTGTCTCTAGAAATCAGCAGGGTGTGTGGAAAATGTACTTTGATGGGGCATGCAATCAAGAAGGTAATGGAGCTGGAGTATTTTTCATATCACCTAAAGGTACAACATTTAAACATTCATTTTTGTTGGATTTTGAATGTACAAATAATGTGGCCGAGTATGAAGCTTTGTTGATTGGTTTGAACATGGTTGTCAAACATAAGATTAAATTGTTGTCTATTTTGGGAGATTCCGAGTTAGTTGTGTCACAAGTTAGATCAAAGTATGTTGCAAAGAATAAAAGGCTGAAACAATATAGAAATTTTGTGTGGGATATAGTGGAGCTATTTGATGCATTTTCAATTGATTGGATAGATAGATCTAAAAATTTGATGGTTGATTTTTTGGCTAATGTAGCCTTGAAGAAAGATGATATCACTTTGGCAAGAGTGTCTTAGGTTGAATTTAAAACAAGACCAACAGTCCCTGACAATATATAAATTTGGGAAGTTTTTGATGATGATACTGACCTTTTGAAATTTCTTTATTGTATAGATCAGTATGAGGCATAGGAGATTGATTTCAATGCTTTTGTGGAAGAAGTGGATGGGAAAAAGACTGCATTTGGGAAGGAATTTTTGCAGCTTAAAACTAACAAGCTTCCCAAAGGGCTTGTGGCATTGGAGAGAGTGTATGATGGGAGAGATCATTCCCTCATAAAGCAGATGCCTGTTAAGAAAGGAGATATTGCATAAATAAATTTGGGAACTGAATTAGCACCAAAAAGGGTTTATATTGGAAAGAAAATAAACCCATCCATCAAAAGGATGTTGATTACATTGCTGAGAATATACAAACATGTGTTTGCTTGGTCCTATGAGGATTTGAAGGCATATAGAGAAGATATTTTTCAGCATGAGATTCCACTTAAGGTAGACACAAAGCCATTCAGATAGAAGTCGAGGCCTATCAATCCAACTCTAGAACCTAAGATGCAAGAGGAGCTAGCAAAGCTCAGAGATGGAGGTATCATTAAACCCATTAGGCATTCAACATGGGTCTCAAATTTGGTTCCAGTTAGGAAGAAAAATGGGGACATAAGACTGTGTTTTGACTTTAGAAATCTAAATGTTCCTTCCCTAAAAGATAATTATCCTCTTCCAAACATGGAGGCAATATTGCATAAAGTAACAGGGTGTGAGCTATTGTCAATGATGGATGGATTTTTTGGATATAACCAGGTCAAAGTCAAAGAATTTGAACAATACAAAACAACATTCACTACACCATGGGGAACTTATGTCTATATAAGAATTCCATTCGGTCTCACAAATGTAGGAGCTACCTTTCAAAGGGCCATGGATGTGGCATTTGTAGATCTAATCAATACTATAATGGTGGTATATCAATATGATCTCACTACTTATTCCAATAGGGAAGAGAATCATGTTGGTGATTTGGAGAAGATCTTCATCAAAGCTTTGGAATATGGTATAAGTCTTAATTTGTTGTCACAGAGGGTAAACTTTTGGGGCATCTTGTGTCAAAATATGGGATTAGGATAGATCCTAAAAGGGTAGATTCCATAGATAAAATTCCCATTCCTAAAACTATCAAAGCAATCCAGTCATTCTTTGGCCAAATAAATTTTGTTAGGAGGTTTGTGTCCAATTTTGTTGAGATTGTTAAACCTATATCTAAGATTTTGAAAAAAGGAGAGAAATTGGACTGGACTATTGAACCTATGGATGTCTTTATATCTATAAAAAGAGCTATTAAAGAAGCCCCTATCTTAAGGTCCCCTGATTTTACTAAGCCGTTTCAGATCTTTTCTTTTGCTTCATTCCATACCATAGTTTTTGTCATGTTACAAAAAAAAGATGAAGTTCATGAGCAACCTGTTTCTTTTTTCAGTAAATCTTTGCAGCTGTCAGAATTGAAGTATGATATTATGCAAAAATAGGCTTATGCACTGGTCAAAGCAGCAAAGACTTTCAAGCCTTACCTTGCTGGAGGTAAGGTAATTGCTTATGTCCCACATGCAGCTGTGAAGGATATCCTAGTGCAGACATAAGTGAAGGGGAAGAGATGAAGATGGATTAATAAAATCCAAGAATTCAACATCGAGATTCAAATTACCAAGTTGGTAAGAGGAAAGGGACTAGCCAGGCTGATGGCAGAAACAAATATTGAAGCAAACCAAATCTGCAATGTTGAAGGTAAGGAAGAATTTATAGCAAGTATTGAGCATACTCCATGGTATACACATGTAATGCATTATCTGAAACATATGAAGTGTCCCAAAGGGTTGAATGACAATCAAAGGAGAGCCTTGAAGTTGCAGGCTTCTAAATATGTTTTTATAGAAGGGGATATATTCTAGAAACATAGGGATGGTATATTTCTATTATGTTTAGATGAATTCTAGGAAAAATATGTTTTGAGAGAAATGCATGAAGGGGTGTGTGGAGGCCATTATTCTACTAAGACTACTACACACAAGATTCTTAGGGCTGGTTATTATTGGCCTAGGGTATTTAATGATTCCTTTGCATATGTGAGGAAATGTGAAGCTTGTTAGAAATTTTCATGAAAGTTGAAGTATCAAGGAGCATTGCCACTTAGACCTTTGCAAGTAGAAGCACCTTTTCAACAATGGAGAGTTGATTTCATTGGAGAAATATAAGAAAGATCAAGTGGAGGACATAGGTGGATACTAGTGGCCACAAATTATTTTACTAAGTGGATGGAGGCTATCCCAACTAGGCAAGAAACAAGCAAAGTGGTAATGAATTTTCTGATGGAGAATGTTATGACTAGGTTTGGCACTCCAATCAAATTGATCATGGATAATGGGATGTGTTTTAGATCAGATGATTTTAAATATTTTTGCAAAACATATGGAATTAGTATTTCTTATTCTGCCCCATATCATCCACAAGCCAATGGTGAAGTAGAGTGAAGCAATAAAAATATTTTGAAGATAGTAAGGATAATGCTTGATACAAATAAAAGGGCATGGGATTCAAAATTGAGATTGGTTGTATGGGAAAATAGGATTACAATGAAGAAGGCAACTGGAAAATCTCCATTTGAGTTGGTGTATGGGACACAAGCTAGGATGCCATTGCAGAATCTTATGCCAGTCTATAACTTTATTCTGCAAGAAGACTTAGATATTTCTGATCCAATGGAGGAAAGAGTGGAACAACTTGCAAAGTTGGATGAAGTGAGAAGAGTGGCTCAAAAGCAAAATGTGAAATTGTAGCCGCAAATGAAGTACCTTTTTGATAAAAAGGACAAGAAGAGAAAATTTGAAAAATATGACTTGGTGTTGATGTGGAATGCTCGGTGTCAGGATAAGGGGAAGCATGGCAAGTTTGAAGCTTTATGGCTAGTTCCTTTTGTGATAACTGGTAAAGGAGGTGAGGATTCATATTTCCTACATAACATGTCTGGAGAGGAGAAGGAGTTGCCTGTACATGGGTAGTTTCTGAAGCATTTATTCTCTTAAGGATCAATAGAGGGTCAAGGATTGCTAGTGCATGGACAATTCTTAATAACCCTCTTTAAATATTCTTTGCATGCATAGTAGTTTAGGAAATTTTGAAGGGTCTGGGTTTTCCAGTACATGGACATTCTCAAGAATTCCCTTTTTGAAAGCTTTGCTTTCTTTCCATGTATAGTAGATTAGGGTCATTTTCACCTTCCATTCTCCATGCTCCACTTTCCATTTTCCATTTCCTTCACTCTTTCATTCCCTCCATCCTCCATCGCCTTCATATTCTGGACCATTCATATTTTGGTCTGCTCTCCCATTTGCGTTCTACATTCTTGCAGTGATTTGTTAAACCACTCATCCCCAATAGGAGCCACTATTAGAACTAGAATTTCACATGAAAATATTAAGGCCTTTTGCCCATTTAAACCCATTCATTTTCTATCTTTTCCATTAAAAATTATTTTTTTCCACTCATATATAGCCTATACCCTTTACCATTGCCTTAATGTTCAATTTTACATCACTTACCGCCTTCTCGCGGCCTCCCACAATGGACTCATGGTATGGTGGTAGTGGTTAGCAACTAGGGACGAGGCATAAAGTGTTTACTACACCATCGCATGTGGCCAAACCACAGACCGTGGTAGTCACGGTGAATAGGTAGCGATTAGCGAAATGGTCAACGACGGTGTGGAAACGGTCAGAGTAGGAGCCACTATGGTACCGCGGGGGGTCATCTTATAGATCGTGGTGATCACGGTGGATGGCAAAGCGGTTGGTGAAGATGGCTAGCAGTTACAATGCGATACTATAGACAAGCAACAATGAAGCCACAGTAGGGCGGTAGGAGAAAAGAACGGGCCAAAGCAGTCGACAGTCAAACACCATGATACCACGGGTTGAAGAATGTGAGTCCATGGTAGAGCAGTATAAGCTATGACAACCATGAGAAATATTAAAGTAAAAATTTAAAATCTTGACTATAGTCAGAAATATTTAAATTGTTGATAAGGCAACTTATTTAAATATTTCATTCCTATCAGAATATCAAACAGTTATGGTGGGTAAAATGAAAAGTCATAATTGTTGAGGTGTAATGTATAAATTTTTTTAAAATAAGTTGTAGCTGGGGGTGTGATATTTTTTTCCTGGGAACGAGATAATAAAAAAATGCCTTCTGGAAACAAGGCAAATGGGAATTATTTTGTGACCAAATTCCTTTCTGGTATTTTGTTGTTGTGATGTTATAACCATTAACTTTTGCTCAATTCTCTCGAATTTTGAATTTTTTCAATCATTTGAATTTAAATATCAAGTATATTTTAATTCATCAAGGTGCATTTATGTACTCTTTGTGATTTTAGTTTATTGGTGTCTACAAATCAAAACTAAATTCCTTTAAAGTGAATCACAATGTTTGTGAGATTTTTGTTGATCATTGAAGATGAATTGAGTAGGAAAGTATTTCAACATTGTTTATGCCAGTCATAAATTGATGAAGTCCTATGCCAGTCATCATAACTTCACCCCTTAGAGTGTCTAGTAATTTGAATTGTGTCAAAAAGGAAAATATATATGGAACTTGTAATATTTTGACTTTGTTGCCTAATAGAAAGAAGACACTGATCTGCCATATCCCAGGAGATAGAATTCATTATAAACAATATATTCAAAACCTTTTATTTGTATAGTAGGGGTAGGTGTAGTATCCTTTTGTCTATCCATTCCCAATTTCCATTGAGGGTAGACTGTTTAGCAGGAAATTCATTTCAAATCTACATATTTCACATAGGTTCACCCACCTAGGTCTAGTAGAACCTAAAGAGTAGAAGGTTTAATTGAGTAATTGACCTTGTATGTTGTCTGAAAATGTTGTAAGAACCTAGAAACTCTTATGGTTAAAACCTGCATTTTTGAGAACCAACAACCTACATGGCCATTATGATATAGTAGTATGGGATTGCGACAAGCCTGAGTTTAGTTGTAGGCCCTCCAATAATCCAAATTCTCTGGCCTCTCGTATGAGTGCCTCAACATGATCTTGATCGATGTAATCCTTGTCCACCTATACCCTCACAAGCTCCTCCTAAAGCCTCAAGATATTTTCTCGTACGTTACTCTCTATCCTACAATTGGTAGAACCTCGAGAGTCTATGACTATAGTAAGCTTTACCTAAACTTGGTCGGCGTGACTCGTGGCTCTCTTGTATGTTACACCTAATCTTTCCATTGACTCGAAGAGGTTTTCATGTGATCCAAAAAAGGTGAGGGCATGCACTCTTGAAGTATATTATCCTCGGCATGTAGCAGGGGCACTAGTGTTGTGATCACTAACTAATAGAGATCTCACCACTCTCACATGAATCCTACAAAATAGAAATCATAAGAGTATTAGTAATCATCATAATCATATATATAAAGTATATGTGTAAAACATATATGCATAAAGAAATAATATAAACATCAAATTATCACCTAGATCACCAGTCCACCGGTCGGGGTCTAACCATATAGCGATGGCCCCCCTCTATGTTGTATGTATGGGTGGCTTGCTGCTACTAGCCTCCCCACACCCATAAGTATGTTTCTCTCGCCTAGTTGTGGTATGTGATCTAGTGAGCTTAGTAGGTGGTATCTCTCTCCTATTATGGGCAACTAGATCCTCCTTGTCCTTGGTGGTGTCATTTCTCATAGGCTAGGTCTCCTCCTCCTCCTCATCATCATCATCATCCTCATCCTCCTCCTAATAATCCTCATGCTCCTCATCTAAACCTAGAAAGACATCAGGCACAATGTCATCCTTATCTATGTCAACATCTTTTTGATCATCACCTATGTCTTGTCTACAATGTGCAAGAGGTTATATGAAACCTATAGGGTGGTGTAGTGGGAAGACTGGAGCTAGTCTAGTTGTAAACCACCACTCATAAGCCTAAGTGGTACCCATGTCATCAACCTCAAAGACTCAAGGTAGGTCGTGATCCTCATCCTTTGAGTCGCTAAAATGTACATCACTAGTGACATGATGACTATCACCGGGCCTAGTGACACTCTATGTTGAGCATCGGTACATTGTTCTAGATTATGGTGGTACCTGGATGTGCCTGAACTACATCATAACATAGTCATAGTAAAAGGGTCTGGCTATGTAACTGTGCCTACCTAAAAGAAACTATTCCATCTTTAGTATAAAAAGCTCATGTCTATCTTATGCCCATTAGGGAATCCACTGATATTATCTCCAACAAATTTCATCCTCATCTAGTTGGTCAAATCTAATCTACTAATATAGCAAATCTCCCTCCTACCATGGTCATCTAAATGGATAACTAAAGACCCTCGACTCACCCAAGGCTATTATGAGGGGAAATTCTATGGGCCTCGTACATATGATATGCTTGAAGCACCATATCTATAGGAGTGTACAATGTACAATACTGTGGAGATCTCAAAATACAAATTGACTAAGATCATAATAGAGACGGGCGAGCATGTTGCGGCCCTAGCCATAAACGGTATGTTTCTCCTCCATGCTCCAAATCATATGAATGAGACCACCATCTAGATGTGCCCCTCGACCATCTAGAACTAATGTGATTGCTACTTTCATGATCATGATCCATCGTAGAAGTGGTGATCAGGTTTTTAAGATCCATTTCAGCTCCACGCATAGTTTGATGCTTGAGCGATGAATAGGCCACTCTAGAAAATAATAGATAGAATCTGTCATCTGTGCATATGATCTATCACTGCACAACCATGCATGCTTGCCTAATATAGGAATTCATAAGATGCAATGTATGTCCTCAAGGGTCACTTTCATCTCCCTAATGGGTAAATGGAAGGTACATGAAGCTGAGTCCCATCTCTCCACTAGGGCTAGTAGCATACTATCATGGTACCTCATCAATGGCATGAGGTACACCCAAAATAATCTAACCTCTTGAAGTAACTTGATTTCCTCCTCTGATAATCAAGTAACTGACTCACAAAGAAAACAATACTATCTCCCTCCTAAGTGTTGTTGGGCTTGAGGAGGAACGTAAAAATAAAAATACAAAAAATAAGTCTTAAACCAAGTAATAAATATCACTAAAGTTGTTCTAAGATGCTTTTCAAACAATATGGACACCTATTCCATTTTTGGATGGGGGTCTTGGACACTTTAGCTATTCTAGGACAATTTGTGCCAAAGTGGGATGCCTTGTGCCAAAGTGGGACACCTTGCGCCAAAGTGGGATTCCTTGTGCCAAAGTGGGACGCCTTGCACCAAAGTGGGATGCCTTGGAACAAAGAGGGATGATTTGCGCCAATCTATTCCAGGGTTCTAAAACTACTATAAGTACATAAAAAGGTATAATAAATACATGAAAACAATGAAAAAGAAAAGCATAATCCACTCTCTATGTCTCGGAGAATTCCCTGTGCTACATCATTGCGAACCTCATCCAATCTCGAGGGCCTGGAAACTCTTCAGCTAGGAATTTTCACTCACTCTACACCAAGGTAATTTGGAACAAGGTAAATGTAGAATGAATAGAGAAAAGTGTCATTTTCATTAGTATATAGTAAAACCCTAGTAAATAAAGCTCATTCATTTAAAATGGAAGTTAATTCAAATTAGCATATTGGGGGCTAGAGGACTTCATTTTCGTTGACATTTGTTATGTTGGATTTGCGATTCCAATCTCGATCTCATAAAACATCTATCACTACATGGTATGGTACTTGGAAATACCTTATGATATGACTTAAGTGATTTGATGTGGTTTCATTTTCACACTGATTCCACCTCCATAAAGCAAGTGGAATCAGGAGGGCATACATCTACCCTCAAATTCAATTCTCTGTAGAAGTTTGATAAGAGGATTTTTGAATAGCTAACGAATCTATTAGTTGTAGGATGTGGTTCCTAACATTGTGGTTTTATAGGTAACTACAATGGATACTTCATTCTCCCTACCAACAACCTTTAAAAGGAAAATCCCACCGAGGAGGGCAACAAGTAGGAGAAATGGAAGTTTGGGCTCTAGAAGGTTTTGGTGTTGCTTATATTTTACACGAGATGCTTACTTTAAAATCTAACCATATAGAAGCTCGTGAAAAAATATTTGGTGCCATTCTCAATGGAGAAATCCATATGAGTATCCTTTTTATAATGATTATCTCCTTAAGCTTTCATATTCACGTAGTATCATATAGCAACTAAAGTGGGGGCTAAATGTAGAGTTGAGAAAAGTATCCCTTTTTCACACTTAATTTGGAAATAATTGACATTGAATTAACCTAATTGTGCCTTCGGTTAGTGTTGTAATGTGTTGTACATATTCACATTAATCTAGGACCCCTTTTTAATAAAATACACTTAATTTGTACCTTATTTATGGTGTTGTAAAGTGTTTTAGTACACTTTCACACTTATCTAGGGTTTCATTAATTAATTTTGGTTAATTGAGTTTAATTATTCCCTTTAATTCAAATTTAATCCCTCTTAATTGTATCTTCTATGAGATCTATCTTGACACTCAATAATCACATGGCATGACATTTGATTTGGCAAAATAAAGGTCCTAGAAAATGGTGCTAGGACCCATTCTAGTGGTGAATGATTCTTCTCCACATAGGACCCCCCTTTCTTTGCATATTTGGGGTAGGTTTTTGATGTTATTTCAACTCCCCAAGGCAAGGTCTTAGAAACTTGCTCTAGGACCCATTTTTCTTTAGTGATGAATGGGACCTCCTCACTTTGAATTTAATTTTGGCAGGATCCTAATGAATTTTAATCCTAGATCTAGTGTGAGCTTGATTATTTTGAATTTTGGGGTTAATTCTCAAATTATGTATAAATATAAGGTTATTTTACATAATTTCAGCTAGAGAGAGGAAGAAAACTATGAGAAAACTAAGAAGAAAAGTACAAGCATTCATTGTCAAGAAGCAAGCAAGAGTGAAGTTTGGAGTAGCATTTGGAAGTCTTCAAGATCATTTTGTGTCAAATATCAAGCATTAGTGAAGTTTGATGATAGATTCCTATGGAGAATGATGAGGAATTCTAGGTGTTGGGAGATGCACAAGACATACAACCAAGCCTACAGATTTGTTTCCTAAGTGATTCTAATCTTCTATAAGCATCCTATTTGCAGCCTAAAGAGAGATATATTTAGATTGTTTGACTATTAAGGGGATTAGAGATCTTCTTTAGTGATTCATTTTCATTATTCATGCTTCATTTTAGGGTTGTATTCTAACACAATTGGATATAATTGCCTTTACCTTCTTATAGATCTTAATCTTATACACACTTAAGGTTAGGATTGCACACATAAGTATATGTTTCTGATTTTCATTCATCATATAAGGTTTAATTACCAACAAGGGGTTTGACTAAGGGAAACCCCTATCCACTAACAAGCTTTAAAATTTGTCTTGAAGATTATTAGCAGATCTAGACCTAAAAATTGGAATTTCATAGTACAATGAAGGAGTGCAGACCTGTAAGTTGAAGACTTGATTCAAAGATTTTCGGAAGGACCCAACAGGACCCATTCGCCTTTAGTGGTGAATGAATCCTTTTTAGGGCTTGGAGGGGAAAATATCTTGTACTATTAAAGCTTGTGTTTCATATTCAAAGTTCCTTGAACAGACCTAGTAGAACCCATTTTCCTTTGGTGGATAATGAGTCCATATTAGCACTTTAGAAGAGAAATATTTGACCAGGTGCACAACATTATCCACTCCTTTCTTTGCCAAAAAAGTTATAGTTTCTTTCTATTTTATATTAGATTCATGCATCATATGTGTTAGACCTATAATTAGGGTTTTCATGTTAGTTCAATTTCTTCTACCCAAATTGTGATTTATCTTACCACATCATCCTTATATAAAGGAGAGATTGCAAGAACCTTAAATCTTGATTTAATTCACCTCTTGGGTTGACAATTATTTCAAGTTTCTTGGATCTCATCTTTTGAATGAAGCCCTAACTAGAAAAATGAGGTTAGATATCATATCCTCTCTTTTTCTATGAATCAAATACTATAAATACAAGGTTATTTCATCAAATCAACATTATATTTCAAGAATATTTCAATTATATATTTGAGAGATCAATTACAACAGCCAATATTATTGTCAAGAGCATTCAAGAGAAGATTTCTTCATCATTTGTGGCAGCATTAAAGACCCATTCATCATTTCAAAGTTATGTGGAGTCATGCATGTTTTTGGAGCTAACATTGTGATGTAGGTTTCATGATTCAATCAAGCATTCAAAGTATCATTTCAAGAAAAGATTCAAAGTCAAGATCCACATCCATTGAATCCATTTCATGCAAGTTGCAGAACTCCATTATCAATGGTCCATCCAAGGGTTTGGTGAGTTGTGACACTGACTTGTTCATTCATCATTCCTTTCATGCTATTTCATTTTATTTCAAGGTTTAATCACCAAAATGGATTTTTACAAAGGAAAATCCCCATTCACCCAAAACAAAAATTTCCCCCTCTCTTTGTGTGTTGCAGATTTACAAGTGAAGAAAAGTTGAAGATCTCAAAAGTGAAAAATTGAAATATTGTCAAAGTTGTCACCTTTGTTGTCATCTCACAAAAACTCAAATCTTGGATTTATTTTTGACTGTTTGATTTTGAAAAATGAGAATATGGGAGTGCAAACACAGGAGCAAAGAACCCAAAAATAGTTTTTTGGAGAGCCCTACCCTGGACCCATTCGCCGTAGGGCGAATGAGTCCTCATTTAGTTTCTAAAAATACCTTATTGTGATATGTACACAAGATTTATCTCTTCTATATTCTCTAGAAATTTTGTAGGTTCCATCAATGTAAAGCTAAATCTTCTAAATCCATGTTATAGATTGCATTTTGTAGTTGATTTTCTATTTTAAATCTTTCTCCCCAAAGTGTTGTTTGACCTAGACCCATGTCCTTGTAAATAGGGAAATTGCAAGATTCTTCAAAGAATTCACTCATCTAAGGGTTGAAAGTGGATTTTTACTCGAGGGGTCTCATTTCTTGAATGAAATAGAAGAATAGGTGGGTTCATTAAACTCATTTTTCCCTTTCAATTTATAGTAATTTTGGTGTAATATTCCAAATTTAGTATAAAAATCCCATATGTAGCGAACCCCTACCTCATCATTCTATGTTTTAAATACATGTTGTTAGAACTGTAAAATTTTGAATTTTTTACAGTCTATTGCATTCAAGAGTTTCCAGCATTAAGTCCTCATCATAAGCATAAATTCCCCTCTTTGCATTGTCTTGCTTATTTTTTGTCATGTGACCCATTAAAATCCATCTAGCTCTTCGTATTTCATTGAAAGTCCCATATCAGCAAGACATAGTAAAAGTCTCCCCGACCTATATTTTATCTAACATGTATTGTTGCAGACAATCAACAAGACTTTTCTTTTGTTTTGGCAATTGAAAAGATTCACAACGACAAAATAGGCATTTCGGGGTAACATTATAGCGAAGTATTTTTCTTGCCGACCGGCATATAGAAAAGGTATATCGACATATGCTGGGGTGTCATTGTAGTGTCACAGCGAATTCAATTGGTCTTGCCAATTAGCATGTGGAGGGGTCATTTCGGCTAAGCTGATGGGTATCGGCATGAAGTCATAATGAAATCATTTCGTCTTACCAATTAGCTTGCAAGCAAATGTTTCGGTAAGACTTATGTGCGTCGGGGAAGGTCTTGGCGAAGTGATTATTGTCTTGCCGAACTAAGTGCAAGGGGATTTGAAAAGCTATTGGAAAGAGTATTGGGGTCTTGCCGATTTAAAAGATATGCCAATAGAGATGTGCATTGCCAGTAGAATAACTTTTCAATATAAGTCTTCCCGAAGGTTTACTATCTTACCAAAGGTATTATTTCATTGGTGGGGTTTATTTCTTCGGTGAGAAAACTTGATGGATGCGCCGAAATGAGAGTTCACTAGTGAAAGGGGTGACTTTGTCTCAGCGACTATGACTTGAAGAATGCATATCGATATGACACAATGAAGTCTATGTAGCATCTCCCCAACTCGGAATTGTTATAGCGACATAAAAAAGGGAGTGACAGTCATCATTTTTTGGATCCCAAGTGTCAATAAGACCACGTTATGTCTTGGTGAGAGGTGTAATAGATGTTGCAAAAGGCTTCGCCCCAGATTTGAAAGTCTCTCATTGAAAGGACATTTGATGCAACAGTGCCAGTTCCAAATTGGTTTCATTCGTGCTTCATTAATGGCGTGACAGGGTATAACAGTAAAGTTTGTATCAATTCTTCAGTTCCGAATTGATTGCAGGTGAATTGGCATGCTAAACAAAGAACCAGGATGTTTTTCAGTTTGAGGAGCTCGAGCAGAATATTGTAAGTGATTGTTTCTTTTTGTTTTACATTTTCATTATGTAAGCTTGATAATGGAGTCTTCTGGTTCTGGAAAGGGTAAAGGTAGAAAGCCTAGTGAGATTGGTATGTCAAAAGGAAAGAAAAAAAAGGTTGATACAGAGCAAGAGGGCACTGAAAGGAGGTTGAACCAAGACCTTATTGATCAACTACCTGGCTCGGGGCCTAAAGCTAGAAGGTCGGCACAACTTAGGGCAGAGGTTGATAAATTAGATGGCAAGTGCAAATTCATAGGTGATGTTTGGACTGCCATAAGAGGATATGAATTATTCAGTTTCCATTACCATAGAATAAATCATTTTGAACTAGTCTATAACCCATGGAGGTTGAATGTAGGGAAACTGGTGTGCCCTAATATTTTTGTAAATGCAGAATTAGTAAAATTGCTTGCAGATAATTATGATCCAAAGCATAAGGCTATATGTGACCCATCTAGAAAACCACAGATATATGTGTCTAAGGAAGCAATGGGTGAGGTTTTCAAATTGGAAGGGTTTTGCAATGAGGAGATCAATTGTGAAGAGTTGGAAAAAGAATTTTCAAGAATGGATACAATCTATAAGGGTTGGAGGTTGCCTATTCATAGAATTAAGCTGGGTAACAAGTCAAAACCTCTACAAGATAGTGAGGGACCTCCTTATCATGTAGATTTGTTTGAGACATATATGAAGTACACATATTTCTCGGTGTGTCAAGTATTGGGGATGGATGCCCCAAAACTCATGTCAATTGTGCCAATGATTATTCCAGCAGATAATTAGTATCACAACTCCAGGCCATTTGACTATGCTTCATATATTTCTAGGGAGCTTGATTCAGGATTGGTGGTTATTAAGGGTGGAGCTTTTATTGTTCATCTCAGACATTATTCATTGTTAA
Source organism: Sequoiadendron giganteum (assembly GCA_007115665.2). Lineage (NCBI taxonomy): Eukaryota > Viridiplantae > Streptophyta > Pinopsida > Cupressales > Cupressaceae > Sequoiadendron > Sequoiadendron giganteum. The sequence continues at coordinate 635,944,191 of CM021100.1, forward strand.
TGCACTTAGTGCTGTATTTTGGACAGGAGTTGGGAGTATGGCCTCCAGAAATGAGAGTTTCTCAAATTGGTAAGGAGGGTGAAGTATTGTCTGTTCAGCTGTGGACTACTATTTGGGACAACATGTTTTCTAATTCTAGTTTCATCCACTTTGAAGAATAATTTGTGAAAACTTTGTACAAATTGTATAAATATCCATGTAACTATTCATTGACTGATGAGATTAAAAGATTTCTTCAGCCAAAATATTTCAATGGGCCAATTGATCATAATTGGGGTGACTTGTATTGTTTGGAAGGAGCTACAATGATCAGAGTGTATGGATTTGAAGGTACCCCTTTTATTCTACCAAGGACGATTCCAAACAGAGTTGCATATTTGAAATTGTTAGACAAATGGATTACAACAGTGTGATGCTTTTCAGTTCTTATGAGAAGCAGGCTTTTATGCCTAGTACATTATGCTTTGGTGATCTCACTGTGTTGGCTAAGGAGGGATATAATTCAATCCATGATATATTGTTGCATTATAATATGAAAATGGGACCACCTAGGAAAAACTTTGACCCTGAAGGATATATCAATTTAGCCAAAGTAAGGATTAACTTTGGAAGGTATCAGCATGTACCTTATCCTTTTGATGATATGATTAGGAATTTGGATGAAGAGGATGTGGAGGTGGTGGTTGAAAGCTATAACCAAGGGTTACAGGATACAAGAATATTGTCTTCTGGGGATGAGGAAACTCCAATGGATAAAGTGCCATAGAGCAGAACAAAGAGAGTGTCTACGTTAAGGACTCAGAAGTATGTTTTCCCAACTAGAGAACAGAGTATTGAAAGTGGTGATATTGATGCAAGGCATATGGAATATAGATCATTTGTTTTAGATGATGATTTTATAAATTCTCCAGAATTCAAAGCATTCTTGTACAAATAGAAGGGGAAGGAAATAAGAGAAAATATTGGTGTTGTCACTTCTGGGAATGAAGAGCAATTATTGGGTCAATTGAGAAAATGTGTGGATGATGAAATGACAAATATGACTCCTGAAAGGGGGAGGAAAATTTTGGAGAATGCTGGTGTTATGATTTTTCTTGGACTTGATTGGAACTTTGCCTTAGTTTTTGATAGTTTCTTAAGAGATAGTAATACTACACACAAACTTGATAAGGAAAAGGTGACAGAGGTGTATGCAGGTTCTAAGTATAATATTGATGAGGGATCATTGATGATATGGGCTTTGTATCCCCCCCACAGGAAATCAGTGGTAATTGATACAGAGAAGGCATTTGGCCATGTTATGACCCTGAAGGTTGGAGAGGTTGATCTTGTGGTTACTGCAGAGATTGGGATAGATATTGAAAAATTGAATAAAGCATATATCCAAGCATTGATAAGAGAGAGAGAAATGTATAAGGCAAGTAGTGAGAGAATGTTAAGAGAAAATGATAGATTGAAAGACTTGCTTGGTATTCCAATAGATCCAGCCAAAATGCTCACTCAAGGAGAAAGCTCTCAAGCAAAGGATCATTGGATAGGGTCAAGTGCTTATAATCGGGGAAAGTATGATGCAATTGTAGCAATTGTTAAGAGGAGGTAGGACAATTTGACATCTTGGTTAAATCTATTGTGGGGAAAGTACTCTTGTACTCTGGATGCATTGAAGGAGCATGAAAGGATGGACGAGCGAGTTATGGAGAAGTTTCATGAATTGGCCCCACGTGATGAGGCTAATAGTACTGTACTTGAAGCTGCAAGTCATATAGTCGATCACAATAAAAAGTTCTATGAGGAATTGTAGGGGGATAAAAGGGGATTAATTGAAGCTGTCGAGAAAACTGTGATCACATTTTCTGATAGTAAAGGGGAGTTGAAAGATGCCACTAGATGGAAGAATGAATGTGACACAGTGCTGAAGGAAATCATGAAGACATCTTCTGCAGAGGATACAACATTAAAGGAAGTGAGCGAGCAAAATGAGGAAATGGTCAAGATGGAAATCACAATCTGGAATGCTGTTGAAGATGCGGATACGTATAAGTGCCAGGATTATTTGGACCACCTCGCTAAAACTCACCTATGGCTAACTAGAGCCTAATTATTCTCTATCTTTTGTTTTGTAATTTGTTTTTTCCTATTTCCGAAAGGATGCGTCCTTTCGTCTTCTCAATGTATGAATGTTCATTTTGAAAACAATATAGGGAGCGAGGGAAAATTAGATAGAGAAGGGAGAATAGACAGAAATATACATTTTTTTTTGGAAAAGATGAGACTAGTTGCATATGTAAAATCATGGAGATATCAATGAAAATCTGATATGATGGTGAAATGTTTTCTGGTATCGGTTGTTTATGATATTTGTTGAAGAGTATTATTGAAGTTGTCTCCGTAATGGTGTTTTTTGGTTGTTTGAATTGGTGTAAACAAGTTTATACCTAGTTCGTCAATGCACATTTGTTGCATCTGTATGGTCAATTAATTGTTTCTTTTCAGTAAAGATTAAATTCTCTCAATTGATCATAATAATTAGGGAATATCAATTGGATTATTAAGAAGAACTCAATAATCACAGTTTTGCATGTTTATGCAAGCTGTAAACCAAATAAAATGCTAAACAACTTGAATGTTTTCCAAAACAAATAAACTTGTTTTAGATTTCTCTTGATTCCGTGAACCCTATAAGGCACTGGTCTTTTCATTTTCATCTTTGGTTTCTCTCACATTTTTAACATTTGTTATCTGAGCATATTAGGGTTTAGTTTTGAATATTGACATGCAATTTGTACCAAATTTGTTTTATTTTGTCCATTTCAAATTTCCATCTTGGACAAATTAGGGCAATAGGAAAAGATCAAAATTCAAATCTGCTTAATTCAGTTAGGTACACCCACCTAGGTCTAGCAGCACCTGAAGAGTAGAAGGTTTAATTGTTTCAAACCTTGTTCTGTTACCCTAAAATGTTGTGAAGGCTTGGCAACCTGTCATGGTTCAAACCTACATTTTTGAGAGCTAACACATGCCACTACTAGTCTCTAATCAACCCATAAACACCCTTTTAATTGCAAGAACTCAACATGAAACTATCTTCTCATGGATCTAATTTATAGAACTTGTGGGAGGTGTGAATGGTAAACCAAAACAAGAGGTACACAACCACCTGCAAAAACCCACACCCCCTTCTTAGGAAACTAGAATATATAATATAATATTAAATCAAAATTGCAATGCTCCAACATGGGTTCCTAACCCATAGCCTATCCAACTCTCGACTTTTGGATGCTCTGATAACTTTTCCACTCCCCAATGGAACACCAACAAACACCTTTTCTTCTTCAATATTGGGTACCCCATCCAAAACCTTTCAAATCCCAAATTGGACACCTAGGAAATATTCCTTATCCATTTTTTATGTGTAACCTCCATCAAAATTATATCCTCTCTTTAAAATATAATTATAACGTTGTCACAATTTAATGAATTTCTCTCATGTCCCCTAGAACACATTCCAAGGACTGTGGAAACATATGAATACTGTAGGATTACAAGGTTAATGCCACATTATCCTAACAATTCCCTTCAATTGGGTTGATAAGGAGGCTAGTGGTGTTATGGAGAGGTCACTCTTTCTAATGTATAAAATTAAGAGATGGGTAAGTGCAAAAACATGGGGGGGCCAAAAGAGGTATTAAGTGGCCACCTTTTTTTTCTTAAATTAGAAAAGAATGAAATGGATGAGAAATTGAAGGTAAATACACTTAAAATATGAAGATGCAACAAAAAGAAGTCATAGAGCTCCAACTATACTTTCTAAATTACTATTTTTTTAAAATAGTAGAGATTAAGGGGTTCAAAAGGGGGGAACACAAATTAGTCCCTTTTTTTCAAAAAAACATAACATAACATTTGGTGTGCCCCCCCTAAAATGTTAAACTTTTTTAGTATTTTAAAAATTTCTTAGATCAGAAATTAACTAACACCATGTATTTTATCCTTGATTTTTCTTCTATTTTTTACTAATTTTCATAATGGACACATCTTGAAAAACATAAAATTGAGCGTGCTCCGCCTAAAAAATTTGAAAGCTGATCAAAAATCTTTTTTTTTAATATGTGTAAAATAGAGTCTAGTTTCTAGAAATGTAATTTATTTAAAATTTTGATTAACAATTAAAAAATAAAGTAGAAAATACCACACATTGGTTTTTGACAAAAAAACAAATACACTAACAAAAAACATTAAAGATAAAAAACTTAACATACTCAAAATGTGAAATAAATTGCATGGTTACATAACTAAGAGAGAGCTTACCATTATCATGGTTTTTTTTTAATTTTATATTGAAACATGTGTAAACTTGATGGGGGGCATGCTCAAAATTATGTCATCTTTCTTACAATTTACAAAAACACACATCTTTCGACATTGAAAAGTCACTCCAAGACTCTGGGTTGGAAGACCAAGGAAAATCCAAGCCAAAATCTTGGAAATTTCTAAAGCAAACAAAAACACGATTATATTATAATGCACTCGCATTATTTGAATGCTTTCACAAAATGTGGGCACATTAAAACATGCTTGTGTTATGTAACTTTTCATCGATTTTTTTCACTTTCTTTTTCTCCTTGTTGTTCAGTGTATAGATGTATGTAAAATTGACCTAACACTTATCACACACCTAAAATGGTATTTCCACATCATCAACATCTTTATTATCGAATTCCACTACATTTCACATCAAAAGCATTGAAAACCCTAAATTCCTCTATTAATTGAATAATATGACATTATTTAATTAATTCACTTTTCATCTTTTTTGGCTAATTAAATAAAGTACATATATTTAATAAAACCTTAAAACCCTAATTTCTACTATTAATTTAATAATACAACATTATTTTATTAATTCTCTTTTTCATCACATCGACCAATTAAATAAATTATATTTATTTAATAAAGTCCTAATCTTATTTTTTGATTTGGGGTGAGATGAATCTCAACGGTCGACTGAGTGAGGCTGAGGAAGGTAGTGTTTCCTCTATGGAATTGGGGAAGCATTCTCAAGGAAAACCCGGTTGTGGCTTAATGGTGGGAGATGTGACACATTCTTGACCCAAGGCAATGGACCAGAGATTGTCAGGACCTCCAATGGCGACAACTGTAGTTCTCAGGGTGGCGAATGGACGACGCTAAACAAATTGATGAATGGTATTTTCGTCACGCCTGTGGAAGCACCTGTGGGTGTAGACAAGGGATCGAAGGTGCCTGAAGTGGGGGCTATTCAAATAGGGCCTTCCCAAAGGGAAAAGCATCCATTCAGAGCAACGACAGGAAAGGGAGGTGGGGATGTTCATCCCTCATCTACAACAATCACTCTGGAATTAGATGGAAAATTGGACCAAGAAGTGACTTGTAATGAAAAAGTATTTGTGGTTCTATGGTTGATTGGAAGATTCAAGGGTTTTGGGTCAAGCATGTCTGCCCTTCACTAGTGGATTTCCAACAACTAGAAGCCTGTTATGGAAGGGTATGTTCAAATTTATCCCATGGCAAGAGGTTTTTTTATTGGTTTTTTTGAAAAGGAACTTGATAAAAATAAGATTATATGTGAATATCATTGGGACTGGGAAGAAAAACATGCTTTGATGTTAAAGCCTTGGCACTCAACTTTTAATCCAGCCACTGAAATTTTTGAGAGGGCTCCTCTTTGGGTGAGACTTCTTAACGTCCCTCTAAAATTTTGGTTTTATTCCTGCTTGGAGGCTATAGGGAATTCGTTAGGAATATTTTTAATGGTTGATGAGGGGTCTTCAAATCTTATGCATTTGACTTATGCCGGTATCTTGGAAGGGATGGATATATCCAAGGTGCCTCCAAAGGAGATTTAGATAAAAACTTTGAAGAGATGTTGGGTGCAACCTCTGGATTATGAATTTATTCCCTTTAGATGCATGAAGTGTTATCAAACCTGGTCATTTGGTTGTTCAATGTGCCAAACAAAGAAAAAAAAAATCTGCTTTATGGTGCAAGGATGTGGCTTCCCAACACTATATAGTGGAGAAACATGAGGCAAAGAAAATAAGCTCTCAAGGGATAAGCAGGGAAGAGACAAGATGAATATTTGAGGCCCTAATTCAAGAAGGACAGCCATAGATTAATCAGGGTGAAAAGGTGAAACAACTTCAACATAATTATATTACAGCACATGAACGGAGCCCTTCTGTGAATATTGAAAATTATAGTTTGCAGGGATGCGAAAAGGAGGTGAGCATTAAAAATGGAGCGGCAACACCAGAGTGTCAAGAGAAGAAAGGTGTGGTGAGACCACAAGAGAAAGATGTTGGGAAATGAAAGGAAAATGGTTAGAGCCTTCAAGAATTCAACAAGGGGAATGGTGTTTGGAAGAGGCCCCGTGATCTTTCATTGGATTAGCAAAAGGAGGCTGCAAGGGTGGAGGACGGTTGGAAAATAGTCAAGGGGAAGAAATCAAAGAAGGAAGAGAAGAAATCCTTTGAAATGGTCCTTCGGTCATAGATTAAAGGAAGACCAAAAAATTCTTTAAACGTTTGACCTGTTATTTGGTTCTTTAGGGATTGTCGGCTTACAACTTGTTTGTCTTTGTAGTGAAGCATTGTTTGGAACCTTTGGAGTAGAATGTATTTTAAAGCGATGGTAGACCTCATGAGGTTTTTTCTAGGATTTGATGGGGTTTTTATGGGAGTTTAAATTGGTGTTGTTATGAGATTATCTTTGTAATATTTTCTTTTATATCTAATAAAATCAACTTTGTTACTGATCAAAAAAAAAAAAGTCCTAATCTTACTTTATTTCATCTTGATTAATTAAATAAAACCAATTATTTAATTATGTCACTAAACCATTGCATTCGCCCAAGTCGATTGAATTATTAAATCATAATATTTTAATCAACCCACTTTCCCTCGAAATTTGGATAAATTTGAATAAACCATTCAAAGCAATATCAAAAATCAAATCAAACTAATACAACTTTGTTTGCAAAATTCAAACTTGATTTACATGTTCAACTCCAAAATGAATGAATGAATTAAATCAATTAATTAATCATTCTCAACCACTTCCTTGATTGAGAAAATTATGAATCATTGATTGCTCAATCTAATTCTTAACTGATCAATCTATTTCCTAACATATCAATATATTCTTCAATCCCACATATTATTCAATCTAATTCTTGACTAATCAATCTATTCCTCAATCACACTAATTATGTAATCTATTTTTCACAGATTATTCCCATCTAAATCCTCTCAACATCTTTCAACCACTAATCAAGATATTATACTACGAGATCTTGATCATCTATTTTAAATCACAATTTCTATATAAAGAACCTCTTTCCGCACAAAAAAGGATCAAAGAATAAACATCATTTACATAATTAAGTATGATCGATATTCACAATCACTATTAACACAACTCCAACATATCTTTGATCAACTAACACACAACATATCAAAAGCTTCTCGCATGCAACAATGTAGGCTTTGCATGATATGTACAATCCAACATCTTGTGAACACAATTTGACATGGGATGGTGATCTCTCTTTGTTTTGAATTCAATTTGGTAATTGTAGGATTTCATTATTTATTTTCAATAGCATAGAAAGTCATTTCATGAGTGAAAAAATAGATCTTAGATTAGTAATTTTTATTTAGATTACATTTTATTTCATTTGAATTTATTTTGTGTAAGCTTCTATGATTTTCCACCTCACACATTCTGGCACACCCGGTGGCACCCTGGTCCCCTACACTAACGATTTCATGGGTAGTTTTTGAAGTCATAGGTCCCAAACATGCTCTAGAAAAATCTTCAGACACAATTTTATAGAAGCTTTTTCACTGAATTTCATAGAATATGTGCACTTGAGATTGAAATCTATGTAGTTGACTCTAAAACTAGCACACTTTCATTTTTCCAACGCCTTTTTCTTTTGATAGAGGGCCCACTTGCTTTGTTTTTGCACTTTTTCTCTCTGACAAAGGGCGCATTTGCTGAGATTTCTGTGCTTTTTCTCTGACAAACTTGTGTCTAAGATCTGTAAATTTTAAATTGATTTTTAATGTTAATAGATTCATATTTGGAATGTGTGATAGGTATTAATGGTTATGTATGCAGGATCAAGAAACCACTAACACCTTTTCCTTTAAGGAAGATGAATGGTCAAAGAACTTTAGAATTTCAAAGCTCTTTTTAAGTTAGGAATCTATTTATTTGGTGCATAAAAAGAACAACACATTTGTTTTTCAAGTACTCTAAAATTAACCATTTCAATGATTTTTAAGTGCTCTAAAATGAATCATTTCAAATCTTTCTAAGTTAGGAAATTTTATTTGGTGTATAAAAAGAACAACAAAAATGACCAAAACGATTTCCTTTTGTTGACCCACATTCACATTTGTTTTTGTTGACAAAGTAAGACGAGGACCAATCTAGAAAAACTCAAATTTTGGGCTTAAAAATGAACAAATCATTCTTGTGTTTTGCACCTTTTCTATGGTATTGAATGATATCTAGAACAATTACATTGGATTCTTTTAAAAAAGAACCATTGGTATCTATTCACACTTTTTTGGGGATAGCACCACTTGAGGTGCTTAAAAAGAATCAAATTGCTATGAATAATATTTTGTGCATGCAGGGTTTGGCAACCTAGATGGTTTTCTTCTCCCCTCACATCTTTCGGTGATCTTGGGTGAGAAAAAACATCTTGAGCTTCACACCTTTATTTTCAAAAGCATACCTTTAGAGGGCCTCCCTATTGAGACACATCCCGTGCTAGAGAACTCATAGGTGACCCAAGCAACACTGTTTTGGTTTACTATATAAATTATTGAGGTTGTGAGTAAAGTTCATCACCCACTAGTTTACACTATTTTATACCAACGTCAGTCTCCCCCAGTATTTGTGTGACATGTAAAAACTTGCAAGGGTTGGAAGGCCTCTTAATTGAGAAAAATGCCACATGTATAGACACCCAAAACATGACTATGAACCAAATATTCTAGAGGCTACCCCTTTATCGAAAAAAATTCTTTGAAAGTGGTGCATTGAAGTTTACTTCTAAGAAGTTACTTGCCATGTCTGACTTTAGGCCCTCACCATAAGTTGCATGTAAAATCATCCATTTGGGGCATGAGGCGAGCCTACCTAAAAGGATGGTTTTTATCTCTAGGGTTGTAAATGTTTGTTTATGTTAAACTTTCCAAAAAAATTCAAAACAAATTTTGACATCAAACATTGTGCTTGAGCTAAAAAAGAAGAACATATAAAAACAAACACTAAACATGATGGGTAAATCACAAACCCTTTGATTTATTGTACACTTTTGAGAGAAGCCCTATATTTGTACTCCTTGAAGGAATCTCCTTAAAGATCTCCATGTATTCGGGCTTTAATTTCAGGCTACATTGGCTCAAAGTAAACATTGGAAACTATGGCTTGGGTATCATGATTTCACAACTTAAAGCCATAGACATACAAGTCACACAAGTACATACTTTTTGGAGTCAGTCAAAGTTGTTGTATCACTTACCACATCTAGAAATAGATCAAAACATTCAAAAACTACAAGAAAAAAATTAACTTTTCTAGCAAAACACTGAAACTAGAAAACCAATTTAAATAGAGGCCACACTTGCTATTAATTCTAGCACATTTGACCATGATTTCCTTGCACTTATCAGAAAAATCCCACTTTTTCTCTTTTTCCCAAAAACTTCACTAATGAAAATCAATTGCATTTGACAAAATCCACACACGATGAAAAACCAACGCACTTGCTTATTTTTGCTCACACTTTCTTCTCAGAAACCAACACACTTGACACAATTCAAGCCGCTATTGATAAATCCAACTTCTCTTGCTCATAGTCTATCACGTTTTCTCAAAAACCATCACTATTACTCTATCCAGCTGATAATCAGAGAAACGAATCAAAGCTTTTTATAGGATCCTTGTTAAAAAAAATAATTGGAAACCCAAATAAGTCATATATTATTCCCTCACTCGCACTTCTAAGATATCAACAATTACTTGGAACTCACAGATAGTTCAAGTAATCTTTTTCGCAACATATCCTCTAGAAGAAGAAGTGACATATCAATCCAAGCCTTTTGGTATTTTGACTTCCAATAATAGTGTCACCTCCAAACAACACTCAAACCTTAGGGTACTGAGCTTCATAACCAACCATATCAAAAAAATCTCCACTTTCACCATATGACCATTTGGCATCCGACTGCTCCTGTTCAACAACTGAATCTTATAGAACCAATCCTACAATCAAGTCTCACACACATCAAAGGTGAAAAAACTAATATCATTAGAAGTTTAATGACCTTCATATTTGAGAAGAATGAAACACCCAATCAGTGGAGAAACATAGAAAACATCTTAGATAAAGAGGAAGAGAAAACATACCTAGTAGTCGGAAGATCCATGTTACCACCTCCTACATCACAATAGATATACACCCTTCATGATCTCTAGCAAGATAAAAAACCTTAAGGAGAAATCTATATTATGGCTTTCAAAGAATCATCCCACTCTAAATTTTTCCAAAGGATACATGTTGAGAAGATATTGTACTTGTCAAAATCAACTAGAACATTTCAATTTACACTTTTCCATAGGCCAACCACCCTTAGATCTAATGCACTGATCTAAAAACAAAAACAATTTCATTTTCCTTAAACATAGAAAATCCAAACAAACACATTCTTTTTCTGTAGCTAGGAGTCATAAAAATGTTCACAAAAGCTTGGAAGTTGTTTATGACAACTACAATATCACAACATAGGAGGAAGATGGAAGAAAACAATAACAACACAAAAATCCCACCAATGAACAACACAAACCATGAAGGTGGACTTTGGGGCTATAGACCAAGTGACTTCGAAACACCCCAAAAGAGACCCACACACAAAGAAACATTCAGTGAGGAAGAGATAAACTACAAATGACAAGAAGTGATGGAACAAAGCAACCAAGACCCAAAATAGTAGTCATAGAGGAGGTAGATACTGAAGAGGAAATAAATGATGATGAACTATTTCAACATTCCAACAACCCCAAAATGCTAAGAACTAATAGATAGATTGTTGAAAAAGGGCCTGAATTCATACTTCTTCAAATTAGCAGAGGGTGGTGCTAAACTACCAATGGATTTTAATGTGGAGGCTCTCAAATATTCTAATCTTATTCCCTTAGGGGATGACTTAGTTGTGAGACACATATCCAAACCCATATAAATTCCAAACATGCCACCCATATTCTCACGAAACAATGGTGAACCCATGGAAAACCTATTGTATAGAAAACCAACATAGATCAAACAAGAGGTAGTGGCACAATAGTATCAAGGAGTTCCATCCTAGTACATACCACAAAACAACAATCCACCTCCCAAACAATATGTACCTCAAAAAAATTTGAATGTCAACCCTTCCCAAAACACATAGTAACCATCAACAAGGTGGGCCTTAGGGTCCCCTTCCAAATTAGTACCACAAACAAGGTGTACCACAAGGTCCCCTTCCAAATTAGTACCACAAACAAGGTGGACCAAAGGTTCCCCTTCCAAATTAGTACCACCAACAAGGTGGACCACAAGGTCCCCTTCCAAATCAGTACCACCAACAAGGTGGACCACAGGGTTCCCTTCCAAATTAGTACCACCAACAAGGTGGACCACAAGGTCCTCTTCCAAATACTTCCATCAACAAGGTGGACCATAAGGTCCACTTCTAAATAATTACCATCAATAAGGTGTTCCACGAGGTACCCTTCCCAATTCATCCTATCAACAAGGTGTTCCATAGGGTACTCTTCCCAATTTGTCCTATCAACAAGGTTTTCCACAAGGTACCCTTCCCAATTCATCCTATCAACAAGGTGTGCCATAGGGTACCCTTACCAATTCATCCTATCAAAAAGGTGTGCCACAGGGTACCATTACCAATTCATCCTATCAACAAGGTGTGCCACATGGTACCCTTCCCAATTTGTCCTACCAACAAGGTGTCCCACTAACACATCAGCAAGGTAACCTTCAATATAGTTTGTCCCAAAAATAAGGTGTACAACATGGTACCCTTCTTTAGTCATCCCATCAACAAGGTAACCCACTAATGCACCATTAGGGAAATCTTCACTATAGTCCATCTGAGCAACACGGTTTACTGCAAGGTACCCTTCTTCAGTCATCCCATCAACAAGGTAACTCACCAATGCACCATTAGGGAAACCTTCAATATAGTTCATCCCAACAACAAGGAGTGCCACATGGTACCCTTCCCAATTAGTCCTACCAACAAGGTGTCTCACTAAAGCATCAACAAGGTAACCTTTAGTATAACTCATCCTAGCAACAAGGATCTAATCCTTCTTATAGACAGCAAGGACCTAATCGGCTCTATGTTCAAAATAGCTACCAAGGTTCAACACCCCCTTTATATCCAACTTATGACCAAAGCATGGTAAGACAACAAGGCTATTGCATGCAAGGCTTGCAAATAAAGATACCAAAAATGGAGATAAAACTACAACTAGAAGCAATGGAACAAAAGATAGTAGGAATGCAGGTAGGGAAAATGAACAAAACCTACACCCTTCAAGAAATATGTCCATTCTCATTCGATCGATCCATCAACTACCTTTTCCAAAAAAAATTGAAATACCCAAGTTCGACAAGTACAAAGGAAAAGGAGATCCAGTAGAGCATGTACAAGACTTTTCAGTGTCATGTATGGAGGTACAAAAAAATGACGCTTACCTCATGAGGCTCTTTCCATGTAGCCTTACAAGTCATGCTATGGAGTGGTTTTCCCATCTATCACTGGGAATTAAAACATTTGATGAACTATATACTAAGTCCATAAGCCACTTCTCTTTCAACATAGAGAAATATTTCACCATCATAAATTTATCTACAATCAAAAAAATTCAAGGAGGGTCCTTTACCTCCTACCTAAAACAATGGAGGCAAAAAGCTAGTAGATGCAAATGGCCCATTCCCGACAAGGAGTTGATAGATATATTCATCTCAAATGTCTTACTCGAGATCAACTACCAACTCACTATGTTATGTCTTGCAAACTTTCAAGAAACAATTGAAAAAGGATTACATATTTAGAGAGCCCTCATAGCAAGGGGATTCCTTAAATTAAACATCTCAAAAGATAGTCCCTCTAGTTGAAATGATAAATCTAAGATCTAGGAAAAGAACAAGAATGTTACAAATGATGGAGTATTTGACACTAGATCACTATGGCATGCACGAAATATATATCAAAATAAACTGAAAGTGGCACATATGACCTATGTTCCAAATAGCACACAAAACAACCAACTTGTCTATCCCAAGAAAAATCAGGTAGTCAACCAACAAATGAATCAAGGAGTATAACAGAGGTAACAGGATCAACCCAAGAGGTAGTTCATGGTACTAGGAGAGTCACTTGAAATATTCATGCATAAACTAGTACAAAAAAACCTCATCAAGATGAATGATCACTTGAACTATGAGGAACCTAGCTTTAAGACACCATGGTATAATGAGAAATACTTGTGTGAATTCCATAAGATCAAGGGACACATGACCAAAAATTGCATGACTCAAACACATCATCCAAGACTTGATAGATAAATGAGAAGTAGATGTTGAACATCATCCCGAAAATAAGGACCTTCAAATATACATGAACCCAATCCCAAACCACACTAAAAGGAATGACAAAGGAAAGGACTAGGATTACCATAATGCTAATTATACCTATGGTGACACAGTTCTAGGAACCCTCTTGCAAGTAAATGACTATAGGAGACAACAACTCTAATGTAACTACCTGTCGAGGGAGAGTTAAAATACAAGGAGCCCCACCTAAACCCATAGCTAAATCATCAAATGATTATAGCATTATGGAAAAATTTAATAAGACTACCACCTTAATCTCAATCCTACACTAGTATAGAAACAACAATATAAGACTGAAAAAACTACTAAAAACTATTTATAAATGACTAAAAATGGTTGTGTCACCAGTAGTAGTTTATTTCCGATCATTTATAACACGACTGAATTGACGACTAAACCATTTTTAGTCGTTCGACTGATCGATTTTGGTCATTAATTTAGTCACCTGATTCATTGATTTGGTCTTTAGTTTAGTCATCCGAGTGATCAACTTGCTCATTAATTTAGTCATCTAATTGATCGATTTGGTCGTTGATATAGTCATTAATTTGATTGATTTGGTAGTGTAATTTAGTCATTAATTTAGTCATTGAATGTTTTAAACTGGTCAGTTATTCAGTCATTTTTTAGTCACTGGTATATTTTTTCGTTAATTTAGTCATTGATTGATGTTAACCGGTCACTTATTTAGTCATTTTTCACTAATTTATGTCCATTGGTAGTGTACTTAGTCATTATTTTTAATCATCATTTTGATCAATTTGGTGGTTTATCTAATTGTTTTTGCTCACTAATTTCTATCAACTGATAGGTATATTGATACATTGTTTATTAATTGCATAATCATTATATTTAGTCATATTTATTAACACTAATTTCTATCAGTTGGTAGTATATTTAGTCAATTGGTAGTTTATTTAATTGTTTTTGTTCACTGATTTCTACCTATAACTGTTGGAAATGAGACAATGCTTTAATTGAGGTTTAAAAATATAAAAATAGAGAAAAACATAATCAATCATTCAATTTCACATAAAAAAACAGCTATTAAGAAGGAAAAATACTAAAATTTTATTAATAAAACGTGTTCTTACAACAAATACAAGATAGAAATGTGTCTTTGCTTTGAAAAATGTATTGTTACAAAGTGTGTTTCTTAGTGTTGTGATTGAGAAAACTAAGTTACAATGCCTTTTTTTTGGTTATGCAAGATATTACAATTTTGATGACAATTCTATGTTGCAACTTATTTGCAACTGCACATACATGTATATTGTTGCACTCTCTGCAACTTTTCCTCTTCTCTACACCTCTTTATCTTCTTTGTATTTACCTCTTTTTTGCACTCTTGTTCTCTGTGTCTACTGCTTACACAACAACATATCCCTTCTATAATGCACCAGTTTGAATGAGTAGAACCCAAACAAAAAGAGAAAAACATTAAATCAAGGGGTTTTACATTATAGGTGCAGTAAGATAGAACATTCTTTGTTCTACTCACAGAATTTACACCAAAATCAGATTTTCTAGTTTTTTTTTGGGTTCAATTTATTTAGTCTTAGTACAATCTCTATCTACAACTTCACTCCCCACACTCTATTGTTGTTAACTCTTTTTTTTCTCTTCTACACTTAAGGATAAATTTGTGATTTTTTTCAAATATTTTAGTGGAAACCATGTAAAGTTACCTATGTTCTCTTTCAAATGGACAACTCCATATATTTTGTTTGCATGAGGAAGGGGTATGTTATTTGAGACCTCTAAAATACATACATTTTCATCTCTTGTTCTTTTCAATTGGACACCATGTACAATAGATAGTGATTGAATCCTTCCAATGCCCACAACAACACCATCATGTGGATCCAACACCTCAATTATATCCCCTTCTTGGCGTTTATCAATAAATGTTCGCAAAAACAAAAGAAATACACATTATATTGAGACATAAAACAAATTATATTGTTTTTGACAGTTGTATGTAATGTCTTATGTCCTGGAATAAGTCAGTTTTTGTATGTGCTTTTATAAAACACTCTATTACAATTAGTCTCTAAGCTTCCATATGTAAGTTATATGTTCTCTATTAATTCCATAATCTATGTATACTAGCTAATTACACTTCAATACTATTCTAACATCCATCTTCTATCAAATAGGTAATGATTACCCTTATTTACATAATAAAACAACCATTACTTACTTAAATAGTACTTACTTGCATGTGGTTTCATAGCACTCACCTCGGGTTCAACATGACCACCACTATGAATATTATGTGCATGCTCATCGAGTTCATCATCATAACCACTATCAATGTCATTATAGACATTAAGCTGTATAGTTTTGCAAAGAGTTATATTGACATGACATTTTTCTTTTTGTCCTTCTTTCATATAATTACTCTACTTCAAGTGGTTTAATCATCATGCAAAAATTAATATAAGTCAAGTAAAGAATAAAAAAGCTATAAATTTTTGTGCAAAAGAAAATTTTAAGCATGAAGAATGACAAAACATTGGGATAGATAATTGACAAATATTATATTAATTACCTCAACTTCAGGACAACTAAGATGACTATGTTGTGCATTCTTGTCAACTTCATCACTATCAATATCGGCAGCTCTATTGACACCTTGAAGGCATTTTTGCTTTCCTATTGCTTTGAAAATATTTCTCTACATGTGGTTTAATCATCGTGCAAAAAATATACAAAGTATTTAATAGTCAAGTAAAGAATGCAAGCTATAAACTTGTCCAAAAGAACATTTTCTAGATCACTCCAACAATAAAGAAACTGGGTTGGATTCTCCTATGCTTAGATTTCAATAATATACATATTAAGAGGCATTTATATATAGAACTGACAAAAAAGAAGAAATGATATCAATAAATCCTCTTACCTCATCCGAATCCATGGATTTATGCTCATTCCATACAACAACCATAGGGTTAATGGTTTCAACCAACTGTGAAACTTGGTGACTGAGACCTAATATGCAACTTATTACCTTTTGGTACCCTTTTTCATATTAGTTGACATGATCTATAGAGGCTCCTACAGGGTATTTAAAATATGGTTGTGAGATCTCTGTTGATGAACTAGATTTCAACTTCATCTTACTCTTACATTTACTAGCATCTAGTGTTGCCATATAATTGACAATATCTTCTAGACCTGCTTCTCTATGAATATTTTCCACCTAAAATACAATGCCAATTTCAACCTATATTCAGCTCAATAAAAAATCAAAATAAATAACACAATATAAATTAAACAAAAAAGCCATACACTTACTACAAATTTGTCCATTTTGGCATGCAACCCGCCTCAACCAAATGTATATCCAACCCTCACATTATCTCTTGCTCTCTTGCCTTTGTTACTCTTTACCAAATATTCTTTAGAATGCATAACTTCTCTCAATTCCTCGCACTCTTTGGGAGATAAACTAGAGGCGAACCTCTCTTTTCCAATCCTTTTCTTGTAATATATTCTAGAGATTTATCCACCAGTAGTCTCAAAAGCATTTTCCAATTTTTGTATAAAATTTTCATAGCTCGTGGATCTTGATCTGCAAAATTTGATTTTCAAATATCCAAATGGGCCCTATGATGAGCATAGAATCAGTCCACTATTTTTACCTTATAATTTCCTTTTTATGTATATCCTTGTCCCTAATCCTATCACCATTTGTTGAAGGAACCTTAATATTTAATCAAATAAGGAAAGAAGTTGGGGATTGATAATTTATTGAAAATCATGATAAATCTGATTGTTTTGTGGAAGGAAATGATTCGAAAGGAAGATGAAGGTTGTTACAAACGCGAGGACCTCAGGAATCTGATGAAGTGAAACCGAAAAAAAGATTTTTAGACTCTTTATTTTAGTTAAATTTGTTTTAGTTTCATGCTAAAATTGGCCTGTGACCTTTTATCAATCTAAAGACCCTTGTTTGTGAGTGGCTGAAAGGCCGAACGAACAAACAAACTTATTTGTTGTTTTTAGTATAATCAAATGATATATATATGCATGATGAGAACATAATATCGATAGATATAATTGAGAAATCAGATCTGCGTACTGAAAAGATCAACATATTCTTCTGTATCAGTCATTTTATTAGATGAGAATTAGCATGGAGTAGATTGGTGATTCGTCATTTCCATCATTCAATAATTGGAAAAGGCAGGGCCCACTTCCTCGATTATTGGTGATTTTAGCATTAGATTTATATGCATGGTAATGTGTGTTTTACAGTCATTTGATTAATTTGATTTCTATTATTAAATGATTGGTTACTATTTCTGAATTGATTCGTTCATTGCAATTGTATAATTCATTTTGTCTTTATTCTATTTTTTGGATCCTTGTTAAATCATTCAGTATCTGTTGATATGTATGTTTAATCAGATTAATGATTTCCAGTGTGAAAAAAGTTTGGTATCATAGAACAGAATTGTAAAAAGCTAAACCTGGAAATGGGAGATATTCTATTATAACCAACATCCTTGATTCTGTCTCTGTCATACTTTTTATTCTGCTTTATAGAAGTTTATTTCTCTTTTGTTTTATGTTGGTGATTTTTTTTTTTGCAGAATTATCACTTTACAAGTTCCTATCACATATTGTGACGTGAAGTCTATCAGTTGGAATTTTGCTTGAACACAGATTTCATTAGTATGCATTCATCAACCATTGGTTTCTAAACTGAAGCTCTTCAGCATACTACCATGACACAGCTCAAAAGCTTACATTCAGATTGACACTTTAGGATCAACTAAGGAAACCATTCCCAAGAACTTAAATTAAGCCTACTTCAAAATAAATTAAACACCACAGTTTAGTCCAATCATTTTGGCACCGTTACCGGGGAACAGTGTTAAGGATCTGCATTTGTAGTAAACCAAGTTAGGAACATTGCATTAAGGAGAAAATCCACACAATTGTTTGGGTAATTATCCTTAGTTTGCTTTTCTATAGGTCATTTAGGTGTATGAATCGTAATAGAGAGAACAAGGGAAGACTTATTAGGAAAGAGAAGGGAAGTAGTTCACAAATCGAAAAATCAAAAAACAAGTCAACACCATCCATTGAGGAGCCACAACCTGAGAAATTGCAAGATAAGTCCAAAGAATTTCTTAAGAAGGGTAGTCCAACTCAAGAGGAAGTAAATATTAAACTGCCTTTGTTAGAATTACCTGAACCCGATTGAGAGAAGTGTGCTATTGAAGCCACTGTTGTTCAAACACCTACAAATACCCAACCAAGCTCTTCTGAAATATTATGCAAAAAGGTTGAACAAATTCTCAGGGGATCTCATAGAGAAGAAGTAGGACCATTTGCTAAGGAAGGTCACAAGCCCTTTACAACCTATTTTACTCCTTGGGAATTTCAAGTTATGGATCCTGAAAACAACAATGACAACAACAACAATGAAAATCATAATAGGGTGTTGGCCAACAACAATCCAGTTACTTTTTAGTTTCCAATTACGGATCTTGGGAGAGATGCTCCCATGAAAAATATTCTTCATTCTGCGTTACCTATTTTTCGTGGTCTTTCAGTAGAAGATCTTGTTATGTTTTTGTTTGAATGTGATGTGTTGTGTCATAGTTATGACTATCAAAATGATGCACAAAAACTCAAACTATTTCTAGCTACATTGAAGGATGCTGCTTTGTGATGGTTTATGAACCTTCAAAATATCAGAATGCAGGAAGTTATGAAGGAACTATTCTTGAACAAATATCAAGAAGATTGCAAAACAAAAGAGGTTTGGGATGAGATTTTCCATATGACTCAAAAAGAGGAGTCCATAGAATACTACCTTGAATGTTTTATGTTTAGTCTTCAATGATCTTGCCATGAGGAACAAAATGATGATAATATTAAAATGTTATGGAAGCATTGAATTTAATAGGAAAAGGAAACATTTCTAAATTGGAATTTACTGATATTTGTGATATTTCTAAGAATTATTTGAGGTCACGATGTTCGGGAAGGAGTTATCCGAGTAAAAATTATACCACAAATAATACGACAGGTATCACGAAAAGGGAAATAGGTAATTTACTTGAGGACCTTAAAAAAAAAATTCTAAATCATATGGGGAAATAGATAGATACTCTTTACACCCGTAGGAAGCAAGAAGAAGTTGAGAAGGCTTTAGCTGTGTTTTGTCTAGTATGTTGTAAAAAGCATGGTAGTGAAGACTACCCATACAATAGGATAGATATTTCATCCTTAGAAGAGGCTAGTAAGACCTCTACACTAAAACCTTTCCCTACAGGAACTCCTGAAATGGAATATACTGAGGAACTTGTTTATTACATGGCCCCTAGGTGATATTTTCTACCATGGGCCATGCCTAGTGTGATGAATGATTATCTTGTTTCAGGACCTAGTCAAACCAACCCGTACCAGTCTAGATGGAATGGGGGATGAAAACAACCCTCATACCCTCAATGGATGCCACAATATCCATATACCTCATAGTTGTGGCAACAAGCATGGAGGCCACAATGACCACAAACATCAACATATCAACAACCATTCCCATTTCCACCACCTTCTATGGTTAACCCTTACCTTCAGTCACAACAACTTCTTCCAGGGTTGCCATCTTCAATTGCCCAGCCTTCAAATCATCCACCATAGCCACCGAGACCTACATGTATGCCAACTCAACCAAATCCTAACCCTAATAATAAGGCTACTCGACCAGTGTATAATAATGAGCCAATAGGATACTCCACTTATCCCATAAACACATTAGAGATAGATGGGGTCTCGTTAAGGTCAGGAAAGGTTCTTTTGGGGCCCACTATTATGGAGGTCAATGAACAATCCGAGCCAAAACCAATTAAGGAGCAACCTTTTCCTGAAAGGTTTCAATCTGAACCAATACTAAGGGAGGATTCTCACTCTGAATTTGATTTGGTAAATGAATTATGCAATGTTAATATAAAAATTCCTTTATTGCAGGCTATCAAGGATATTCTGGTTTACACAAAAATAATTTGTGAACTTTGTACTTGGAAGAAGAAAAAGAAACAAGATCTGAAGACTATTCAATTCATTGGACAATTAGCAAATCTTATGCTTGGGAATTTAACCATTCCAAAATATTCTGATTCAAGAAGCCTAGTCATCAAGGTAA
This sequence comes from Sequoiadendron giganteum, assembly GCA_007115665.2. Taxonomy (NCBI): domain Eukaryota; kingdom Viridiplantae; phylum Streptophyta; class Pinopsida; order Cupressales; family Cupressaceae; genus Sequoiadendron; species Sequoiadendron giganteum. The sequence continues at coordinate 635,965,094 of CM021100.1, forward strand.
CAATTGGTAAAGTAATTATTCCTAATACTCTTGTGGATTTAGGTGCTGCAATTAATGTAATGACAAATGAAACAAAGGATAAATTATCCTTGGAAGGACTTTGGCCTACTCCTACAGTTCTTCAAATGGCTGATAGATCTTTGGTTAAGCAAGAGGGAGTAATTGAGGATGTAATTCTTTCTACTGATTCATGGGAATATCCGACTAACTTTGTGATTTTGTAGCCAAATATTAAGCTGGGGGGATACCCCCTAATTCTGGGGCAACCTTGGTTAGCAACTGTGGATGCCTATATTAATTGTCGATCAGGGGACATGGTCATTTCTAATGGCAAGCACAAGAAACAGTTAACTCTATACTCGCTAGCACAACCTTTGTTGGAAATAGAAGATCCGGTCTGGATTGATAGTGACTTGGATGAGACATTACCAATTCTAACAATTGATAAAGCACTAGATATGGGGGATCCCACAAAAGATAATGTTCTTTTTAATTTTCTTCTTAATAGGTATACATTTGATAAAGTTTTTAAAAACATGGTTCTCCACTCAGGTATAAATACTCCATGTCCTTTTGGGAATTTTCCGTTGGCTAGTAATACACAATCTCTCCAATATTTTATCACCTTGCATCAATTGCTACCTCATGATTTCTTACACGGTTCATTTTTATTTTATGATAAGCCATCTATTTTGCAAGCCTTAGCAATTAATTCACCTGTACAATCTAAAGCCATGGAAATTTTGCCTAATCATACACTTAATATTAATCCATAGCTAACCCCTGAACAAATCCAGGACCTTATTACCATGCTTAAAAAAAAAAAAGATGCATTTTATTGGGAATACCAAGATATGCATGGTATTCATCCTGATACCTGTACCCACTATATCTATATTGATGTTGAAAGTCGTCCAATTAGGCAGCCACAATGTTAGCTCAATCTTGCGCTGCTGAAATAGTTAAGGAGGAATTACAAAAGCTATTAAATGTTGGGTTTATATATCCTATCTTATATAGTCAATGGATTTCTCCTTTAGTTGTGGTCCCTAAAAAAAATGGTAAATGGAGAATTTGTGTGGATTATAGAGCATTAAATAAATCTACTAAGAAGGATCATTTTTCATTACCATTTATTGATCAAGTGTTGGGTACTGTTGTAGGTAAGAAATTCTTTTCTTTTCTGGATGGATTCAGTTACAATCAGATTCAGATTGCAATGGAAGATCAAGATAAAACTACTTTTACTTGTTCTTGGGGGAATTTTTCTTATAGAGTCTTGCCATTTGGTTTGTGTAATGCTCCTGCTACTTTTCAATGGGTAGTATTGAGAATTTTTGCAGATCTTGTCAATGATTGTGTAGAGGTATATATGAATGATTTTATTGTTCATGGTAATACTTATGAGGAGGCCAAAGCTAATTTAGAAAAGGTACTTAAGCATTGTATAGACACTAATTTGTCATTAAGTCATGAAAAATGCCATATGCTTATGACTGAAGGAATTGTGCTTGGCCATTACATTTCCACTAAAGGTATACAAGTGGATCCTAAAAAGATCCAAATCATTCAAGACTTACCCACACCTTCTAGTTAGAAGGATATTCAAATTTGTCTTGGCCATGCAGGATATTATCGGAGATTTATTCAAAATTTCAGTAAAATTGCTTCTCCTTTGTTTTCTCTGCTTTCCAAAGACATTAATTTTTCCTGGACACCTGAATGTCAGGAAGCTATTGAAGCCATCAAAACAAAACTTGTAACCACACCATTTTAATGAGGACCCAACTGGGAGTTTCCATTTCATATCCATATAGATGCTTCAGATTGTTCGATGGGGGCTATAGTCAGCCAAAAAGAGGATAATAACTTCTACTCTATTTATTACATCAGAAATAATTTCACATGGGTTGAGGTAAATTATACGGTAACTAAAAAAAAAAATTAGTTGTTGTGTATGCGATCAATAAATTTTGGCATTATATTACTGGGTATAAAGTGTTTGTTCACACGAATCATTCTTCCATTCAATTTCTAATGAATAAACCTGTGGTTACTGGTAGGGTCATTAGGTGGTTTCTTTTGCTTCAAGAATTTGATACAACTATACTTGATAAGCCTGGTCAAGAAAATGTGGTTGCAAAATTTTTATCTAGGTTGCAACACTCTGACATCAAGCCCTCTCCAATCAATGATGCATTTCCCGATGAACATTTGTTTGCCATATCCACCAAGAGCTCGTGGTTTTCCAATATTGCCAATTATCTAGTCACATGTAAGTTTCCACCTCACTTCTCTTCCCGAGAGTGGTGGAAGTTGGTTGGACTTAGTGGGCAATACACATGGATCAATGGATTACTCTTCCGCACTAGCATTGATAATATCATGCGATGTTGTGTATGTGAAGATGATGTCTTCGCTATACTTTGTGCATGTAATACAGAGCCATGTGGGGGAAATTTGTCTCCTTAGAGAACCACCAAGAAAATTATTACCACCGGATACTATTGTCATACACTTCACAAAGATTGTAGGCGCTATTTTCATCATTGTGACAAATGTTAGCACATGGGTTGACCTACACGATCAGATGAGATGCCTTAACACCCCCAGTTGTCTGTCGAGCCATTTGAGAAATCGAGCCTTGATTTTGTTGGGCCAATCAATCCACCCTCACGAAACAAGGAATATATCCTTGTATGCACTGATTATGTCACCAAGTGGGTTGAGGTAGTTTCTCTCAAATAGGCCAGAGATTCAAAGGTAGCAGATTTCTTGTATCCTGAGATTTTTACAAGGTTTCATGTACCTCGGGAATTAACCATAGATCAAGGACCATAGTTTACATCTGAGCTCATTGCTGCTTTGGTTCATGAGTATGAGATCCACCATCGAAAGTCTTCTCCTTATCATCCTCAAGCTAATGGAAAGGTTGAAGTTACTAATAGGGAGATTGAAAATATTCTTACCAAGACAATCACACTTCATAGGCGTGATTGGGCTACTTGGCTTCCTGAAGTTGTGCGGGCTTATCACACAACATGGAAAACCACCACTAGTCTGACCCCTTCTGAACTTGTCTATGGTAAGAAGGCAACCCTTCCTATCGATTTTGAGGTAAAAACTCTTCGCACTGCACTTCAATTGGGTATGAATATTTTAGATGCACAGAAAGCACAAATTGATCAATTGCATTCCTTAAGTGAATTACGCTAAAAAGCTCTCTTCCACTTTGATATTGTTCAAAAGAAACGTGCCTTATGGCATGAACATCACATTTGGCAATGGTCCTTTCAACCTGGTGATTGGGCACTTTTATATGATTCTCATTTTCAGAACAAAAACTATTGGGCATTGTTGGCCAGTTAATATCTGAAAACCAGATTCCAGTGGATACTAACTGCAAAATAACCTTAGGGGTGAAAACTGATTTTTTGGTGCCTCATGGGCAATGGTAGGTTGAAAACCGAGATGCCAACAACCTGTTGTCATTATCAAAATTCAATAAAAAAAATTAAAAAAAACAAACGAAGCGCCTGTGCACTTCTCTGGCAGGAATGATCTTGCCTTTTTTGCGCCTTTCCATTTCTGCCATGGTTGTTTGTGGCTTTCATCCAACAACCATTTTTTTACTCGGTGCTCTCTTCTATGTTTTCTTGTAGGTGCTCATATTCTTGGTTCCAACTCCTATTGTTTCTTTGCCAGGAGGTGTTGTTTCCTTCTGCATGTGTGACAGGTGTTCGTTGGGTCTTTTCTGTATGATTCCTTGTTGTTCATTGCTTGATCATTGCTTTGCTGGCTAGTGCCATCATCTTCTCTCGATCGTCGTACTCATTTGTTGTCTTTCATTTATCACTCTTTTGTTGTCCCTTTCATGATATCTGCTTTTGGCACCATCATCCATCAGTATGACTTCCTGCTTGTCGCATCCACCTCCTTTTTAGTCACATTTTCATAGATTTCCAATCTTCTTCATCATCTCAACGTATATGACGTACATTTTGGGTGATCGTGGTAATTGGTAACGGATTTTTCTCTACCTCTTTCTTTATTTTATTTAATGTTATGGTTTCCTTCTATCAAATACTCCTTTGCCCCGTAGACAGTTCAACCAATCAGTAGGGGAACGTACTGTCTATGTCATCATGCCTTCTGAGGGTTGTCATTTCCATCATTTCTATCTCCAAAATATGGGTTGTCATTTCCATTATTTCCGCATTAAAACTCTCATTTACTATATTTACCATCATCTTACAACTAAATAGTCACTGCTGAGTTTAACTATTGAACACCATTTTTCTAGAGGTTGTATTCCTGCAAACTTTGGTATCAAGTGTAGTGAGTTTCTATGAGCATGGCAAGAGGTCACCAACCGCGACATGAGCCCATCACAATGGAAAATTTGAGAACACATGTTGAGGTGTATGCAGAGTTTCAGAAGGCTCATTGGGATACCTATTTCAAGTGGTTGTGAAGGTTTGATGAGAGTGTAGCGTTGGATTTTTCCCATAATTTCTGCAACCAGAAGGCTATTGTTCGAGGGATTGATATCACGGTTACAATGGACACCATTGTGGAAGTTTTTGGACTTCCAATGAGCGGAGAGTAATATTTTCTGAAAAAATCAAAGCAGTCTACAAAATTATGACCAACACAAAAGAAATTCTTACAGTGAAGAGAATCTATAGATATGGTTTTTGTCCAGGGTACCAAGTTGCAATCTTTACCAGGGCATTGGAGGGAGGTTTCCAGGTACATAATTCAATATATTACTTGTGAAGGAAGATTTCAATATGTCTTTGCCCAACATTTCAAATTGATGATGCATTTATGGCAAGGGTTGTTGATTAATGTTCCTTACTTTCTATATTGAGCTTTTCAACAAATGTCAAAAACAATTTGAAGCAATAAACCCAACTATTTATCTCACCATGGCTTAATAAAACTTTTGGTAGTCCAAGAATTAAAATTGTTGACTCCTCTTAGTGATTTGGATTCATTCATCCATTCTCAAGATAGTGAGGATATTGGACCCTCTGAGGAAGAGGAATCTTCCCCAATGGGTTCCTCTGAAGATAGTTCTTCGAATGAGGAGTCTGGTTTTGATAAAACACCTAAAAGGACCAGTGATAAGAAAACTAAGGGAATCCTTGGTAAGTCTTTCGTACAAACCCTGGGACCTATAAAAAGAATAACCAGAAGTGCTACAAAGAAAGATTCCTTCAAACTCAAAAAGTCAACACCTTTGCTTCCTGGTGAGGAAAGTTGTGAGAAACAGGAACCCTAAAAAAAAACACCCACTGGTCAATCTGGGGATAGGAAGGGAAAAAAAAAGGTTGGATGCTTCATCTAAGTTAGATAATTTGGCTAAGGTAGCTAGTAATGTGGTGGGGTCTGAAGAAATAGAGGTTCTATCTGAAGTCTTTGGAAAGGGGAAATTTTCATAGAGAATTGAGTAGGGAAAAACATCAAAAGGAAAAAGAACAAAAATTCAAGCAACAAGCTGATGACCCTCCAGAACATTCACCTAGTGTCCACTTAGGAAATGATCGAGCTAAGATTCAATCAGAACAAGTAGAATTTACTAGGGTTATGACACCATCAGAAACAAATCAAGAATAGGAGGTTGTATAGGAGGCAGCCCCAAAAAATGAAGAATAGATTCCAAAAGAATCCATAGATAGTATTGATAATAACCCTCAAACACAGGTTTTTGTAGAGGTTGAAGACATTTCCCATGAAGAGAAAGATACACCCTCTAGTTTTGCTCCCTAAGAAGAAGAAAATATGGGTGAAATAAGCGAGAATGTGGAGGAAGAATTTGAAGCTACAAAATAATTTAAGGAAGAAAGAGATCCTCCTCTAAGTATGATAGAAAAGGAATTGGAGGACCTAAAAGAGGAACTGACCAAGGTACAGGTGGAAAACCAAACATTGCATGGTCTGCTCCAAGAAGCTCATTCTACCATCAATTCTCAAGCAAATAAAATCGGAGAACTCAGGGATGAACTTGATAGAAAAAAAACTTCTATCCAGGAACATGAATAGAGGGTTCAAACAATGCGGTAATAGTGGATTGATGAATTCAAGGGCACTCTGCAAAAACTCTCAACTCTTTCGGGTTTGTAACTTTTGCATAGGGACATGCAAAATGTCTAGCTAGGGGGAAATGATGAGTATAGAATTAGTCCACTATTTTTACCTTATAATTTCCTTTTTATCTATATCCTTGTCCCTAATCCTGTCACCATTTGTTGAAGGAACCTTAATATTTAATAAAATAAGGAAAGAAGTTGGGGATTGATAGTTTATTGAAAATCATGATAAATCTGATTGCTTTGTGGCAAGAGATGGTTTGAAAGTAAGTTGAAGGTTGTTACAAATGCGAGGACCTTAGGAATCTGATGAATTGAAACCGGAAAAAAGATGTTTACATTCTTTATTTTAGTTAAATTTGTTTTAGTTTCATGCTAAAATTAGCCTACGACCTTTTATTAATCTAAAGACTCTTGTTTGTGAGTGGCCAAAAGGCCAAACGAACAAACAAACTTATTTTTTGTTTTTAGTATAATCAAATGATATATATATATATATATATATATATATATATATATGCATGATGAGAACATAATATCGATAGATATAATTCAGAAATTAGATTCATGTACTAAAAATATCAACATATTCTTTTGTATCAGTCATTTTATTAGATGAGAATTAGCATGGAGTAGATTGATGTTTCGTGGTTTCCATCATTCACTAATCAGCAAAGGTAGGGCCCACTTCCTCGATTATTGGTGATTTTAGCATTAGATTTATATGCATGGTAATGTGTGTTTTACAGTCATTTGATTAATTTGATTTCTGTGATTAAATGATTGGTTACTATTTCTAAATTGATTCGCTCATTGCAACTGTGTAATTCATTTTGTCTTAATTCTATTTTTTGGGTCCTTGTTAAATCATTCAGTATCTGTTGATATGTATGTTTAATTGGATTAATGATTGTCGGTGTGAAAAAAGTTTGGTATCATAGAACAGAATTGTAAAAATCTAAACATGGAAATGTGAGATATTCTATTATAACCAACATCCTTGATTTTGTCTCTGTCATACTTTTTATTTTGCTTTATAGAAGTTTATTTCTCTTTTGTTTTATGTTGGTGATCTATTTTTGTTGCATAATTATCTCTTTAAAAGTTCTTGTCACATATTGTGATAGGAAGTTTGTTAGTTGGATTTTTTCTTGAACACAGATTTCATTATTATGCATTCATCAACCCTTGGTTTCTAAACTGTAGCTCTTCGACATACTACCATAACACAGTTCAAAATCTTACGTTCCCAGATTGACACTTTAGGATAAACTAAGGAAACCATTTCCAAGAACTTAAATTAAGCCTACTTCAAAATAAATTAAACACCATAGTTTAGTCCAATCGCCCTACATCCTACACCCAACTCAATGGCCCACTTTTTAGTATTTGGCCCCATGGGCTCACCATCTCTTGATACCTCAAGCAAGAATGGATTTTTGCCTTCTAATTTTATTTCTTTTGCATTCCTCGTAGTAGATTTGTACAAATCTTGAATCAATCTTTGTCTTTTGACAAAAGAATCCACATCTTCTATTAAATTACCACTACTAGTATTTTTGGCTAATCCACGAGTTCCATCAAAAGTTCTAGATGCAATAGGTGCACTCTGAGGCACAATAGATACAAAAAATCTCTCTTCATGACTTTCATTAACTAGAAATTCATTCTCCTTGGCCAAATCAAGTATGGAATGAGTAGGTAGATTAGTACTAGTTTTCATGGATTACATAGTATTAAATGCATCATTTAATGTTTAAAAAATTATTTTCAAACTCGATATTCCTTTGCCCTGATGTTTTTCAATAAACTCTCTTAGACTTAGTTCTAAGAGATCATCACAACTTTGCACATCACCATATGCTATATCAGCTTGCACATCACCATGTGCTATATTAGGTTGCACATCACCATGTGCTTTACTAGGATGCATATCATCACAACTATCATTTTCACCAATTGCATTTGTTGAATCACAAAAGCATTGGCCTATAAAACAAAACAAAAAATATTATTATGTCTTATATACATAAAGCTCTTGCCTATAAAATTTGATTAAACACTATTAAACAAATAATATCCTACTTACTGGATTTACAACTTGCCTTTCAAACCAAGACTCCAAAGATATTGATTATTCTTGGCCACTTTTTTAGTACATGCATGCTCATATTCAATCTTTGGAATTTGAACATTATGATCACTATCATCTATTTTTTGTCTTACAGTCCTTGTCTTCATTTCTTGAAGTCGAAATAAACAATAATGTATAAATCAACAACTTGAATTACTAAAGCTTTATTGAGTTCATAAGTTGATAGCTGTTGACTTTCCAATCTAATGATGATGTAGATTAGGGGTGTACAATGATCCAACAAACTCATACAACCACTCACAAGAACCCTTAGTCATCAACCAATGGGCTTTCCTTCACAAACCACCTTTCTTCCTTGTAGCCTTTCAAAAATTACTTTTGGGTCATATCTTTTGGAACAGACCTGATCTACATAAAAGGAGACCCATTTAGGGTACCCTTTTGGACATTCTTACACATATCCAGAAATGAGGTAGGGTTTTTTTGTATGGAAGGGTTCAAAAACTCACTGTCCTCCTTCTTACTAGGTCTACTTGGGAAATTAGGCATAACACAACTAAGTTCTTAGCTTCAAGGGATCTTTAATCCTCTTCCCATAATTCAAACAAATCTAATATGGTCTTAAAAAACCTTGTCTCAACACATATCACAACCTAGGCCCACTTTTCCATGAATGAATGCAATTGTGATTGAACCCTTACTCAAACAAGCTTACCAATATGACACACCCCTACAATGCAAGTAACAAACCATGAATAAAAAATTTCCCCCAAAAAAATTGCATTTGGAAGGTTATTCAATCCTCTATCATCTCCAATCAATTACAGGTCATTAAATTATAAGTACATTCCATATAAATGAAAAGAACAGTCAGATTTGTAAGAAAAATATAGTTTTAGAGTGTAAAATTGGAATTTATTTATTCCAATATCCTCCCAACATTCCCAACCTTGGTATTCATGTTTACAACATGTATTTATGTTTCCCAAGCATTCTCCAGCTACCACCCACCCACAACTAACTTCCTAAACAAAGTTCTAACTTTAATGCACTTTTGACAACTTTCACAATGACAACTTTTACATCTTTTTTGCAAATGTTTACAACTTTTGACCAATGGACCTATAACATTACAAAATGAATCAAAATTATCCCAAATGGTCATAAATGACCTTATTAACATGACACAACACAAAAAAATACAAAAACTCAAACATTGCCTCCTATAGGCATGAGGTCTTGAGGGTGCTTTTGCACCAGCTGATAACTGCAAATGGAAACTTAAAACAAAATTCAATTTATAGTTTTAAAATAATCTGCAATCAAAAACCAAGAAGATGTTGAAAATTATAGGTATAAGAAAAATTTTCCTTAGGGATATATTCACAAGAGAAGAACTCATAAAAAAATAACACAAGCATGATGAAGGAACAACATAGTCTAGTTCATCATGAGGTGTGTTAGAACCTTAAAAATTTTCGTAGTTCCATTATCAAAATTAACCTTGAGCTCCATGACCTGAGCCTTGACTCGTATATTTATTTTTATTTTTTACTGCACATATCAAAAATTCATCATATATATACTTAAGCAAAAACATGTCTAGCTAAATATATTCAAAATCCCTTAACAATCTCTTACCGCGATCCTGCAATAGTAATCTGAACCCTTGGAGGGTTGGCAGTGTGTAACAAACAACATGAAAATGTTTACTATCATATTGCGGAAGTATTATGATGAGGACATGGTTACATCATAAACCACCATACCATGAGAAGGAAAAATGAAGGGTGTGGTACAACAGGGAATAAACTGCCATTCCCTGGGGAAGATCATAAAGGCATTTGGTAGGGTGGTATGAACCACTATACCAAGAAAGGATGTGATAAATCATATGTTATGGTAGTAACCGTTAATGTAAACTGTAGTACTTGTGGTTTAAACAAGTCAAGCTTGTGATGTAGAGGTAAGAAACCGTTAAAGTAAATTACAGTACCACTAGTTATACAAGTCAATCTTGCGGTATAGAGGCAAGGATATCACTATCTTGTGGTGAAATACAAAGAAGCATGTGGTATAGTGGTTTATATCCCTCTATCCCATGGTAGTTAGATATAGTGGTGGTGATAAAGCGGTATTAAATGCACTAATCACATCAACCGTCTGATCTTGTAAAATCAATGGTGGAGTTAAAACTCAAACTATGAGAAAAATATTTGGCATAAGGTTGATATTAATGTTGACATGATTGAGCTCAGAAGCCATTAAACTGAGAATTCAACGTTCTCTTTGCACTCATTTGCAAAAAATATCATGTGGGGAGCTAGGAGTTTGATAAGGTTAAGCTTTGCAACCATCGTAACCTGAGTAAGTACTTAGAACTCTTGTGAATTAAGTTTTACAAGTAGAATATTGTTTGGAATTTTGTATTTTAGAAGTATAGGAGAAGTAAGATAGTTAAACTATGAATGAAGTTTTATGAGTAGAAGATAGTTTGGAATTATATCATACAACCCAAGAACATCATACAACCCAAGAAGAAAGAACCTCAAACTAAAAATGAAGAATCTAAGGTTAAAAAGAGGTCCTTACATTAGTCTATTATGGGCATCCTCCCTAAATCAATTGAGAGAGGATTTAAGAATGTTTTTAGTGATATGGCTCAGGATTGTAGAGATGCCCTTATCCTTATCTTCAGGTGGGAATTGTTCTGGTAATCTCATGATGAAAGGGAGGGCAATATTTTGGATTCAAAGCCACGGGCATTAGATTTCGCCAAGTTAATTGTCCTCAATGTTTTTATAGATGTAGAATTCATCATAGTATTGGCTTAAAGTTATCATCTTGCTACTAGGTCTATGAGATTTCCAAATGGTTCACCATTAGTTGTGTTGACTAAAGTGGCCATCATTGAATGTTTTGACCTAAATAGTAAGCTTTGACTAAAATTGATTTGCAAAGAAGATTATACTAGATTAAGGAAAAACCATAGAAGTGATGAAGTCCCCATTTACATGAAAAGGGGTGTGAACAATAGGGTGATTCATATATCCCCTCTACTATTGAACCATTTGAAGTCTTAGATTTCCAATTCTATTTCAAGAAAACCTACTTTTATCTCTATTAAGTACTTGGGATAGATGCAAAAGAGTGAATGTCAGTTAGTTTAATTATGATGGCTATGAGGATCCAAAACCTTGAGAAGAACATTGAATATTATTTTGCTTCATATTTTGAGAAAGCATTGCATGAAGCATTTCTACAAGTCAGGGAAAATAGATCCCTCATAAAATTTAGGCAATATTATTTGTTGTGCCACCTAATATTATACCAGAATAAAGATAGATGGAGCAGAAGGATGGGTTTAGGTCAGATTGACAAGCAGGGGAATTTGTTGTTAGTGTAACTATGGTGTTATATATGGGACAACAGATGTAAGAATTCAATTTATGTGATATTTTTTGATGTGTTTGCGTACAAAATTATGAGAGTTCTTGGCCACCAACAACCAAGGCTACACCCACTTGTGCTATAGTTGTTAATACATTTGGCTTTGAAACCTAAGCAAAGGCATACTCATAACTTTGGTGATCGGTTTTTTCTACCAGATACCATAATAATCAAGATTTATGGATGCCCACAGGCCCCACATATACTCTGAATTTTTTTCCTCCTTTGATTACCCTTTTTAGATTTCATGTAGAGGATTCTATGGATGGAAAAGGATGTCATGAGAAAACATAGGAAGGGTAAATTTCTACCCATTTTGACAAAATATTGGGAACTATCAGTGGGATTTGATACACTTGAAGAGTTGTAGAATTATCTAAAATCAAGGTACTCTTTACAGTCTGGAAAGGAAAGAGATTTTGACCCTGAGGGTCACATGATTTTTGTAAGACACACCATCCTTACCAAGGCTATGGTTACTCACCAGATTGACTATGAAGAAGATGTAATTAGAAATTATTTCACTCCTCAACAAGTAAATGATAGGAGGAGCAAATGGGAACTTATGAAAATGTTTGAGCAAGAAAGAAAGATGAAGCACAGTGATTTATTGGGTTATTTCATAGAGGAAGCATATCCTATCAAGATAATTGATATGATAATTAATAAGTTTAATGAATTATATAAGACCGCAATAGATACAGGGAGACTTTCCAAGTTGTGTCCCAAAAGGCCAAGTGGTATTATAATTACATAACCAACTTTAGATACTGTTTCAGTATATCATGCTTCTCCAAGATCACCTCTTGAACAACCACCTTCTAAAAACAAAAGACATAAGAGATAGAGCCACTTGTTTCCTATGAAATAAGTGATGAGGTTGGAGATACAGAAGAAGCAATTAATGTGTTAAGACATTTCAAGGATGATGTTGAAGTGGGCCAACCTATGCTTGAAATTGAAGCCCACATGCCTAAATCTAGAGTCGATATTGAGGTAAAAGGAGAAAGAGAAATGCATTAGGATGGCATGATATTTGTAGCTCGCAAGTTCTTGGAAGATGATGAATTTATCAAAACCCCTGAATTTAAAGACTTTTCGATTAAGATGAAAATGAGATATTTTGAAGAAAGGGTTGAAATAAATAAGATGGGAGTTGAGGAATCCCAACATGAACAGATAGTAGCCCAAAGTTTTAATGAATTAAGGATTGATAATATTGGCGTCAGCCCACAAGAGTCTAGAGAGATGATTTTGAAAAGTAATATACTTATTGTCCCTAGTATGGAATTAAAGAAAATGTTTTTAATTGATCAAGTGATAACATAGGGGACCCAATGTTGATTGTTGAGTTTGACTCGAATGTAGGGGTAAGTGGCATAGGTTACAACACTAAGATTGAAACCTTGGCATTCTAGGCCAAACAAAAGAGTACACAAAAACCAAGTTTACTAGATGTAGTGCAAGAAATGAAAGGGAGAGCTATGGTGAAAACACTAAAGGATACAACTCCATTAGAAGTTGAAACCATGATAATGCATTCATCTATGTTCACCTAAGATGTTGTTAAGGAGATGGAAGCTATATTGGGAGAGTATGAAAAGGAACAAAATTTTTTAAATGATGAATTCAATAAATTTTTCATGGAAAATGTGAAGTTGAAGGAACAATTGAAAGGAGCAGGCCCCTCATAGAACAAGGAATTAATGTTATACCAATGTCCTATTTATATAGAAAGTGCTTCTATTGAACAAGTGAGCATTCTTAGACAAGAGATTGAATAGTTGAAGAAAGCCAACAATGAGGGTAAGCAAGGAGTGAATAAGCAAATCTACAATATTTTAGAGAAGGTCCTCGAGCACAGGATAAAGCTAATTATGGATAATTTGGAAAGTGTGTATGATTTCTACAGCTCACTAAAATAGGTAATTGATTGATCAGATGAAAACACATCTACCCATACTAGATCCCCTTTTTAAGAACTAGTAGCTCATACACCACACAGTGGATCCTGTTGCACTAAAATAGAAGAAACCACATTTGTAGTCACAAAAGTATCAACAACTGCAATAGTAGGTGGAGGAGATGGAATGGATGGCTCAAGAGTAGGATCTAAAGTGAGAACTCCAATGTTCAAGAAGCCAAATTTCTCCTCTGAATGATGATTCACACTAGAAGTGTGATGAAAAAATATAGGAATAGAAGCACCATCAATAGAAAAATATGCAAAGGAATACAACCAAGATGAGTGATCCATCACCCCAATAGCAATAACTTCTCTACTCTCCAAGTCTCTGATGATAATCGAATCAGGTGTGAACTCCATAGACCTCCCATTGCCTCCATGTGTGATTTGATATATAGAAAGAAGGTTGTTCGTCAAATGAGGAACACACAAGACATCCTAAAAGGTGTTGTCCCCAAAAATAATAGACCCCTTCCCTATAACACTCATGTATGTATTGTTTCCCATAAAAATAGGAGACATAGTGTGAGACTCAAAGGAAGTGAAAATAGATTGTGTAGAAGCCATATGATGAGATGCTCCTGAATCTAGAAGCCATCTCCCTGATCCAAAACTCAAAGAAGCACAAAGAGCATGCCCCTTCATATCTGATGAAATATGTAAACCAAGTGTGCCCCTGTCATGTTGCACTGAAGAAGAAGAAGAAGAAGGAGGGGGAGGAGATCCTACAGACATCCTAGAAGGAAAATCAATCTAATGTTTCTGAAGAAGATTCTTTAGCTCATCAATGTCCTTGTAGAAATTATGTTCTGCATGTCCTTCTCTCTTGCAATATGTACATGGGTCCTTCTCCTTCCTAGATGATTTCCTCTTAGAAGAGGATGATGAATTTGAGGACTCCTTCTACTACTCATGATATTTTGAATCCTTTTGTTTATGTTTCTTTCCTTTGCTTGTAGAATCCTTCTGATCTCTAGGCTCCTGTGATGCAATAAGTGATTTGATGAAGAGGGCTTCAACTTGCCCATATTAGCCAACTTGGCCTACTCTCGAGTGAGAGAAGATGAAAAATCATCAAAAGAAGGCATAGTAAATCTAGTACCAAGTGCATCCTTAGTAGCATAAAAGGTAGAAACAAAAACTAAATAATCTAGTCCAAGCTTAAAAAGAATGGACAATATCAACTGAGAATCTTCCTTCTGAACACCACACTGTGACAAATGCAATCTAAGAGACTTGATTTTGGTGAAAAAGTCTTGGATGCTATCAAAATCCTTAGGATTTAAGCCAATAAGCTCATTCTCTAACTGAAACCCTCTCATAGTATCCTGCTTCCCAAACAAAGACTGCAAAGTAGTCCAAACCTCATGGGGTGTAGTGAAAGACTCAATATGAAAAAGAAGGTCAGAAGAAAGATATAGACATAAAGTACCATAAGCTTCATCACATCTATTAAACCACTTTCTCTTTTCAGCAGCACTTGTAGGCTCAATTTTTGTACCCATGGTTACCCTATACAACCCTTTGTGTTTCAAGTGAATCTCCATTTGTTTTTTCCAACCAAAATAGTTGAATGGAGTAAGGGGTGCAATGTTATGTGTATCCATGACATTAAAATGCAATATATACTCTCAAATAAAAAAACAATGCTCGCTGATCTCAAAAAATAGCTTGTTTGCACGCTTCCCAAGAAAATAACTAAAAAAGGTAAAGGCTGAGATCAAAGAAGAATATCAGATACTTGCTAGAAAAACTTGTAAAAATAGGTTTGAGATCTATATAGAGCATTGAATCATCTTTCTAACACCTATTTTTTTCGCAAAACGAAGTCCGGATGCAAAAGTTACGCCTCCAAGACTGAAAACAAAAACTTGTAGCTTTGACAGGTGAAAAAGGAACCAAAACAGAAAAATAAAAAATTCTAACCTCCACCACTTTGAAGTTCATCGAACCAACTTTCCGACGATATTTCG
This sequence comes from Sequoiadendron giganteum, assembly GCA_007115665.2. Classification (NCBI taxonomy): domain Eukaryota; kingdom Viridiplantae; phylum Streptophyta; class Pinopsida; order Cupressales; family Cupressaceae; genus Sequoiadendron; species Sequoiadendron giganteum. Next base: position 635,980,673 of record CM021100.1, read on the forward strand.
TTTTCGAAAAAAGGCCTTTGTTTGCCCAAGTTATTAGAAAATGAAAAAAAGGCCTGTAAAAAAGGCACTTTTAACACTAACTAGGTGCAAAACATTAGCTCCTTCTCCTTCAGCTCTTGTTCGCACATAAAATTGTCTGCATAAAAAATAAAAAAAAATTGGTTGGGGCTAAAGGCCAAGCTCTTGGTTGCAATAGGACCTTGGCGAGGGGGTTGGGCCAACCGACGAGGCTTAGTTCCCGGTCACTGATGTGACCAGGGCGACACGATAAGGAGCCTGTAGGGGCCAATCATGGAGCGGCAGCAGTGGCACTGATGGAGACCGTCGATGGTAGTGGCGGTGTCCGCTTGGTGGCGGGTGGGCAGCGCTCAGTATTTGAACTGGTCATGCAAAAAACCTACGCTTTTTTTATTTTTTTATATTTTTCGCCTTGAACTGCGTGTTGGGGAGCCATATGGCCTCTCTAGCAAAAAATGTTTGCCTTTTTTTTTAACAGGTCCAAAATCAATGAAACGAAAGGCGTTTCTAGGGTTTTTGGGCATTTTGAACGCAATGGCGATGCCCGTTTGGCCCAAAAATGCACAAAAAAAATTACCAATCCCTAGAAGCTCAATAAATCCACCTGGCTTGAAACCCTTACACAGAAAGAAACGTTGTGAGAGAATATCTTCAAATAACGAACAAGAAGCCATGGGTCTGGAGCTCTAATACCATGTAGAATTTGATAAATCCAACTTCACAGTCCCCAAGATTCACCTGCATGCAATCACCTATCACATAACACATATATCAAGAACAAACAAGAGGATGTTCTATAAACTCTCAGAGCAAATATGTGCAAGCTCAAAAACCCAGAAAATGATTATTGAATAATATGATAATTACAATGTGATCAATCCTTATGAGGAGATCAAGAAAACCTAAAAATAGGAAACCCTAGTGTGCACACTTTATAATTAATAAATAATTATTAATGTGCCTAAGTTTAGCTTAAGCAACCTAAAGGAATAAGTGACTTAATTAATTAATCAATATGATTAAATTAATTAAGTGGAATAACTTATTACTCTAACAGTGCATAATATTACAGAGGAGTATTGAGGCTCTTGCAGCATTAAAACCTAGAGAACAAATGGCCAAAATAGTAAGTTGAATTCCAATATATGCAAGGAGATGACCAAACGATCAGAACAAGAATAGATTCATTTCATACTCTGAATCAATGGTTTGTGCCAAAACTATTGAAATATGATGACAAATTGAAGGACCTCAATGAATGGAAGAGTGAATTTGGCCAGATTGCGCCATAGTGCATCACTCACATACAAAAGGATGGTGAGTTGAGTCCTGACAAGTTCTACTTAATCATGGATGGAGTAATAGCATTGGATGTTGGATATTCTAAGTTTATCATGGATGGCAGGGCATTACTAGATAGTCGATGGAAGATTCACCTTGCAAATATATTGAAAATTCAAGAATGAAAATGGTCATGTGATTATATAGTGTACGAGTGGGAGCATAGGTATATGGGTCCCCCCTTGAACAGTAGGCCTTGGGGTTGTCACAATGGAAGAACCACACATTTAGATACACTAATATGGATAAAGGACCTTGAACAGATCTTAGGTGATCACAAGTGCCTTACAGATATTAATGGACTATGGTGTCACGAGTGCTACAAACTTCATTAGTTATCTACTTTCTTTGTTTTATGTTTTAAGAAAAAATAATGTTTAGTCAAGTTTATACAAAGAGGCATGAATTTTGAAAAGATGACATATTTTGTAACGGTCTGAAGCTTGTTGCTTCTCTTATAAAAGAGAATTCAAGACTAAATTTTGATATCATCATCATAGGCATTTATAGAAACATATATGAGGAGACTTATGTTATATTATAATATCTATTTGAAGCAATCAACGGACAAGAAGATTTAATCTAGTGCTCAAATTTTGGTCTCAATTATTTGTTTATAATATTGTGTATGATTGGATTTTTTATGTATTTTAGGTTGAAATATAGGGGTATATTATGAATTAGTATCAATTATTTGTTCATAATCATCTGCATTGTTGATTACATTGCATCACATCTTTCAAAATCAAATCATTACTTCACATTGCATAACTAATAACTATGTGTTGATATATGACAAAATTTCAATTACAATATAGTTTTTACAAAATCAACCTAAACATTTATGCAATTACTTCACATTCCATAACTAATAACTAGGAGTAGCTGCCAATTACATTTGCTTGTCATGGCATTCCATGAGACCTTATTTCTTTGAGGCATTTTTTCAAATAGTTCACTGCCTTGTCTACGCTACCATATTTTTCATGCATATTGTCTACTAAAGCATTTTATCAAATAGTTCACTGCCTTAGTACTATGGCTAAAAGCCTAAAACAAGTTCTTTCAAACAAGTTGTGGATGATTGGAAAAAAAACTATCAAAGCATAATAGTGATCAATAGCATAGACAAGGTAGTGAGCTAGTTGAAAAAATGGCTCAAAGAAATTTGGTCTCATGGTGATGGAATTCCATGACAATCCATAACAATTCGCTTATCATGGCATTTTTCATGGAATTCCATCACCATCAGACCACATTTCTTTGAGGCATTTTTTCCAAAGTTCATCGCCTTGTCTATGTTACCACAATTTTCATACATGTCTACCAAAGAATTTTATCAAACAGATCACTACCTTGCTGCTATGGCTAAAAGCCTAAAATAGGTGATTTCAAACAAGCTACGGATGCTTGGAAAAAATATATAAAAGCATAATAATAAGCAACAAGTTGTAGTCTCATGGTTTTTTTTTGGCATGAAAATCAGCGTGATTTTATTTACATTTTTTTGTAGGTTTTAAACACATTTTTTCGTCAATTTTGTTGTTTGAAATGGGCAAAAAATCTCTATGGTCAGTTTTGTGCATTTTTTAATTGTAGGATTCTCACAGTTAGTGAACAATTTTGTGCATTTTGTGCATTTCTCAATTGTAGGATTTTCATAGTTAGTGAATGGTTTTGTGCATTTTGACTTACCATAGGATAAAGTCACAACACTATTTAATATTCTAGGTTGTTTGAACAGCTACATGATACTGAAAATGAAAATATTTTATACAAGCCAAAACTATTCAATTTTCCTGATTATATGGGTGCATATATATCTACGTCTTGCAGCCATGGATCAAGCTCACAATGAGATCCAACTAAGCCTATACTTAATTGGGGATGCACTTAAGGTGGATAAAAACTCGTCAAAATACTTTATGTGTGCTTGGAAACATAGATGACTAGATTAAAGTAAAAGTAACAATTAAAGTAGCACACCAACTTGTCTTGACTAATGAAGAAAAATGAAAAGTTGATGAAGAACAAAAGATTCAAATGGAAAGGAGAAAGCAAGAGTAAGAATTTCGGTGATTGATCTAACAAGAGGAGAAATTTGAGTGTGTGAAGGAATTATGAAAGAGTAAGTGTAAGGAAAGGGATGATGACGATGATGAGGTTGGTTAGTCTGAAAATAAATAGAAGAAGGGAAAGAATAAAAAGAAGAAGGATAAGAACCACAAGGCTTATGATTCTTATATGGAGGAACTTGATGTTACCATGGAAGATGAGGAAAATTATATGAGTGATAAGGCACAAGATGATGTATAAAATTCCCAAGATATTCTTGCAGTTGTAGCTCTAGAAGACTCTGATGATGGTGAGACAAATTCTCTAGTTTCAACAAAATCATGAAGGAGACATGCATACTCTGATTCTGAAGATGATGAACCATTGCAGAAATAGTGTCTATGAGAAGATGGTCCATATGATGATGATGTCTAGGCTTACTAAGCTTTAACCAAACCTAGCTCCTATTTTCCAAAAAAAAAATTCCCAAGGCCCATGGGAAATGAATGATGAGCATTTTAGTTTCAACAAACTAAAATAGGTTACCCATAAAAGATAAGAAAGAGGAAAAATGAAAAGATAACATACAGATGATTCACTTGAGGTTTTTGATAAGATCTCATTTAACTATGCCAAATGGATTTGGAAGGGACAAAGCATATTTGATTGACTAAAATTTTGAGGTAGCCTATCCATCGTCATTGTATGCATAATCTTCTCTTGGAATCTATTGAAACTAACATGCTCGTCATTCATTTCCCATGGGCATTGGGGATTTTTCTCTTGGAAAATAGAAGCTAGGTTTGGTTAAAGCTCAGGAAGCCCAGATATTATCATCATATGGATCATCTTCTCTTAGACTTTGTTTTTGCAATGGTTCATCATCTTTAGAATTAGAGTATGCATGTATCTTCGTGATTTTGTTGAAACTGGAGAATTTGTCTCATCATCATCAAATTCTTCTAGACCTATAGTTGCAAGAAGATCTTGGGAATTTTCTACATCATCTTGTGCCTTATCAATCATAGAATTTTCCTCATCTTCCATGGCAACATCAGGTTCCTCTATATAAGAATCATAAGCCTTGTGGTCCTTATCCTTCTTTTTCTTCTTTTCCTTCTTTTGTTTCTTCTTACACTGACCAACCTCATCATCGTCATCATCCTTGTCCTTATGCTTACTCTTCCATAAATCATTCACACATTAAAATTTCTCCTCTTGGTACATCACTCGTCAAATTTCTTCCTCTTGCTTTCTCCTTTCCATCTGAATCCTTCGTTCTTCATCAACTTTTCATTTTTCTTCATCAACCAAGACAATTGGCATGCTACTTTAATTGTTTCTTTTTCTTTAAGCCATTCATCCATTTTCAGTTCCATGTTTCATAGCATACATAAAGCATTTGATGAGTTTTTATCCACCTGAAGTGCATCCCTAATCAATTCTAAGCTTGGCTCATTGTAGATAAAGGTTCCAAGAGAAGATGATGCATACAATGATGATGGATAGGCTACCTCAAAATTTTAATCAATCAAATATGCTTTGTCCCTTCCAAATCCATTTGAAATAGTTAAATGAGATCTTATCAAAAACCTCAAATAAATCATTTGTATTTTATCTTTTCATTTTTCCTCTTTCTTGTTTTTCATGGGCAACCTATTTTAGTCTTTATTTTAGAACATTTTATGTGTCCTTCAATGTATTATGTTTTATCTTTCTATCAGATTCTAGAGTAAAAGAACCTATAATTGAAAATGGATTAATTCATCTTTTTTATTTTACAGTCCCAAATAGGTGGATTAAATTATTTTGTTGTTAAACAAATCTTGTACAATATAATGTTCCATTTTCGAAATGAAACCAAGTTGAAACTCGAAATCTCATCATTCATTTCTCATGGGCCTTGGGTATTTTTCTCTTGGAAAATAGGAGTATAATAATAACTTAAGAGGATCTTAATGTCATAAAAGGGTCCACTTAAGTGTTGGTATAGAGATCAAGAAATATTTATTCTGCAAATGGGGCAACCATTATGTTAGCTGAAAGGGGTCAATTTGATATTGCAAAGGAAATTTTTACATAGGTACAAGAAATAGCTTGAAGGAAACATATTTGTTCAGATTTATGATGTGTGGGTAAATCTAGCACATGTTTAATTTTCACAAGGATAGTTTGCGCTTGCAATAAAAATGTTTATGCTACAAATGGGGTAGCCAGTGTAAAGTGTTGGCATAAAGACTGGGAAATATTTATGTTGTAAATGGGGAAGCCATTGTGCTAGCTGAAATGGGTCAATTTCATATTGCAAAGGAAATATTTACATAGGTACAAGTGTTTGTTGCAGGAAACATCTTTGTTCAAATGCCTGATGTGTTGGTAAATCGGGCACATGTTTGCTTTGCAGAAGGACAGTTTTCACTTTTAGTGAAAATGTATCAAAATTGTTTGAGGAAATTCTATTTTGGCTCTGACACCCAAATTTTATTGTATTTAGCTCGAACACATTATGAAGCAGAATAGTGGCAAGATTGTAAAAGATCATTATTAAGAGCACTAGAACATTATTAAGAACAATAGATTGTAATGAGCATTTCAAATTTGTGTTTAATATAATGAGGGTTTCAAATTACCTCTGAATTCACTGTAGAGGCCATCCCCAAATCCGATTTCACTACAGAGGGCCTCGGTGAATTCAAATTAGTTGTAGAAAACTCTAAATTCCTTGCCCTTGCCCGCCTTTTTAGAATTCTTTGGGTCCTCTCTAAGTCTTTATCACCCATGCAACTAGTTGCTAAAACTAATCAAAATGCCTCATGCCAAGCTAATGAATTAAGTGAGGTCTGCAATGAACGAATGAAGCGAGGTCAAGCAAGATGAATGAATATACAATGAACTTCAATAATCACACCAATATATCGCACACATGAATACATTGCACCAATAATTGGGCAGCTTGTTTTTTTTTTTCTAAATCTAGTTTGAATTTTATGACTAACTCTATAGTCATTTTTTTTCTGTGACTAAATAATTTTTTAGTCAATGACTAGATTAGTCATTTATTTACTCATTTATAGCTGAGTTACAAAAAATGAGTAGAATTTAGTCATTTTTAGTTGTTGTGACTAAAACGTTTAGTCACCTAGTCATATATTTACCAAATTCTACTAGTGCTAGAGTTACTAAAACTGTCACCCACACATAGGGAGATACTCAAAAAGGAATTGGAAACATCAATCCCTAATGATCTCGATCCAAATAAATTCCAAGCCATGGTTGGAAAAATCATGACCAACAATCATTTAGTATTTTTCAAGAAAGACCTTCCACTAAAGTCATTTCATAACCAAGACCTATGCATAGAGGTTGGTGTCCACAAGAACATGCTAAAGCGGTTTTTGATAGATAATGGTCTGGGTCTAAACATATGTACCTTGAACTTCATAAAAAAGTTGGGGTATTTTGATGACGTGATAGATAAAGCAAGGATCATTACTATAAGGGCCTATAATAACCTTGAAAGGAATTTTGAAGGAACAATCAAGTTACCATTACAGATAGGACCAACCACCACAGAGACTACATGTCAACTATTTGACCTTGAATTGCTATATAACCTACTCTTACGACACCCTTGGATCCATGCATTAAAATTAGTCATGTCAACCTTCCATCAATGCCTAAAGTTCCCCCACAAAGGCAAATATGTGGCCTTATATGTCGATCCTGAACCTTTCCACTTCTATGTAAAGTTGGAAGAGAAGTATAATAAGATCCAATGCATACCAAGAAATAACATAACCTTCCATTCATTCTCGTATGTTGACCCTTCCACTCTACCATTAACCTAAACCAAGATCACATCAAGTGAGCAACTAAAAATGGAAACCAAGGTTCAATTAGTTGACATGGGTAATGGGAATTACCACTTTAACCAAGAATTTTGTATTGGTATGATCCCACTAACACCTAAAGTCTATGGAGATCTGAAAGATATCCATCCTGCTCAAATAAGAAAAATGATAACCAAAACCATGATTTTCACCAAGTGGGGAGACATGAAAGATGAAGATACATTCAAAGAGGACTTCTCATCCTTGATTTACAAAGAGGACCAAAAAGAGAAAGAGAAACCACAAACACTTCTAGTAGACCCTAGTAGTAAAGGCTACTAGCTAGTTAAATAGATGGGATATAGTGGAACGAGTGGTCTCAGGCTACACAAACAAGGTAGGCAGGAGACCATCATAGTGGAATAGAGAAGAAAAATATGGGACTAGGTTATGAGCCAAAAGATGTAGTTACTCCAAAAACTGAATGAACGTCTTTTAAGAAACAAGAAACTTCTTCTATCATTAAGGCACTAGATATACCTACCATATCATGGACAATGATTACTCATCAAAGAATTATTCGATAACTTTGTCATTGATAGATTACCTCTCCAAACCATCAAGACCATTCCCAATATCTATTATTATTCTAGGATACATTCTAACGAATACGAATGGGATTCTTCTTCCTTTATCATTGGATATGGCTATCCCACTTCCAGTAATGATGACCTAGACACCCAATGGGAAAAAGATACTTGAGCAATACTAACCATTTCAGCAACCTCCATAATCTTTATAAATAACAATGATATCCTACCTCTCTGTTATCCACAACTGATAGATTAGGACCAACAACACCATACAACTATTCTAGATCAATTCTAGAACAATGAAGCAATCGTTGAGTTCATGGGACTTCGAACAGATATACCAATAGGAGATCACAAAGTAGGGTTCCTCATGGAACTTGAGAAGGATGACTATTTTGGTGGAGATATTGAACCTTCTAGTTGTAAAAATAAAAAGGAAAATATAAATATTAAAATGAGGTCCCCTAGAGAAAACCATAGTGTGGCTCTATCAGATCCAAAAAGAGGAAAATAAAGGACGCATCCAAAGGTTAAAACCTCCCAGAGGCACCTTAGGATGGAAGGTTCAATCTCCCCATATCTGAGTACCAAGAAAGATCAATGCTACTTGTAGAAGAAGAGTCCATAAATGTTGGTATAATAGAAAATCCAAAAATCACATACCACATGACATCACTTGATCCCAAAGAGAGAAAATTTCACAACCTTCATCAATGACAGAAAGGTAATTTTTTCCTAGACTTATGTTGACATTCCTAGAATAGATCTGGCATTAGTGGTACATCATTTAGTTGTAGTCCCTAGAGAAAATCCTATCAAGAAAAAACTCTGAAAAATACATCCTCAAATAGCATTACTGGTAAAGGTAGAGCTAAAGAAACGACTAGATATGGGTTTTATTAGACCCATCAATTATCCACAATGGATATCAAATCTAGTACCAGTGTCAAAGCCTACTAGGGGTATAAGGATCTAGACAAATTTTAGAGACCTAAATAAGGCCTGTCCAAAGGATGACTTTCTATTTCCTAGTATCGACGTGATCGTGGATCTCATATCAGGGCATGAGATTCTATCCTTAATGGATGGTTTCTCTAGATATAACCAGATAAAAAACTCTCCAGATGATCAACACAAAACAACATAATACCTGTGCCTTGGGGAGTTTCTATTGGAATGTAATGCCCTTTGGTCTAAAGAATGTAGGAGCAACATATCAAAGAGAAATGACAACCATATTCCATGATATGCTACACATCATCATGGAATATTATGTGGATGATATTCTAGAAAAATACATCAAAATGGAAGATCACTTGTCAAATATTGCAAGGTTGCTTGATCAACTTGAACAATATAATTTGAGACTCAACCCTAAGAAATGTGTGTTCGGGGTAACATCCAGAAATCTATTAGGGTACATAGTGTCAAGAAGGGGGATTGAAGTGGATACTACAAAAGTAAAATCTATATTAGAGATGCCTCCACCAAAGACACTAAAACAAGTGAGGATAATATAAGGAAAGTTGCAATCCATCAAGCAATTTATCACACAATTAGTAGACAACTATCACCCTTTCACGCATCTCCTACACAAGAAGATCAAATTCAAGTGGGATGGTAGATATGACCAAGTGTTCCAAAAAATCAAGGAGTACCTACTTACTCCTCCTATACTCATGCCACCTATTCTAGACAAGGAAATGATACTATATGTGTCTACCACACAAGCAGCATTGGGAGCTCTCCTAGCCTAGCTAGATGATAACAAAGAAAGAGTGGTCTACTACATCAACCAAACACTAGTGGGCTATACTACTTGACCATAGAAAGAGTGTGCCTCTTAGTTGTATTTGCGACACAAAAATTGAGATACTATATTTTAAACAAAAAAGGTAAAGTTGATTTCAAAAGTAGATCCACTAAACTACTTACTAGAAAAATCAACCCTAATAGGTCACCTTGCTAAATGGGTTGTGATTATGAGAAAATTTTATATAGATTATATGGATAGAATAGTTTTCAAGGGACAAATCATAGTAGACCAACTGGCCAAAGCACCTATAGATGATCACAAGCCTCTCACAGTGGAATTTCTAGATAAGAGTATCTTGATGACAGAACAAACATGCCATTGTATTCTATACTTTGATGGGTCTCACACTCAACATGGCTCCGGAGTAGGTATTCTATTTCTCACACCAAAAGGAGATAGCATACCCAAGGAATATAGGATCACTTTTCCATGCATCAAAAATATATTGAAGTATGCAGCTTTGGTCATAGGGCTTAAAATGACTATTAAATGGAGAATTAAAGAGCTACATGTCTTTGGGGATTCTCAGCTAGTGAACAAATAGGTGAACGATGAGTACCAAACAAAACATGAAAATTGATGATGTATAACAGGATGGTGGATAGATTTAAGGATTGTTTTGTCACAATAACCTTTGAGAAAATTCCTTGGATCAACAACAAATTTATCGATGCAATGGTAATAATAGGCTCACTGCTTGATATTCCACAAAATATTCCTAAGTATGAGCTCCTCATCAAAAAAAATCTCGTACCTGCATTCATCATCCTAGAATCAAAATTTTCATGTATTGTTGTTGGTTCTAACTCCCCATGGTACCAAGACACCTTTGACTACATCTAGCATGGTATCATTCTAGTTGACTTCACACCCACCCAAAAGAAGACCTTCACCTATAGGATGTCTCGATTTACAATCCTAGGGGAAACCCTATACTATCATAGTGTGGATGGTATGTTACTCTGGTGTCTTAATGTAGAAGAAGCACAAACAACCTTACAAGAGGTACATGAAGGTATTTGTGGGTCCCACTCTAGTGGACCTAACCTAGTCCAAGTTTTACTAATAATAGGATATTAATGACCCTCCATAGAGCAAGATTGTATTCAATATTTTAGAACGTGTCATCAATTCCAATAGAATATAAACCTCATACATGCACCAACATAGGAGTTGAGACCCATCACAACACCATGGCCTTTCTTGCAGTGGGGATCAGACCTAGTAGGTAATATTTCGCCTGCTTCATCTAATAGGCAAAAGTTTATTATCACAATAAAAGAGTATTTCAGTAAATGGATAAAGGAAATTCCATTGACCTACATCATTGGAAAATGGATATCAAATTTCATTTTGAACTATCTAGTTTATAGGTATGAAATTCCCTAGACAATCATAATAGACAATGTCACCCCATTCAAGAATCAAGATGTCTAAGAACTCTATTCCAAATTCTCTATCCAAGATAGATTCTCCATGCCCTACTATCCACAAGGAAATGATCAAGCTAAAGTTTCTAACAAAACCATACTGAAAATATTAAAAAGAACTATTAATGAAGTCATTTGTGATTGGAATTTGTAGCTAAACCCAAACCTATGGACTTATTGAACCAACATCCAAACACCTAAAGGTGCCACACCATTTTCCTTGGTCTATGGATCAAAGGTTCTTACCTATTGAGGTTGAAATCCCCTCATTTTGAATCTCATTAAAAGGCATGGTCAATAGCGAAGAATATCAAGTATCCAGGTTAAGAGCTCCTAGATGAAATGTGTTTGAGTGATTTAAACCATCTTCAGGTTTATCAAAATCAGCTCAAATGAAACTATGATAATAAAATCAAAGACAAAAAATTTCAGGTTGGTGACTTGGTTCTTAAGGAGAATTAGAAGGTAAAATTGAATCAAGATTGAAAAGGAAAATTTGAATGCAACTAGTTAGGTCCATTTATCATTACAACAAGCTATTGTTCTGGGGCATATCAGTTGGCTAATCTTGAAGGAGAACCTTTAATTGAAGCACTAAATAGTAGCTACCTCAAGGAGTTCTACACATGAAGTGCATTTGAAAACCCCGGGAAAAAGAGTAAAAATCCAACAAAAAATATATGAAAAAGATTTTAAAAAAGAAAAAAAAATCAAAAAAAGAAAGAAAAATAGTAAAGAGAAATAAAACGTTCTTCCAATGAAAACCACTTTGTGGTGCTTCTATAATAGGTACCATAGTGAAAACCTGGAAAAAAGGCACTATGTTTGAACAAGACTCATATCATTATCTATCGATACTATCCACATAATTCACCCATCCATTCCATAATAAAGCATCTATCCAACCATGGCTTGATATTAATTTAGGAAAGTTGTCTTGTCTCAAACTAGGGAAAACTTCTCAAAGCTGGTTGTGGGTTAGATCTTATGCATCCTATCGTGGACAAAAACAATAAAAAACAAAACCATCTAGAAAATAACAAAAATAAAAAAACATTTGAAAAACAACAAAAATAAAAAACATCTGAAAAATAACAAAAATAAAAAATATTTGAAAAACAACAAAAATAAAAAGCATCCAAAAAACAATAAAAATAAAAAACATCTAAAACACAACAAAAATAAAAAACATCTAAAAAACAAAAAAAATTAAAAACATTTGAAAACAAAGGAAAACAACATCATTGGATTATTCCTTCACTCAAACAGCCTAAGATATCAACATTTTGTTGAAACCCACAGCTAGTTCAAGTAGATTTCCCGCAACATATCCTCTAGACACAAAAGTGGAATATCAATTTAGGTTATCAATGTTGTTTAAAACCTAAAAACCAAGTTTATGCTTTGAGTCAAATAGTTGAAATACATGGTCTCTCTGTGTAAAACATAGGAAAGGCTTAACAACCCTTGAGGCCTTAGGTCAATCCCCTTAGGTTTCTATCATGCTTTATTTCAACTTAATCGAAAAAAACAAAATCCAAAAATATTCACAAAATATAAAATATCAAAACCATTCAAACCAAGTGAACTACGAGCCTTTGCATGTAGAATGTAGGAAATTCTTATCTCTGATGAGCCCTCGAGGCCCTAAGTTAGTCCCCTAAAAACAACAAAAACTGATCATCATAAAAATAAAAAAAGAATCAAACAAATTCCTACTTCATCATCACAATCTGCAATAAACCTTTCACCCATAATAAAAAAAAATCGTCATCTTCACCCTTTGACAAAATAAACAAACAAACAGAGCAAACATCAAAAGCTAGAACTTTAAAGCAAACAATCGCAAAAATTTGATAACAAAATGAACGAAAACAAGGCCAAAGTATCAAATACCTATATTTTTTAAAAGTCGGGTCAACAACATCCTAGATATGCCTTAACGGATCCATTCCTATGATAGACATGATCAACATCAGATAATAGCCCCATCCCAAATAGTGGCAAGTGATACTGCAACTTTATTTTTATCTTTTTATAGTCTTATCTTTATGATTTATTTTATTGACCCATTCCCAAGATCTCTCAAGGATGTCCATAAGGATTTAGAGAAGAAGGAATGGGGTCAATTGAGCATCATCTTAGTTTGTTATTTGTAATATGCTCTTGTAATACTACCACGATGAATAATTGCTTTATTGAGTGTATGGAAGTTGTTTTGAAGCATTTCATGAAGCAATGGCATGTTAGGTGCGTAATACCTCTTGTTTTACTTGTCCAACATGTTTTAGAATAACCCAATCATATACTTTAAACAAAAATTTTGTATGTCTATTATGAATAAGAATACTCTTTGTATGTTGATTCAAAGTCCACACAATAAATACAAAGTCACCTTGGTTATTAATACCCTGGTGCATAGTATCTACTTGCCACATCAAACATGATTGTTCAAACTGTGAAGCCTCCAAGAAAAGAAAAATAAACTCATTAGTAATAACAACATTGAATTTATATCCATCATCCAAATATTTCTTCTAACTAACATCCATCCTGCATCACAACATCATTAGTACCATATATCCATCCTACATCCATAGTGTCCTCAATACATATCATGATGATAATAAACCAATGAAAACATCAGGTATCATGTATAGGGAATACATCCATCATATACATAATAAAACATCATGTCAAATTGATATGATCAATACATCCATCCACATAATATACATACATCATAAAAGTACAAAAACGTGTATCAACATACATCATCATACATCGTCATCCATACATCATCACATAAACATAAAAATGAGTTGAATCAAAGAAGGTATATATCATATATATCATCATAAAAAGAGAGAGAATGTTATAGTACATTATCATCATGAAAAAAGTGTGATAGGATAGTACAAACTAATACATATATACGAGGCCTCAATTGGGTCGATGAATATATATACAAAAATCATGTCTACAATATTTCTTTGAGAAACACTAGTAGAATTTGGAAAATAAATGATTAGGTGACTAAAAATTTTAGTCACAACTAAAAATGACTAAATTCTACTAACTCAGCTATAAATGAGTAAATAAATGACTAATTTGGTTGTTGACTAAAAACTATTTAGTCACACAAATAAAAATGACTAAACAGTTAGTCATTTATTTAGTCACAATCCATTTGAATAAATAATTTAAGGAATCAAGAATATAGCCTACCAAAATGCTCTAAAAATTTAATAAACATACTCTAAAACTTTCGTCAAAATCTTATTTTCAGGCATAGCTCACCAAAGTGGAGTTTTCATTTTAATAAACATACTCTAAAACCTTCATAAAAACCTTATTTTTATGTGTAGCCTGCCAAAATCGAGAAGTGTTTCAGTAAAGAATGGAAGAGAATGGTAAGGAGATGTGTGTGACAGGAGGCATATGATTCATTGTTTCTCTTCTAAACAAGGGATACATTTTTCATGATACTGTTTGTAATCTAGGTATTTAATTGATATATATTTGCATAATCTCAAATTCCTTCAGATGCTTTTGAAGTATCAATGTATCCTATATAGAGTTTAGAAAAATTTATTTTAGTTTCAAAAAATAAATCATATGCTTAAAGTATCAATGTATCCTATATAGGGTTTAAGATGATTTCTTTTAGTTAAAATAAATAAATAAATGATGTATTTTCTTGTGAATAGATAATATGGAGATCTCCTAAATCTTCCCCAACACACTATCCTCTTTGGCACTATATTCATTACTCCAAATACTAGGGTTTTGCATGCGACATCTTTAATATCTTCATGATAGTGGCTTTTAAATAGATCTCAGTCTTTTCTTTAATACTTATCATGGTAACCCTTGAGTTCCATAACCCACCTTCAATCTCTTCTAAGAATTTTGTCTTAAGCTAGACTACATAGTATGCATATAAATAAATTCCTTCATACCTGCCATTGTTCCAAACCACCACTCACTATCTTGCTTAAAATGTTAAGCACAATAGCATGTTTTAAAACCATGGTTGTCAGTGGTTGAACATTAAGTTCACTAATTTCATCAAGATACAATGAGATTTTCATCTTCAAACTCAAGGAATTATGAAATATAAAATTGTGAATTGTTTGATGTGTATGATTTGATTTTATTGCACATTTACTACTTTGCTAATTGCATTTAAGATTGGATTTTGCACCCTCAGCTACAATCTCAAACAACTCACTCACTGTTACTTGAAGATCCCTTTCATGAGCATCCTTCTATAAAATTAAACTATGCCTTATAGACTTCCTACTTACTATAGGGGACTCATTGTTTCATGGTATTGTGGGTCTTAAGATCCTTCAACCTTATTGTCACTACTTCACAGTCCACAAGGTATTATTCACTATTCTCCCATCTTTGATGAGTTTCAAAACACTGCTCAAACATGCAATCCACTACCTCCATTATGCAATGGCTAAGAATAAATATTGAACCTATGAGTACCATTGCTACTTCATTTGGACAATCATTCCTTGATTGCATTTTTCTTGTCTAACATTGCCAATAGCATTTAAAAAACCCTTAAGGTTAGCAAGGGGGTAATAAAACTCACTATTAAAATCTCCATTTTACTATGAAAGGTTTGAGATTTATTATATTGTCATGGCTCAACCTCTTTTTGACTGTCACACCTCAAGTGATTTTCATTCTTCTTACCAAAGATTTAATTTATAAATTTCATTGAGCTACATAGTGTGCTTTTTATTGGCTACAATGCCTCAATCTTTCTAGTATTTCAACCTCACTAATCCACTAGAGTTATGGTTTATGTTTCTACATAGGCCTAGGGTTTTCACCCTAGTCATGCTCTTACCAATGCTTTTGTTGGTATTAGAAAACAACCTTAAATCTTGGGTCAGAAAATTAGTTGTCTTGATAGGGTTGTGGTATGATCTTGGATTGTATCCTAGAGTGTGTGGGAAGCTTGTGTTTGATCATTGAGGTATGTAAACCTGATCAAGGAAATGTATCTTATATAGCATGGATCTTTATTTAATACTTTCCATAATAGTTATTAATAGATCACACTATTATAGTTTGCGGTAACCTAAGATTGTATTCAAGTATGCAAAAACCTTGGTTTGTAGTTTAATTTGTACACTTTTAAGCAACATTCATAAGGCTTAGAAAATATTAATCACTCTCTAGAATAACCCATTAAATATGGGTTGTTCATGAATGCACTACATAATTGATATAACACAACCACTTTGAATATCAACCATAGTTATAGGCTCTTTATTGAAACAAGAGGTAATCAATCTTGGATTATATTATCATTACATCAAAACCTATTAAACTTGAGTCAACCTGAATGCACCCAATGATGATTGACACCTAATTGTGATAATAGTGATTTGTACATGAATTGTGCTCATATGAGTGCCTCCATTTCTATCACAACATAGACACATTAAACTTGGGTCACACATGAATGCATAGTGTATTTGTTATAGCACAACTATGCCACATGACCAATAGAGTTACAGATCACATAATTACAATCAAAAAAATTTGTTCCTCGGTTGTGCTCTTATGGCGATTCCATTACCATTATAGCATAACCCTTTGGACTTATATTTCTCAAATCCTTAC
Organism: Sequoiadendron giganteum; assembly: GCA_007115665.2. NCBI lineage: Eukaryota > Viridiplantae > Streptophyta > Pinopsida > Cupressales > Cupressaceae > Sequoiadendron > Sequoiadendron giganteum. The sequence goes on from CM021100.1 coordinate 635,997,408, forward strand.
ATTTCTTATTTTCTCTTTGGATGGATGGCTTCATGGATTTTTTGTGATTTATAAAACTTTTATTTTGATAGTAAATGACATTGAATTTTTTCTAAAGTTGAAATGATTTATTAATTATGGTTTTATGATGATTTTGAGTTTTATTTAGAAGGAGTTAATATGTGGCATTTGTATGTGCAGGAAGAATATATTATGATGCAATGTTCGAGTATGGACGACTCAGGAAAAATTGGAGTGCTATCGATGACATAACCAAATTGGAGAGTACCTTGAGCCGGTGTGAAACACTTCTGAGTGTTTTCATTGGGAAGCAAAACCTAAGTGATAGGAATTTCTGAATATCTGACAGAGTAATTTCCTTTATTCTAAAGATAAAATCATAAATATGTTCGTCCAATTTGACATTCAACCTTAGATCTTAAATATTTGATAGAGAAAATTTATACATTCTAAAGATAAAATCATAAATATTTTGGCCCAACTTCAAATCCAATTTGAGGTCATGAAGCTCCGAAAGAGGAAGTTCCAATATTCTAAAGATAAAATCATAAATTTTATTGGTCCAATTTGAGGTCGCAAAGCTCTGATAGAGAAAGTTTGTAACTTTATACATTCTAAAGATAAAAGCATAATTCTGCTTGGTCCAATTTGAGGTCCAATTATAAGGATTTTTCTTTTCAATTATACTTTCTAACATTTGGCTTGATACAAATTGCTACTTTAGAATTATGGTATTTCTTTTCTTCTAATTTTTTGAACCCTCATTTTATGGAAGAGGTCTAAATATGGTTCCTTAAGATGGAGACTACACTTTTCCGCTATAGGTTTTGTCTAGAAACACCAAAAGCTTAGGTATTGGCATACTTAGGTACAACAGAGTTTGAGGTGAATTGAACTTAGTATTTTATGCTGATATGGATATGTTCTAGCTTGTAGTTAATTATTGTAGAATAAAGATAGGCTAACTAATTGTTCATATACCATTGTTTCAAATTCTAAATTTTTATACCTTATTCTAGGAGAAAAATATAGGGGAAGTTTATACATAAGACACCATTATTTTAAATTCAAAATTGTTGGTTCTTTCACAATTCTTTGCTTCATTTATTTGATCTAAGACAACCTACTATATAGAAGATGCTCTCAAAATCAGAGTAAAATCCTTTATTTTGGGGTGTCTATTCAGAATATTTCCCATCATAATAATGAACAAAAGCATCAGTCATTAACCAGAACTTTGTAAGAGTTTCATCAAATTCTACTTTTCCACTTGCTTTTCCATTCTGAATTTTATTCACAATTTCATCCATGAAGAACTTCCTCAGCCTGTAGATCCTGTTGTTAGCCATAATTTTACTAGGTGTCGAGGATACCTTTGAGTTTTTACCCAATAAACAATTGAAAAAATTTAGCCTCACCAGATTGTCAATTTTCGCTTGGGTAAAAACTTGAAGCAATCCTCGACACCTAGTAAAGTTATGTCTAATTTGGTAAGGTCAAAAAAATTCAATTATTTCTTGGGTAAAAAATTGAAGCTATCCTTGAAACTTGGTAAAGCTATTGCTAATAGGATCTATAGACTGAGGAAGTTCTTCATGAATGAAATTGGGAATAAAATTCAGAATGGAAAATATAGTGGAAAAGTAGAATTTGATGAAACTCTTGCAAAGTTCAGGTTAATGACTGATGGTTTTATTCATTTTTATGATGGGAAATATTTCAAAAATTCATCCAGGAATAAAAGATTTTATTGTGATTTTGAGAGCATCTTATATACAACAGGTTGTCTTAGATTAAATAAATGAAGCAAACAATTGTGAAAGAGAGCAATTTTTAATTTGAAACAATTGTGTCTTATGTATAGACTCCCCCTTTGATTTTCTCCTAGAATAAGGTATAGAAATTTAGAATTTGAAACAATGGTATATGTACAACTATTTATCTTATCTATTATGCTACAATAATTAACTATAGGACATGTCCATATCAGAAAAAAATAGCAAATGCAATTCACTTCATACTCTGTTGTGGTAATTGCTTTGTAAGGAATTTTGCACTCCATGAACATTCTCTATGCACATCAGTATGTTGGTTATTATCTCAATCTCCTTTGTGATCAAAAGAATAGTGAAGTTCATTGCATACCTCATGACCATTTTGTAGTTCTATGATCCAATGCTCTTTTACTTCTTACTCACTATGTTCTCAATCACCTTGTGCAAATGACTTAGAGGACATATCACTGTCACCATTTGATAGTAAATTTCATTGTTTTTTGAACTGTTTGTTATGATTCAATCACTATTTTATAGTTTTCTTCCTTTCTCAATCTTATAGGATAGAGGACAATTCATAGTTTGCAACTCTCTAACAACTATAAATAGATACAGTAAAGATATTAAAAATTTTAGAAGTGGATTTTTTTTAATTACTAAAGCCTATTTATCAGTTTTATAACTTAAATTATTTAAGCACTTTGAATAGATAAACTTCATAATATAAATCTTTAAAGTACAATAGAATCAGTTACTTAAAATGATTATGAAGAAGTTAAATGAAAATTAGTAAATTACTAATGATTTAGCTTTTCCTTTTGCGTGTTTATAGGGTTATTTCTTCCAGCATTTGTTAGGACTATTTTGGATTCTATGGAAATAAGAAAGGAAGTTCTACATCCAGGTCTAAATCAGGTGATGACCCATTCTTCTATGATGAATTTTGCAAGATACACCAAAGAATAGATCTAAAAATATCAGATTTTTAAACCTTCAGATCTTTGAGATTGCTGTAGATTTGATTTGATTTTTCTATAGCTGGATAGATCTAAAAAACTATTGCTTGAAAATTATGTAAATGAAAATGTTATTTGTTCAGAATAATCTAAGGGTATTATTTTTCAATTGCACAATTTTGTTTTCCTACCTTAAGATAACTATTAAAATTATCATTTTTTTTTGAAATTATAAGTAGCATTTACAAGGCGATGTACCCTTTACACAATGAGCCTCAAGGGCTAAAAAGGATCAAGACCAAGGATAACAACAAGAAAACCAAAACAAAACCAAGCACAGTAGACTAACAACTGACCAAAACATCCAACAGACAAAGCAACAATAGACTAGCTAGCATTCTCCCATTTCTAAGAGAGGAGGTTGACAACATCCTCCCCAACCTAGTAGGGACCATCCTCCACATCCTTCTTATCCACTTCATCTTTAAGCATAGTAGAGAGGGTGCTAGCCACATAGTGCATCAACTTGACAGTGAGCCTAGACAGACCACTGAGTTTCTTCTCTAGCTTTTCCACCCATTCTAGAAGCCTTTGTTGATCCTCCCCTTTCTCTCTAGTCTTCGCAATGTTAGCATGTTCCAAACCCTGAGGATCAGAGGACTGGGAAGTCAAATTTTCTTTCAGCATTTTGTTGAAGTCCGAGAAGTGACTAGGCCCTTCAACAAACTCATCCTCCTCTTCCCCAGTATCATCCTCCTTTATATCCCCTTTTCTATCAGACCACTCCTCATCAGTATAAATTTCACTAATTTGCACTTTCTTGTTGTTTTTAGCTAGCCTTCTAGATCTCCCAATGCTAGTATTTTCGACCCCAGTCTCCATAGTAGCAACAACCATAGTATCCCCCTTGGAGTATTTCACCACCCTATTTTTTCCAATGTTGTCAGTGGTTGGTTGCTCCACCAAATCCTTCCCCTCATCCTTCACATTCCTCTTAGTAGTAGGTTTGTTGTTAGTCTTGGTCAGGGAAAACTTAAGCTCAAAAAGACTAGCTAAAACATGATATTGAGCTATCCCCATAATCCCCTTTTTCTTTTTGGAAACCGGTTTGGGTTTATGGGTTTCAACAACCATCAGAGGAGTTTTTCTTTTGGGTCCCTTGGACTTGGTCGGGAAAATATTGGACTAAACTGGGTGTTCAATTTCCTCAATACGGATAGTGGAGATTGGTTTGGGTGGGTAGAGGAAGAGGTGAAAATGATAGAGCCTCAAGATGAGGCCTTCATGGAGTGGCAGGGGAATGGGTTCCTCAAGGTTATTGGTAGTAAATTCAAGGAACTTCTCAATAGAGCTTTCCAAATTAGTTAGTAAAAATTATTGGAAACTCAGTAGAATTTTATGACAAATGTGGTTTAAGAGAGGAAAATGATAAAAATAAAAAATTATATCTACCCTCTAACATGACATACTTCATGAGATGAGACTAACCTAGTCCCATGACTATGGGAGAGCTTCTCTTTCAAAGCTAGATTTGAACGAACAAGTTTTTCATTACCCACAAAGAAGGTATTCAAGCTTTCATTGTCTTGAGCCTTGGTGTGCTTAGGGTACTTCTTCCTGATACACAACAACCTCATGGCCTAGGAAATCACCTCCTCATTCACTTCGAAGGAAATACCACCCATGGAAACCCTTCGATCTTTTGAGGAGCTCACAAATTGCACAGACATCTTCAGATCATGGCTAACCAAGCTTTCCATCAAGGGCACTAGACCTCCTTCAACACAAATGTTCCAAACCAGTGGGTCCTTGCAAAATTCCCCATAATTATCAGGCTTCATCCTCACCCTGTCACCACCCATATCACCATTCTACACACTAGAAAACCAAGAAACTTGTGAGAGTAAAATGTAAGTGAAATGTCACCTAGACACTTCTGATTTTAAGACAAACAAGATTTCTTCATGCAATCAAGACGATATGTTGGTCATACGCTTGAAGAGTTAAATCCAAAAAGGAAATCACCACATTCCCATTCAATGAAATCTTGAGACACCTACGCTCGGATTTGCAAACAATTATGATATTGGATGGTTTTCCTTCCATATTTCCTTTATAAAAGTACCAAAGAAGTTTATCCAAGGGGCCAAATTTAGTATCCCTCAAAACCTAGCCATCTATCATTAGAAACTTTCTAGCGGAGTTGATAGGACAAGGCAAGAGCTTCACGTCATAATTATTAGTCACATAAAATTTGAATTTAAAAATCTACATGGATATGTGAAGGCTGAGACAAGACCTCAAATAAATAATGTGTAATGCATGTCCCAACTTGGTCATTATCATGTTTTACTCCCCACTCCTCCTCATAATTATCTCTTTATAATCAAACCCTACCCCTTTATTCAAATTATGACACTAGTCAGACACCTTAGCATTCAACTTTGTTCACATCACCCAATAGACAAGTATGTGGACCCCTAGAAGACTAAAGCAATCATGCAATTATGTATCATCATGAAAAATACATGTGCCCTGCTCCATAAGGATTAGACCTTGTATTCCCAGTGGTAGGTTCACCATATTCCTCCAACACTTATAATCTCTCCAATGGGAGCCCAAATTAGCCATAGCATCAACAACTTGATTACCCTCTTGAAAGATGTGGGTACTAATCTTCATATTCAAATTAGACACCAAATGAAACATGTCTAACAAAATGTACCTATTACTCCAACCAAGTAATTTTCCCTGATTAATGACATCAATCACTGACTTAGAATCCCTTTCAATTTGTAGGTTCCTTATCCCCAGAGTGACAACTAATTGGAGACCCTTTAGCAATTCCCTTGCTTCTGCAGTCATGGATAACTAAATTCCTATACCCTCGAGTAACCAGCAAAAAAATTGCCCCTGTAATCTCTGATTATACCTCCTATACTTGCCTTGCCCAAGTTACCTTTGGTGGCACCATAAAAATGTAGTTTATTCTAGTCATGGTCTAGGGGTTTCTAGATAGTATCCTGCCTATCCCAAGACCTAGATTTGTTGTAGGCATTAGCATCAAGATTTTAGTTCCAATATTTAGCCATTTTAATTTCCCACTTAACAGAGAATTTTTTGTGATTTCCCCCCTGAAGATCGAAATATTTTCTGAAATAAGCCTTTTCCCTATGTCAATAACCTCTTTAGGGTTCATCTTAAAATTCCTATTAAATCTTATTGTTCCTCTCCTTCCAAAGATACCAATAGATGATGGGAGAACCTGATTCTAGATCTCACAAGTTAAAGGGTGAAGGAAGGGCCCATAACAACCTGAGATAAAGGATTTTATGTCCTTACACATCGTCCATTGAGTGCCTAGTCACTCCAAATCCAGCTCCCAAACACTAGCAACAAATAAACGGTGCAACAACAAGTGATCCACTGATTCTTCATTGCATTTGCACAATAGACATCTATTAGGGATATTGAATCACTTTTTCCTTAGATTATCTTGAGTAAGGATTCTATTATGGCAACTTTATTTTTCAGATCATGTTTCTATTCTAAACCTATTTCCAGGGTCCAAGTTCCACACCTCGGTTCAACAACATATTGTAGGTAAATTTAATAGAAAGATTGCCCTGTCGATTGTTAGTCTAGTAGAAATCATCCTCCATGTTGGATAAAGATAGTTTGGTAAGTGTGAGCAGGTCCTATAGAGACTTATCCAAGGATAATAATTATGGAAGCATGCCTTTCCACCTCCAAGCCCCAGGTTGGTCAAGGAGGTAATCTCTAATGAACAACTTCAAGAAGAGTTGAGTCAGTCTCATAAGATTCTTGAAGTCTGAGAGTGGAAGAGGGGTGTCTAACACCCATTGGTATTCCCAAAATTTGATATTGTCTCCATTCTCAATCTTCCATTTCATCCTAGTCATGAGTAATCACTTCATTCTATAAATATTCTTCCAAGCCAAAGATCCCAAGGGGTGATCATCAAAGAGGCATTTAATCATAGGTCTATTGTTAAGATACTTGGGGTTCATAATCTTGCACCAATCCTTTTTATTCCTTAGATGATCCCAACGAACCTTAGCCAGAAAGGACTTGTTGATGCTAAGAATATTCCCCATCCCAAGCCCACCACATAATTTGGGCTTATAGAACTTGTCCCAACTAACTAGAGCAAGCTTTTTCTTTTCCTCAGTCCCAGACCAAAGGAATTTTCTTTGAATTTTTTCCAGCTTCTCGATAAAGTATTTGGGGATATTGAAGATGGAGAAAAAGTACACAAAGATCCCTCGGAGAGCAGCAGACAGGAGTTACAACTTGCCAGCATGACCAAGAATGGATCCTTTCCATCCCACAAATTTCCTTTGAATCATTTCAAGGACTGAATCCCAGAAGGTAGGAGTGAATTCCTTAACAGTAATGGGTAATCCTAAATACACCGACGGGAGAGAGCCACTCACAAAACCAAGTACAATAGTCACTCGACCTTGTAGAGTAGGTGTTGTTGAAGTAAATCTTCTTTTATTGTAGTTTATACATTGTTCGGAACTAGCAGCATAGTTATTGAAATAACTTTTCCATTTCCTAGCTTCAATCATAAAGGATTTCCCAAAAATAATTATATCATCCATGAATTGTGGGATGATAGTGGGTTCCAAAGGAGAGGCAGCCTTAACCCCCAAAATAGAACCCTTTGACTGCAATTTGGATATGTTCCTGCTCAAGAAATCTGCAACCATGATAAATAAATAGGGAAAGAGGGGGTCACCCTCTCTAATTCCCCTCCCAACATTAAAGAAACCAAAGGGGGTCACATTGACCAGAACATAGTACCTCACCATTTTAATGCATTCCATCAAGAGGTTGACCCCCCCTTGGTTAAAACCAAACATAGCTAGGAATTTGGGGATGAAGTCACATAACACCTTACCATATGCTTTAGAAATATCTAGTTTGAGTGTCATACTTGCATTGTTGCATCTAACCATAGAGTGGAGAAATTCATGTGTAGTTATGGTAGCATCTAGAATATGCCGACTTGGGACAAACCTTTTTTAGGCAGGGCTATGATTTTTTCCAAGAGATGTTTAAGGTGATTCACCAAAATTTTAGAAAATATATTTTAAATGGTATTGCAAAGGCTAATGGGCTTAAAATCAATCATTAACTAGGGATCAAAAATCTTGGGGATCAAGGCAATAAAGGTGTGGTTCAGTTTTTTAAGAATCTTACCAAATTTGAAGAAATCTTTGGTAGCCTAAACCAGGTCCTCCCCAACAATGTCCTAGAATATCTAGAATAAATTTGGGGAAAGCCATATAAACTAAGTGCCTTATAGGCACCCATACTAAAAGTAGTTAGGAAAACTTCCTCTGAAGTGACAACATAAAGGATGCTAAGATTGTCTTCAAGGGTGATGGTGGTCAGGAGAGGTTCAAGCAACAAATTGTTTAGAGCTGAGTTGGGAGCCACATCCAGAGCTAAATAAGCCTTCTAAAAATATTTTGATGCCAAGAGACCAATCTGGGTAGGCATGGCAACCACGACCCCCTGATCATTTTGAAGCTTAGATATTTGATTCCTTTTCTTGTGTTTTAGAGAAAAAACATGAAAAAAGGAGGTATTTATGTCCCTCTCTTGTAGCCATTGGACTATGGATTTCTATTTCCATAATATTTCCTCCTTAAAATTTGCTCCCACTCCTTGTGATTCTCTCTTTCTTGATTGCAGGTTGGCAAGCTAACATCCACTTCTTCCATTTTTTTTGGATAACCTTCAAATTTTCCCTATATTTTTTTTCTTCTAAAAGATATCCCCAAAAACCCTCTTGTTCCAACCTTTCACCATAAATTTAATATGTTTAAGTTTAGAAGAGATTTTGAACATAGGAGAGCTACAAACATGAATGTTTCACCACTCCACAATTTTATTCCTAAAGTCGGGATGGGAGTTCGACATAATCTCAAACCTGAAAGGGTAAGGTCTAATAGTAGAAAAATCATTCATGACCAAAAACATAGGGTTATGATCAGAAACAATCCTAGGTAGGGCAAGAAGATTGGCATTGAGCATGGTCGCCCAGTTGTGAGAACAAAGAAATCTATCCAATTTGACCTAAATCAAACTATCCCCAAGACGTCTATTAGTCCAAGTAAAGGATTGACCCAATAGGTCAATTTCAATCAAGCTAGTAACACTCAAGAAGCTCACTAGATCAGCCATGTTGTTAGAGTAGTCCACCAAACCACCGCATTTCTCTGAAGGATACAAGGGAGTGTTGAAATCCCTAGCCACCAACCATCATGATCCCTTATTATTGTTTATCCAATCAGCAAGCTCCTGCCAAAGGGAATTCCTAGCATTCCTCTGATCAGGGGCATAGACATTTATAAGTGACCAAGAGCCACCTGGGGAAGAAAACATGACACCCACACTGCTCCAGCAATGGAAAATTTTAGCCCCATTTAATTTGTTAGGGTTCCATAACATAGAAATCCCTCTAGATGCACCCTCAACATCACTAAAAGAGAAAATGGCATCCGCCCATATATACTTAGCAATATTATCAAAATTACCTTTCTTCATTTTGGTTTCCTATACGAGTAAAAAATCAATCTTATGTTCTAAAAAAAAAAAAATCAACATTGGATGTTTGTGAGAGCTATTCAACCCTCACACATTCTAGGACATGACCTTCATTTTTTACCCTTATTTAAGGACACTTCCAATGTACTTTGTTTACCAATGGAAATATCTTTCATTGTCTCCATTTGTTGGGTTTGTCTCTGGTTGGGCCTTCATGGTTTAGAGTCACCACCCATATCCGCTTTCCTCTATTTCCCCTTCTTCTTTGGGCTAACCCAGATATCTTCCTCCAAATTTTTCTCTTGGGTCAAACCAATTGAGTCCTTTTCAGCTATCACACCTGTAGCACCTCTCATGTTACTGATACTTTTGTTACTACTTTTTGTGTGTTATGATTCTGTTTGATTTCTAGTTATGCTTTGATGCATACTGGATACTTTGTTAGATATCTATTTCATCATGTTGATGGTTGGTAGACAATGTTGTTTCTTTGCTTATGATATTTGGACACATGTGATGGATACTTATACTTATGATGATGTTACTAATTTCTTTATGATGATGATGCCATGTTTTATTTTAATTACTGTATATGACTTGGGTGAAGGAGACGTGTTGCATCACTCATCTGTGAGTGCCCTGCCTCACTGCAATTCTCTTTCACAATGTGCCTGATTATGAGTTTATATTTATATGTTTATATTGTTGTTCAACGTTTGGTGTTATGCAGGAATGCAGGTACCGGGTGTCGACTCCACCCACATTGTCGGGTCTGAGTGCACCCTACATACCCAATGGTTTAATGTGGTTAGTGAGTTGATAAGAAAGTACCCTCATTTGTGTCAGTGGTTGGGTCAATGGTTGTTCATGTCTTATCTGTACTTCATTTGTATGGGTATGATTTTAATTTAAGTTATTTAATTTCATGAGTTTTATAATGTTGCAAAAGTTGCATTTATGGCTTTGACTAATGTATTATTATTTTTAATTAAATGTTATCCTTTGATGCAAAGTATTAAGTAACTAAATGTTCAATGTTGAAAATGACATCAATTCTTTTGGAAAATAATTGTGTACATTAGCACTTTATGATTATTGCAAGATGTGAATTATCATTTAATTTAAATCAATAGAACTTAATAAATTATTTTATTGGTTATTTAAAATTAAGTCATGAAAATTATTATTATGATTGATTTTATTATTAAATAGTAATTTAATATTACATTTTTATTTTAAATGTGGCTAAGTTAAAAAAAAAAATTATTTAAATTTAATGTTATTTAATTTATTTTTTAAAGTCAACTTTATTTTTAAAAGGAATTAAATGTTAAATGTTTGCATAAAATAGTGTTAATAAATTTGAGGAATATGCTTTTGTCGAAATTAGAAATGAGTAAGGAAAATAGTGGCAAGTGACATTTGCATGGGGAGAATATTTCAGAAATTCATGGCAAGTTCTGACTTTTGCCCTTTTTGAATTTTACATCCAAATAGTGCTTTTTCGAAAAAGCAAGGAGAAAAAGAAAAAAATCAAAATTATGTCTATAATTCGAAAACTGAGAAATTCTTCTGAGAATTAAATCCTATGTGTTTTTCTTTGAATTTTTGTTTAGAGGAATATGGATTTTTAGTTTTATGTTGGGCTTTGTACTCGAAATTGGTTGCTAGAGGTTGCGGATCTCTGAATTACTGAAGATTGTGGTTGGTTGGATACGCTCAATGTGACACCTCGTCTTCGAATCAAATTAAGTGAAGGACTCCAAGTAGTTTCAAAATCCTTGAAATTCCTCTATTAATTTTCAATTGAAAAATAAATGAATGTATAAATTTCATTATGATTGACTTTTTGTGATGAGAAACCTATTTCTCTGTAAATGTTTCTCAGCCTGTAGCTTTCTACTTTCATTCGTTTCCTGCCCCTATGTATTTTATATTGGATTCAAGTTGAGAATAAATGGATTTTCGTTTCCTTATGTCCATTGTCATTCTCCAGCCAAGTTGTCTGTACATCATCTTTGCCAGAGATCCTCTCTTTCTTTCCTTGCATTTCCCCAATTTGTTTCTTTCTATCTGAAATATTTTGTGCATTGGGATATTCCCAATTCTTTCTGTGTTTATGCTTATGTTTCAAATATATATATATATATGTACTTGTATCTGTTGAATTTATTAAAGGCATTCAAAATTTTATGTTGAAGTTTTTTTTCTGTATCCGAATTATATTTTTCTGGGTTTGTGTTTTCTTTTGGCATCATTTGTTTTCATTATTTTTGGTGGGGAGTTTATCCCCCACCGTTTTCCCTACCCATTGGAGGGAACTCTACTAATGGCATCGCCCTCCATAAATGTGTGGAGGGAGCACTACCAAAGGCAGCACTACCCCCACGTATGGTGGGTTGGTCATTTGTTCACACAGTCCGGTGCCCTCACTCTTTGTTGTTGTATGAGTGTTATTTTGTGCGATTTTGGTTTCTTGGATTTAATATATATATATATATATATATATATATATATATATATATATATTAGTTTGTATTAGTTTGGCAGTTTGAATATTATTTGTTCTTTGGCTTTTATAATATATATATGTATCTATGTATATATTTTGGGAGATATTTAGTGAAATATTGTGTTTTAACAATAGTAATTTTAATTTATTATTCTTTTAATTTTGGTATATATACATATATATATATGTATGTATGTATGTATATAGTATATATAAGTGAATTGGAATATTTTATTGAAATGAGGAAGTGATATTTATTCTGAAAAAAAATAAAAATGATGAGAAAATTTACACTGTTTAAATTCTGAGTCAATTGTCATTTTAGGCAATCTATATTTTGAAATGAAAGAATAGTAGTTGAAAGAAAACTATTGTAATTAGATTCTGAATTTAATAATTATTTTAATAAATCTATTTTTGAAATTATTTTATTGGATTTTCTCAATCTTAGAAAAAACAGAGTTGTAGATTAATCTATTTGGAAAAGGAATAAAAAAAAAATAGAATATACATTGTTACAGAATAAAATAAATATCTGATTTATAATGGTTTTAATAGCTTAAGTTTAGTTTCTTTAATTTTGAAGTTTATTTTTGTGTTTATATAATCATATAAATTTTAGTTGTCATTCTTTAATTACATTTTTAGCAAGTAATTAAACTTAGATTTTTGGAATTTTGGTAGAGTTAATTTGGTAAGCTATTTAATGTTAGGAAATTGATTATTGTTTTTGGGGTAAGTGCACAAAGATGGTTCCCAAAAAGGGGACTTAAGTGGACAACTTTTTTTCTGAAATTAGGAAATACTGACATTGGATGTGAAATTGAGGATACTTACACTCAAAATTTTGCGATAGAACAAAAAGAAGGATTCAAGTGCTCCGAGTCTACTTTCTAAAATACTAATTTATTTTGAAAATGGTTGAGATTAAGGGCTTCAAACGAGGTACGTACACAAATTGGTGTTTTTTTCGTCAAAAAAACATAACATAGCAACTCTTGTACGACCCTCGTACGGTGAATTTTTTTTTAGTATTTTTAAAATCACAAAGGTCGGAAGTTAAATAATAGTATGTAGTTGATGCCCGATTTTTCTGATAATTTTTTAATGAATATTTGATATTTTAATAATTTTTGAAGTGGACATTTCCTGAAAAACAGAATTTTGGTTATGCTACCCCTACATATTTTGGAAACTAATTGATTTTATTTTTATTTTTAAAAAAAATTGTAGAATGGAGTCTAATTTTTAAAAATGTAATTTATTTGAAAAATTGATGAACGGTTGATTTATAATGAAAAAAATACCAAACATTGCTTTTTGGCAAGAAAAAGACATACAAATAAAATAAATTATGTATGAAAAGCTTAACATTTGTAGAAACTGAAAAAAATGACATCGATGGATAGCTAAGAGAGAACCCAACATTACCCATGTGTTCAATTTTTTTGATATTGAACCATGAGCAATCCTGACGGTGAGCACAAACTCGATTATGAGAAATATGGTAGATTTTTTAAAAACACATCTTTGGTTGTTGGGAATGCCCTCCAAGCCTTTGGGTTGGTATTCCAAGGAAAATATCAATCCTAAGGCTCAGGAATTCCCAAATCAATATATAACGCAAGCACGTTATAACGTGCTTGTGTTATATATCACTTTTCACATGGTTTTTGCTTCTACGACAAACATGTCAGCTAAGACATAACATGCACGTGTTATAACGTGCTCACGTTATGTCTTCCTTTATGTTAAATGTTAATATATTGAATGTATTTTGATATATTTGTATGTTTGTATGTACATGTATGCTTGTATGTCATGTATGTATGTATCAATGCATATTTATTGTATGTATGCCTCTATGCATGTTAGATTGTATCTACACATGTATGTATGTATGCTTGTATGGATGTAATATTATATGTACATATTTATTATTCTTGTATTTCTTTAGATGGAGGGATAATTTAGAGAGAGAGAGAGTCTGGAGAGATGGAGAGGGGATGGAAGTGAGAGTTTAAGAGAGAGGGAGTGGGAGAGAAGGGATTGGAGTGAGAGGGACTTTGCTAGGTAGGGTGGGAGGGATAGAGGGAGGGAGGGAGAGAGAGAGAGGGGGGATGGGAGAGAGAGAATTGAGGGAGAGGGAGATAGAGATAGAGGGGGGGGAGAGAGAGACAAAGAGAAAGAGAGAGTTATGTAGGTAGGGTGCCAAAGGGAGAGACTTGAGAGTGTGAGGGGGGTGAGAGGGAGAGACTTGAGAGATAGGTAGTGAGAGGGAGTGTGAGAGAGAGGGAGTGTGAGTGAGAGAGGGAGAGGGTGTGGGAGGGAGTGACCTGATAGAGGTAGAGAAAGAGGGGGGTGGAGTGAGAGGGACTTATCTAGGTAGGGTTGGAGGGATAGATAGAGAGAGGGGAGAGACACAAAGAGAGAGTTACCTAGGTAGGTTTCCAAAGGGAGAGACCTGAGAGAGAGGGGCGGTGGGAGGGAGAGACATCAGAGAGAGGTAGTGGGAGGAGAGAGTGGGATACAGTGGGAGGGACATAAATAGAGATGGATAGAGGGGGCGAGAGAGGGTGGTATGGATTGATTGAACGAGAGGTATCTAGAAAGAGGGAGATGGTAGATAGAGACAATTAGAGAGGGTAGCAAGGAGGGAAGGAGGGAGAGGTGAGATGTATAGATAAGGAGAAAGTGATAGAGGTTGAGGGTATAGGGTTGTGGGATTAGGGTGGAGGACCTATAGGGTTGATGGTTTCTAGGGTATTAGGGTTTAAGGTTTGAGGGTTGAGGGAATAGGGTCGATGGTAGAGGATATTTGGTTGAGGGTATAGGGTAGAAGGTTTAAGGGTTTAGGGTTGAAGGGTTTGGGATTAAGGGTTTAGGGTTAATGGTTTATTTTGTTGAGGTTAGAGGGTTTAGGGTATAGGTTTGAGGGTATATGGTTGAAGGATTAGGTTCAGGGTCCAATGTAAGTGGTAAAGGGTAAAGAGGTAGAGGGTTTAGGGTCTAAGGATTGAGGGTTGAGGGATTAAGGGTTGAGGGTTGAGAATTGAGAGTTAAGGGTTTAATGTATAGGGTAAAGGGTAGAGGGTAGAGGTTTTAAGGGTTGAGGGTTGAAGACTGAGGGTTTAAGGTATAGGGTCGAGGGATTAGGGTTGAGGATCCAATAAATAGGGTAGAGGTTATAGGGGTTGAGAGATTAACAGTTGACAGTTTAGGGATTAGGGTAGAGATTTTTCTTGGATTTCACAATATAAGGGTTGAGGAATTAGGGTAGAGGGATTAGGGTTTAGGGTAGAGAGTATTGGGCTGAAGGGTTGAGGGTTGAGGGTTGAGGGTTAAGGGATTAAGAAGGTATAGGGGTTGAGGGGTTAGGGTTTAAGGGTTGAGGGTTGAGGGTTGAGGGTTCAAGGATTAAGAGGGTATACGGGTAGAGGGATTAATAGGGTATAGGGGCAGAGGGATTAGGGTTGAAGGGTTGAGGGTTAAGTGTTGAGGGATTAAGAGAATATAGGGATTCAGGGATTATAGTTTAAGGGTTAAGGGTTAAGGGTTGAGGGATTAGGGTTTAAGGGTTGAGGGTTGAGGGTTCAAGGATTAAGAGGGTATATGGGTAGAGGGATTAGGGTTGAAGGGTTGAGGGTTGAGCATTGAGGGTTGAGGAATAAATAGGGTATAGGGGTAGAGGGATTAGAGTTGAAGGGTTGAGGGTTGAGGGATTAAGAGGGTATAGGAGTTTAGGGATTAGGGTTGAAGGGTTGAGGGTTAAGGGTTAAGAGATTAAGAGGGTATAGGGTTTGAGGGATTAGGGTTTAAGGGTTCAGGGTTCAGGGATTAAGAGGA
>CM021100.1:636013178-636075601 GCA_007115665.2 Sequoiadendron giganteum
TTGCAGGTTGAGGGTTGAGGGATTAAGAGGGTATAGGGGTAGAGGGATTAGGGTTGAAGGGTTGAGGGTTGAGCGTTGAAGGTTGAGGGATTAATAGGGTATAGGGGTAGATGGATTAGGGTTGAAGGTTGAGCATTGAGGGTTGAGGGATTAAGAGGGTATAGAGGTTCAGGGATTAGGGTTGAAGGGTTGAGGGTTGAGGGTTGAGGGATTAATAGAGTATAGGGGTTGAGGGATTAAGGTTTAAGGGGTGATGGTTGAGGGATTAAGAGGGTATAGGGATAGAGGGATTAGCGTTGAAGGGTTGAGGGTTGAGTGTTGAGGGATTAAGAGGGTATAAGGGTTCAGGGATTAGGGTTTAAGGGTTGAGAGTTAAGGGTTGAGGAATTAAGAGGGTATAGTGGTTGAGGGATTAGGGTTTAAGGGTTGAGGGTTAAGGGTTCAAGCATTAAGAGGGTATAGGGGTAGAGGAATTAGGGTTGAAGGGTTGAGGGTTGAGCATTGAGGTTTGAGGGATAAATAGGGTATAGGGGTAGAGGTATTAGGGTTAAAGGTTTGAGTGTTGAGGGTTCAGGGATTAAGAGTGTATAGGGGTTCAGGGATTAGGGTTGAAGGGTTGAGGATTGAGGGTTGAGGGATTAAGATGGTATAGGGGTTGAGGGATTACGGTTTAAGGGTTCATGGATTAAGAGGCTATAGGAGTTGATGGATTAGGGTTGAGTGTTGAGGGTTTAGGGATAAATAGGGTATAGAGGTAGAGGGATTAGGGTTTAAGGGTTGAGTATTGAGGGATTTATAGGGTATAGGGGTGAGGGATTAGGGTTGAAGGGTTTAGGGATGAGCATTGAGGTTTGAGGGATTAAGAGGGTATAGGTGTGGAGGGATTAGGTTTGAATGGTTGAGGGTTGAGCGGTGAGGGATTAAGAGGGTATAGGGGTTCAGCGATTACGGTTTAAGGGTTGAGGGATTAAGAGGGTATAGGGGTTGAGGGATTAGGGTTGTGGGTTGTGGGTTCAAGGATTAAGAGGGTATAAGGGTAGAGGGATTAGGGTTGAAGGATTGAGGGTTGAGCGATAAATAGGGTATAGGGTTAGAGGGATTAGGGTTGAAGGGTTTAAGGGTTTAGGGTTGAGGGTTGAGGGTTGAGGGATTAAGAGGGTATAGGGTTTTAGGGATTAGAGTTGAAGGGTTGAGGGTTGAGGGTTGAGGGATTAAGAGGGTATAGGGGTTGAGGGATTAGGGTTTAAGGGTTTAGCATTCAGGGTTTAGGGTTCAGGGATTACGAGGGTATAGGAGTTGAGGGATTAGGGTTGAAGGGTTGAGGGTTGAGTTTTGAGGGTTGAGGGATTAATAGGGTATAGGGGTAGATGGAATAGGGTTTAAGGGTTGAGGGTTTAGGAATTTATAGGGTATAGGGGTGAGGGATTAGGGTTGAAGGGTTGTATGTTGAGCGATGAGGTTTGAGGGATTAAGAGGGTATAGCGGTTCAACGATTAGGGTTTAAGGGTTGATGGTTGAGGGTTGAGGGATTAGGGTTTAAGGGTTGAGGTTTGAGGGATTAAAATGGTATAGGGGTTGATGGATTAATGTTTAAGGTTTGAGGGTTGATAGTTGAGGGATTAAGAGGGTATAGGGGTTGTGAGACTAGGGTTGAAGGCTTGAGGTTTGAACGTTAAGGGTTGAGGGATTACTAGGGTATAGGGGTAGATGGATTAGGGTAGAATGGTTGATGGTTGAGCATTGAGGGTTGAGGGATGAATAGGGTATAGGGGTAAAGGGATTAGGGTTCAAGGTTGGAGGGTTGAGGTTTGAGTGTTGATGAATTAATAGGGTATAGGGGTACAAGGATTAGGGTTGAAGGGTTGAGTGTTGAACGTTGAGGGTTCAGGGATTAAGAGGGTATAGGGGTTTAGGGATTAGGTTTGGAAGGTTGAGGGTTAAGGTATTAGGGTTTAAGGGTATTGGGTTGATGGTTGAGGGATTAAGAGGTTATAGGGGTTGATGGATTAGGGTTTAAGGGTTGAGGGATGAAGAGGGTATAGGGATAGAGGGATTAGAGTTCAAGGGTTGAGGGTTGAGCATTGAGGGTTGATGGATCAATAGGTTATAGGGGTAGAGGGATTAGGGTTTAAGGGTTGAGGGTTGAGTGTTGAGTGTTGAGAGATTAAAAGGGTACAAGGGTTGAGGGATTAGGGTTTAAGGGTTCAGGGTTCAGGGTTCTTGGATTAAGAGGGTATAGGGGTTGAGGGATTAGGGTTTAAGGGTTGAGGGTTTAGGGTGGATGGATTAAGAGGATAAAGGGATTTAGGGATTAGGGTTGAAGGGATGAAGGGTTAAGGGTTGAGGGTTGAGTGTTGAGGGTTGAGGTATTAATCAGGTATAGGGGTAAAGGGATTAGGGTTGAAGGGTTGAGGGTGGAGCGTTGAGTGTTTAGAGAATAAAAAGGTTTAGGGGTTGAGGGATTAGGGTTGAAGGGTTGAGGGTTGAGGGTTGAGGGATTAAAAGGGTATAGGGTTTGAGCGATTAGGGTTTAAGGGTATTTGGTTGAGGTTTGAGGGATTAAGAGGGTATAGGGGTTGAGGGATTAGCATTTAAGGGTTGAGGGTTGAGGGATTAAGAGGGTATATGGGTTGAGGGATTAGGGTTGAAGGGTTGAGGATTGAGTATTAAGGGTTAAGGGATTAAGAGGGTATAAGGGTAGAGGGATTAGGGTTGAAGGGTTGATGGTTGAGCATTGAGGGTTGAGGGATTAATAGGGTATAGGGGTAGAGGGATTAGGGTTGAAGGGTTGAGGGATTAATGGTTTATAGGGGTACAGGGATTAGGGTTGAAGGGTTGAGGGTTGAGTGTTGAGGGTTGAGGGATTAAGAGGGTATAGGGGTTCAGGGATTAGGGTTGAGGGTTGAGGGTTGAGGGATTAAGAGGGTATAGGGGTTGAGGGATTAGGGTTTAAGGGTATTGGATTTAGGGTTGAGGGATGAAGAGGGTATAGGGGTTGAGGGATTAGGGTTTAAGGGTTGAGGGTTGAGGGATTAAGAGGGTAGAGGGGTAGAGGGATTAGAGTTCAACAGTTGAGTTTTGAGCATTGAGGGTTGATAGATCAATAGGGTATAGGGGTAGAGGGATTAGGGTTGAAGGGCTAAGGGTTGAGCATTGAGGGTTGAGGGATTAAGAGGGTATAGGGGTTGATGGATTAGGGTTTAAGGGGGTTCAAGGTTCAGGCATTAAGAGGGTATAGGGGTTGAGGGATTAGGGTTTAAGGGTATGGGTTGAGGGTTGATGGATTAAGAGGGTATAGGGGTTGAGGGATTAGGGTTGAAGGTTTGAAGTGTTGAGGGTTGAGCATTGAGGGTTGAGAGATTAATAGGGTTTAGGGGCAGAGGGATTAGGTTTAAAGGTTTGAGGGATAAATAGGGTATAGGGGTAGAAGGATTAGGGTTGAAGTGTTTAGGGATTAGCATTGAGGGTTGAGGGATTAATAGGTTATAGGGATACAAGGATTAGGGTTGAAAGGTTGAGGATTGAGGGTTGAGGGATTAAGAGGGTATAGGGTGTTGGAACTATAAAAATATGATGATCTCACATGTTAGTTTTACTCATAAACTTCCAGATTTGGTCGTACCGTGTGCATTTTCCACTCATATTTTTCCCCTCTGTCCCATTGGATATGTTGAGTCATGCATATTTTACATCATGGTTCAGGTCGGCGTGACATTTTATTTATCTCCCAGACTCATTTTTGCTAACTTCTGTGTTTTAGGGTGGTCGGCATGACTACACACATGTCTCGGCGATCACATTGGCAGGTGGAACCTTATCGGCATGTGTTGTGGCTATCGGGTTGAAGTCTCCATGATCTTCTCTTGTCTTACCGACCGGTGCCTAAGTGGTCATTTCAGTGAGAGTTGGATTCCTCGGAGGGAGGTCTCAATGATTTCGTTATGTCATGCCGACCCGATGGAGCAGAGGATGTGTATCAGTATAAGTTATAGCTATCGGTGTAAGGTCTTGGCGAGTGACCTTCGGTCTCACTGACCTTACACGTTGATTCACTTCAATATACATCACTATGAGTTGGAGGTTTTGAGCCGTGCTCTTGGCGATATGTATTTTCCTCGCCGATCACCGGTGAAGGATATATTTTGGTGTGACTTATTTACTTCGGCATGTGGTCCCAGGGTGAATATCAGTGTGACTTAGAGTCTTCTATGGGACATCTCCCTAATTTTGCAAGGTCTTGCCGAATGGATTACGATGGTAGCTTTGTTGGCAGGGAGGTATGGTGGTCACAATGACACAAAATCTAACGAATGGCTTTCGGCAAAAGTATTATGTTGTCTAGGCAAATTGGTATGTGCTCGGGTTGACTTCGAAGCCTTTAGTGAAACATTATATTGTCTACATAGGGTTTCCCCAACAATCACAGGTTATAGCGACAAACATGAAGATGAAGGCTTCTATCAGTATAAGGATATCGATGTCTCGGTGATACATTGTGGCTCGAGGTTTTTGGCAGAACGAAGTGACATCTACAAGAGGTCTCCCCGAGAGCAGTATGCTATGGCGACTGTGAACAAAGCCAACGAAAAGCACGTGAGGAATACACTTCGATATAACATGCGGATGGTCATGGCAAAGGCGAAGAACAGTGAACACGGGTAGTAGCGATCAGCGTTATTATTGCCTTCGGCATACTTGCAGGGTTGTTTGGGCGATTGCCTCTGTAAATGATTAATTAAGATTTATACACTGAGGGCCGACATATGAAGATTTCTAAATGTTGTTGAGGCCGACATGATTTTGAGCCCGAATTTGGTGTTGGGCCGACATAAATTTGAAACGATGTGATTTCTAATGCTGGGTATAAATATGCCCCTAGATTGTAATTGAAGGAGAGACAAAAAAAAAAGGCAGTAGGTAGTCAGATGGCTATAGTAGGATAATTTTCTCTTTTCAGAGACTATGTGCATGATTTCAAATGGTGGTTTCAAATAAAATTAGCTGGTGTGGTAGGTTGTTTCTGGTATCAATTGAATGTTGAATTTATTGAAGAGCATTGCTAAGGTTGTCTCCAAGTTGATTCTTTTTGGTTGTTTAAATGGAAATAACAAGTTTATTCTCAGTTTATTGGTGCACATTTGTTGTATCTGTGTGATTAATTTGGTTGGTTCTCTCAAGTAGGGATTAAATCCTTTCTGTTGATCACAGTAATTAGGGGACATTCATCTGGATTCTTAAAGTAGAGCCTAGTAATCATAATCCTGCATTGTTTATACAAGTTATAAACAAATCATATGCCTACAATTTGATTTTTAGCCAGAATAAGTTGCTCACCTCTGTTTTGTTTGACTCCGCATACCCAACAAGGCACTGGTCTCTGCATTTCATCATTTTGAATTCACTTAATCTCTTTACATCAGTTAATCAAGCATTTTAGGTTTTAGATTAGAAGATTGCTATCAAGTTTGGTTTTCATTTTGTTCACTCTAATCTGCCATTGTGGACAAAATCATTTCAGAAAGATAATCATAAGTCAAGTCTGCACTATTCAAGAAAGGTACACCCACCTTGGTCTTGCAGTGCTAGAAGAGTAGAGGGTTTGATTGTTTCAAACCTTGTTCTGTTACCCTGAAACATTGTGAAAGCTTGGCAACCTTTTGTGGTTCAAACCTGCGTTTTTGAGAGCTGACAAATTGGCGACTCCACTGGGGATTATATCAGAAAATTCAGTTGAAGACCATTATAGAGTCATTGGAGGAAAAGTTGTAATTTGAGAAATTTCAGAAAGGGTGATTCTGCTGGGAAAAGATCAGAAATAATGATTTTCCTACTTTTGGAAAAGTAGGTGGTGACTCTAAAATATTTTTTTGCAGTTTTTAAACATGAATGGAGGAGGATTTCAGTTTAGGGGAGGTCACGCTGGAGCTCCTCATGATCAACAATATATGCCATATCATCATGCACAACACTATGCTCCAATGTATCATCATCAGTACCCACCTAACGCCCCCCCTCATCAATACACAACAATGATCAGACAATTTGATTTGTCAGGGTTTCAATTATCCCCTTTTCCAATGGATGGCAGTTGGAGAGGTCTTGTTCCAAAGTTTATAGGGAGTGACGCAATCACTGCTGAAGAGCATCTAAGAAGTTTCAGTGCTTTCATCCAGGATTTGGGTGTGCCATATGAAGATTTACACATGAGGCTATTCATGATATCACTTATTGAGGATGCTAGGGATTGGTTCAATAGTTTGCCAATGGTCTCTATTGATTCTCTCCAAGGATTTCATGATCAATTCCTCGAGCAATTTGGGAATCTAAGTGCACCAGATGCTGCTCTTCATGAATTAATACACATTCAGAAAGGTCAAAGTGATACAGTCTATAATTTTAATCGTAGATTCAATAAGTTGCAGAATAAAATACCTCCTGGATCAAAGTTTCTAGATTTTATAGCATTAAGTATTTATTTGAATGATTTTGATCCAAAGGTGGGGTATGAATTGAGAAATAAATTCCCAAGAAACTTAGCTGAAGCTCAGAAGATGTCACAGACAATTGAAAACAATAGGAGGGCTACAGGGATAATGGATAAAAGAGACAATCCTAAGGTTTGTCAACAAAGTAGCAGTTATCAGTACCAATAGGAGAATACTTACAGAAATGAAAGTCCAAGGTTGCACGACATGCCTTATAACATAGGCTGGAAGGATGAGAAACCTATAATAGCTAGGTTTGGAAACAAAGGAGCTCCTGATCCATTGACAAAGAAGGGCACCTATATGGTAAGTAACAATTATTTTTGTGAAGTTTGTAAAATGCCACATTCCCCAGATTACTGTGTTATAGTCCAAAGAATGCAAGAAGAGGGAATGTTGATGGGAAACAATAGAGAAGATCACACAGTATTTTTGACTTCAAATAAATTTTACCATGTTGCGGGAAAGTATTCATCTTCAGAGGATGAGGGTTATCAGCATGATGCTTCAAATCAGAAATACAATGTTCATATGCCTGAACAGCAGGTCCTTTCTGACTATGAAGAAGATTATATAGTGCCACATTCTGTTGAGGTACCTGCTCAATACAGTATGACGAGATTTACTGAAGAAGGGATGGAGAGACTAACTGTTACTAATAAAAAGGAAGGAAACAGAGGAATAAGGTATGAGAACACTATCAATATTGAATCCAATAGTTGTATTTCTGATGAGTGTAAAGAGATTGATCAGATCATGCAGCCAATAGAAGATGAGATGTATGCAAGTCAGGATGATTCCTGTGATGGCTTGCACAATAAAAATGAAGGTACAAGATATTTCTCTTGCATAACAGATTATCACAAAGAGAGTAGTGTTTGTTGTGAATGTTCTGATTTTGATGATGAACCTGAAGATTTTGATCTAATATCAAGGGATTCTTCTACCTCTTATGAAGATCACGATGAAGAGGCAATCGGAAATGTTGATAGTTTGTATACAATACCTTTGGTTGCAGTTGAAATTTATGAAGATACATCTGATGAAGAAGAGGTTTGTACATTTGAAAGTGATTTCCAATTTTTTTCAAACTCGTTGTATGATGAAAAGTTAAATGAAGATCAGATGATTTTTTTCCAAGGTGTGTCAATGAGTAAGTTTCAGATATTTTCAAATCCATTCTATGAAAAGGAGGAAATAATTTTAGACAAGAAAAATGATGGAATAAATGATTGCATTGATGATGTTTCTGATTTCCCATTCTCTGATGGTATTTGATTTATGTTTAATGATGACAAAAGTGAGGAGTATAATTTTAGTGATGAAAATATAGAGACTTGTTCACTTGTCAGTGAACAAATTGCAGATTGGTTTACTTTTGAATACCAAGGATGTGCACATGATGAAGATCTTGAAGTTTTGTCTTGAGCTTACTTTTGTTTTGACAGTGAAAAATCTTTGTGTAAAGATTCTTATGAATTCCTGTGTATTTCTTGGAATGATGGTGATACTTTTTGTATTGATCAAAAGTCTTTGTTTGTTCAGAAAGAGGTATGTGGTTCTGAATTTTCTAATTCATGTGAAGAATACATTTATTTACATACCAAAGATGATAGAATCCCAGATTTGATTGATTCATATAAGCTAGATATTGGAGATGTGAGTTATAATCTAATGTTGATTCCAAATAATGATACTAAAGAGGTGAAAAATGTTTCAGATTTGTGTGTTTCAGATAGCGTTGATATAACAAAACATTTTGTTTCTCAAGTGAAGCACTTTGATTGTGAAATTCTTATACAACTCAGAGAGTGTTTCAAAAAACATAACAGTGAGAGAAATAATGAGGATTGTTGTATTTCATGTGTATGCATTTTGAATGTTGGAGATAACAGAGTTTTATTTGATGATGGAGAATATAGAGTGTTGAATACAGTTGGGATTTTGGGCCAAACTGAGCATGATGACACTCTAAGAACTTGCAACAACAATGACAAGAAAGATTGCATGGGTATCTTCAAAAAGAATCTGATACACTCAAGACAAAATTAGATATTTGACAAGGGAAGGTATGATTTGAGTTTTAGATTGCAACAGCTTGGAACAGGTGAAGTTGCAACACAAAGGATTGGAGGTTGCCAGTGCATGGACAACTCTTGCTTGTCCTCTCTAAAAATATTTTCCATGCACAGTAGTTTAGGGTTCTGCTCCATCTCCATTTTGCATCCATTTTGTATTCATTTCGCACTCTTTTCCATTTCCATTCCTCCATTGTTGCTCACTAGTTCATCATTTTTGGTCTGGTCTGCTCACCCATGTTTCTGGATCCTTGCATTGATTTTACACTCAATCATCCCCAGACGGAGCCATTGTTGGAACTATAAAAATTTGATGATCTCACATGTTAGTTTTACTCATAAAATTCCAGATTTGGTCCTACCATGTGCATTTTCCACTCATATTTTTCCCCTTTGTCCCATTGGATCCATTGAGTCATGCATATTTTACATCATGGTTCAAGGCGGCGTGACATTTTCTTTGTCTCCCCGACTCATTTTTGCTAACTTCTATGTTTTAGGGTGGTCAACAGGACTACGCACATGTCTCAGTGATCACATTGGCAGGTGGAACCTTATCGACATGTGTTGTGGCTATTGGGTTGAAGTCTCCCCGATCTTCTCTTGTCTTACCGATCGGTGCCTAAGTGGTCATTTCAGTGAGAGTTGGATTCCTCAGAGGGAGGTCTCAATGATTTCATTATGTCATGTCGACCTGAAGGAGCGGAGGATGTGTATCGATATAAGTTATAGCTATCAGTGTAAAGTCTTGGCGAGTGACCTTCGGTCTCGCTGACCTTACACATTGATTCACTTCAATATACATCACTATGAGTTGGAGGTTTCAAGCGGTGGTCTTGGAGATATGTATTTGTCTCGCCGACCACCAGTGAACGATATATTTTGGTGTGACTTATTTACTTCGGCATGTGGTCCCGGGGTGACTATCGGTGTCACTTGGAGTCTTCTATGGGACATCTCCCTGATTTTGCAAGGTCTTGCCGAATGGATTACGATGGTAGCTTTGTCAGCAAGGAGGTATGGTGGTCACAACGACACAAAATCTAACGAATGGCTTTCGGCAAAAGTGTTATGTTGTCTAGGCGAATTGGTATGTGCTCGGGTTGACTTCGAAGCATTCGGTGAAACATTATATTGTCTACATAGGTTTTCCCCAACAGTCATAGGTTATAGCGACAAAAATGAAGATGAAGGCTTCTATCGGTATAAGGATATTGATGTCTTGGCGATACATTGTGGCTCGAGGTTTTTGGTAGAACGAAGTGGCATCTACAAGAGGTCTCCCCGAGAGCAGTATGCTATGGTGACTGTGAACAAAGCAAATGAAAAGCACATGAGGAATACACTTCCATATAACATGTGGATGGTCATGGCGAAGGTGAAGAACAGTGAACACGGGCAACAGCGATCAACATTATTATTGCCTTCGGCATACCTACAAGGTTCTCTAGGCGATTGCCTCTGTAGATGATTAATTAAGATTTATACACTGAGGGCCAACATATGAAGATTTCTAGATGCTATTGAGGCTGACATGATTTTGAGCCCGAATTTGGTGCTGGGCCGACATGAATTTGAAACGATGTGATTTCTAATGCTGGGTATAAATATGCCCCTAGATTGTAATTGAAGGAGAGATAAAAAAAAAAGAAAAAGGCAGTAGGTAGTCAGATGGCTACATTAGGATAATTTTCCCTTTTCAGAGACTATGTGCATGATTTAAAATGGTGGTTTCAAATAAAATCAACTGGTGTGGCAGGTTGTTTCTGGTATCAATTGTATGTTGAATTTATTGAAGAGCATTGCTAAGGTTGTCTCCAAGTTGATTCTTTCTGGTTGTCTAAATGGAAATAACAAGTTTATTCTCAGTTTATCGGTGCACATTTGTTGTCTCTGTGTGATTAATTTGGCTGGTTCTCTCAAGTAGGGATTAAATCCTTTCTGTTGATCACAGTAATAAAGGGGAATTCATTTTGATTCTTAAAGTAGAGCCTAGTAATCATAATCCTGCATTGTTTATACAAGTTATAAATAGATCATATTCCTACAATTTGATTTTCAGGTAGAATAAGTTGCTCACCTCTGTTTCGTTTGACTCCGCATACCCAACAAGGCACTAGTCTCTGCATTTCATCATTTTGAATTCACTTAATCTCTTTACATCTGTTAATCAAGAATTTTAGGTTTTAGATTAGAGGATTGCTATCAAGTTTGGTTTTCATTTTGTTCACTGTAATCTACCATTGTGGAAAAAATAATTTCAGAAAGATAATCATAAGTCAAGTCTGCACTATTCAAGAAAGGTACACCTGCCTTGGTCATACAGTGCCAGAAGAGTAGAGGGTTTGATTGTTTCAAACCTTGTTTTGTTACCCTGAAACATTGTGAAATCTTGGCAACCTTTCATGGTTCAAACCTGTGTTTTTGAGAGCTAAGATAGGGGTTGAAGGATTAGGGTTTAAGGGTATTGGGTTGAGGTTTGAGGGATTTAGAGGGTATAGGGGTTTTTGGATTAGGGTTTAAGGGTTGAGGGTTGAGGGATTAAGAGGGTATAGGGGTAGAGGGATTAGAGTTCAAAGGTTGAGGGTTGAGCATTGAGGGTTGATAGATCAATAGGGTATAGGGGTAGAGGGATTAGGGTTGAGGGTTGAGCGTTGAGCGTTGAGGGTTGAGGGATTAAGAGGGTATAGTTGTTGATGGATTAGGGTTTAAGGGTTGAGGATGGAGGGTTCAGATATTAAGAGGGTATAGGGGTTAAGGGATTAGGGTTTAAGGGTTGAGGGTTGATGGATTAAGAGGGTATAGGAGTTGAGGGATTAGGGTTGAAGGTTTGAAGGGTTGAGGGATTAATAGGGTATAGGGGTAGAGGGATTCGTGTTGAAGGGTTGAGATTTGAGGGATTAATAGGGTATAGGGGTACATGGATTAGGTTTGAAGGGTTGAGGGTTGAGGGATTAATAGGGTATAGGGGTATAGGGATTAAGTTTGAAGGTTTGAGGGTTGAGCATTGAGGGTTGAGGGATTAAGAGGGTATAAGGGTTTAGGGTTTTAGGGATTAGGGTTGAAGTTTTGAGGGTTGAGGGCTGAGAGATTAAGAGTGTATAGGGGTTGATGGATTAGGGCTTAAGGGTTGAGGGTTGAGGATAGGGGTTGAGAGATTAGGGTTGAAGGGTTGAGGGTTGAGGGATTAAGAGGGTATAGGGGTTGATGGATTAGGGTTGAAGGTTTGAGGGTTGAGGGTTGAGGGATTAAGAGGGTATAGGGGTTGAGGGATTAGGGTGTAAGGGTTTAGGGTTCAAGGTTCAGGGATTAAAAGGGTATAGGGTTTCAGGGACTAGGGTTTAAGGGTTGAGGGTTGAGGGATTAAGAGGGTATAAGGGTTGAGGTTTGAGAATTGAGGGTTGAAGGATTAGTAGGGTATAGGGGTAGATGGATTATGGTTGAAGGGTTGAGGGTTGAGCATTAAGGGTTTAGGGATTAAGAGGGTATAGGGGTATAGGGATTAGGGTCGAAGGGTTGAGGGTTGAGCATTGAGGGTTCAGGGATTAAGAGGGTATAGTGGATCATGGATTAGGTTTGAAGGGTTGAGGGTTCGGGGTTCAGGGATTAAGATGGTATAGGGGTTGAGGGATTAGGGTTTAAGGGTATTGGGTTGAGGGTTGAGGGATTAAAAGGGTATAGGGTTTGAGGGATTAGGGTTTAAGGGTTGAGGATTGATAGATTAAGAGGGTATAGGGGTTGAGGGATTAGGGTTGAATGGTTGAGTGTTGAGCATTGAGGGTTGAGGGATTAATAGGATGTAGGGGTAGAGGGATTAGGGTTTAGGGTTGAGCATTGAGGGTTGAGGGATTAAGAGGGTATAGGGGTTGAGGGATTAGGGTTTAAGGGTTGAAGGTTGAGGGTTCAGGGAATAAGAGGGTATAGGGGTTGAAGGGTTGAGGGTTGAGCATTGAGGGTTGAGGGATTAATAGGGTATAGGGGTAGAGGGTTGAGCATTGAGCGTTGAGGGATTAAATAAGGTATCGGGGTAGAGGGATTAGGGATGAAGGGTTGAGGGTTGAGAGTTGAGGGTGGAGGGATCTATAGGATATAGGGGTAGTGGGATTAGGGTTGAATGGTTGAGGGTTGAGTGTTTAGGGTTGAGGGATCAATAGGGTATAGGGGTAGAGGGATTAGTGTTGAAGGTTTGAGGGTTGAGCATTAAGGGATTAAAAGGGTATAGGGGTAGAGAGATTAGGGTTGAAGGGTTGAGGGATTAAGAGGGTATAGGGATAAAGGGATTAGGGTTGAATGGTTGATGGTTGAGTTTTGAGGGTTGGGGGATGAATAAGGTATAGGGATACAAGGATTAGGGTTGAAGGGTTGAGCGATCAAGGTTGAGGGATTAAGAGGGTATAGGGGTTCAGTGATTATTGGTGAAAGGTTGAGTGTTGAGGGATTAAAAGGGTATAGGGGTTGAGGGATTAGGGTTTAAGGGTATTGGGTTGAGGGTTGAGGGATTAAGAGGGTATAGGAGTTAAGGGATTAGTGTTTAAGGGTTGAGATTTGACGGATTAAGAGTGTATAGGGGTAGAGGGATTAGGGTCGAAGGGTTGAGGGTTGAGCATTGAGGGTTGAGGGATCAATATGGTATAGGAGTACAAGGATTAGGGTTGAGCGTTGAGGGTTGAGGGATTAAGAGGGTATAGGGGTTAAGGGATTAGGGTTGAAGGGTTGAGGGTTGAGTGTTGAGGGGTTAAGTTGGTATATGGGTTGAGGGATTAGGTTTTAAGGGTTGAGGGTTGAGGTATTAATAGGGTATAGGGGTAGAGGGATTAGGGTTGAAGGGTTGAGGGTTGAGGGATTAGGGTTGAAGGGTTGAGGATTGAGCGTTGAGGGCTAAGGGATTAATAGTGTATAGGGGTTTAGCGATTAGGGTTGAAGGGTTGAGGGTTGAGGGATTAAGTGTGTATAGGGTTTCAGGTATTAGGGTTGAAGGGTTGAGGGTTGAGGGTTGAGGGATTAAAAGGGTATAGGGGTTGAGGGATTAGGGTTTAAGGGTATTGGGTTGAGGGTTGAGGGATTAAGAGGGTATAGGGGTTGAGGGATTAGGGTTTAAGGGTTGAGGGTTGAGGGATTAAGAGGGTAAAGGGGTTGAGGGATTAGGGTTGAAGTGTTGAGGGTTGAGCATTGAGGGGTTAATAGGGTTTAGGGGTTGAGGGATTAGGGTTGAATGGTTGAGGGTTGAGCATTGAGGGTTGAGGGAGGGTATAGGGGTTGAGGGATTAGGGTTTAAGGGTTTAGGGATTAAAAGGGTATAGGGGTTGAGGGATTAGGGTTGAAAGGTTGAGGGTTGAGCATGTAGGGTTGAGGGATTAATAGGGTATAGGGGTAGAGGGATAAGGGTTGAAGGGTTGAGGGTTGAGGGTTGAGTATTGAGGGTTGAGTGTTGAGGGTTGAGGGATTAATAGGGTATAGGGGTAGAGGGATTAGGGTCGAAGGGTTGAGATTTGAGTGTTGAGGGTTGAGGGATCAATAGGGTATAGGGGTAGAGGGATTAGGGTTGAAGGGTTGAGGGTTGGGCATTGAGGGTTGAGGGATCAATAGGGTATAGGGGTAGAGGGATTAAGGTTGAAGGGTTGAGGGTTGAGCAGTGAGGGTTGATGGATTAATAAGGTATGGGGGTAGAAGGATTAGGGTTTAAGGGTTGCAAGTTGAGGGTCGAGGGATTAATATGGTATAGGGGTAGAGGGATTTTGGTTGAAGGGTTGA
Organism: Sequoiadendron giganteum; assembly: GCA_007115665.2. NCBI lineage: Eukaryota > Viridiplantae > Streptophyta > Pinopsida > Cupressales > Cupressaceae > Sequoiadendron > Sequoiadendron giganteum. The sequence goes on from CM021100.1 coordinate 636,027,493, forward strand.
GGGTTGAGGGTATATCTCTCAACCCTAATCCCTCAACCCTCTCTCTTTCTCCCACTCTCCCCTCTCCCACTCTCCCACTCTCTCTTTCTCCCACTCTACCCCTTTCTCCCTCCCTCTCTATCTCCCACTCTCCCCCTCTCTCCTCCTCTCTCACAATCTCTATATCCTCTCCCCACTCTATCTTTCTCCCACTCTCCCCCTCTCTCACTCCCTCTCTATCTCCCACTCTCCCCTTATCCCACCTTCTCCCACTCTCTGTTTCTCCCACTCTCCCACTCTCTCCCTCCCTCTCTTTCTCCCACTCTCCTCCTCTCTCCCTCCCTCTCTATCTCCCACTCTCTCCCACACTCTCTTTCTCCCACTCTCCCCTTCTCCCACACTCTCTTGCACACACTCTCCCCTTCTCCCACTCTCTTCCTCTCTCCCTCTTTCTCTCCCACTCCTTCTCCCTCCCTCTCTCCATATTTCTCTCCCACTCTCTCTTTCTCCCCCTCTCCCTCTCCCTCGCTCTCTCCCTCACACACACACACTCACCTCTATCTCCTCTACTATAAGGGTGCAAGGGACATATATAGAATTAGGATAGAGGGTATAGACAAAGAGGGAGAAACTAAATATATTAAGAAAACCACATTTCACATAATGTGCTCGTGTTATAACATGAGTGCGTGTTTTACTCCACTAAAAATGGTAAAAAATTATATATACTTGTGATTTCAAGGCCCATAGTCTACATATTCCCCTGGTTCTGCACGTGCTTCAAAAAAAAGTTTCTTTTTGATGATGTTGTGAAGTGTGCAAGCATATTTTTCACATTCCATCACCTTTTCCATGATCTTTCTACCACCTTTGCATGAAATAGCAGAGTTTACCCATTGAAAGACATATAATATCAATTGAATTTTGAATTCCATTCAAAACTGATATACAATTGAAGTTTGGAGGGGAACAAGCTTCTGAACAAATCAAATTATTGTTGAGTTTTAAGAAAGAAGCTCTTAGCTAAGGCTACATAATTGGGTTGAACTCCTCCATTTGAAAGTCTATTTTTTTGGGTATGTGAAGTCTTTACACATTCTCTTTCATTCTATTATCGCTTGCTTTAATTTGTGTTTGTCATTATAACCTTACATTGTCATTGTAACTATATTTCCCTTCACAACACATTTGATTCATATACACAAATTAGCATTAAGAGTTCCCAATTCCTTAAGGACCTTTAAAACACCTTGAAAATCTTGAAAATAACTTATTACAATCAACTAGATTCCTCAAATCATCAACCAATGATTATGTCATTCACAACTTGACTTAAATATTCCATAATGGCACCATTGTTTACAAACACAAACTATAATTCTTAAGGCACAACCAAACCATTATTTGCTTAAGAAATATTTGTTTAGTACAAAAAAAATGAAACCTTTTGGAAGTATTCCCTTACACACAAACTTAGTTCCTCTGTTCACTGTCCACATTACTAGTAGCCAAGCATCTGCAAACTGTCACATGTATCTCCCAAACCATGCACACACTTCAGACTGTGATACTCATTTTTTATGCAAAGTTAGAGGACCCAAAACCATTCAAAATGTAAAATTTCCTTCAAGAGGCATCTAACAAAATTGAAAATTCCTAATGGACCAATCCCAACACTCCTCCAAGTTGGACAACAAACAAAAACACTGTTTCTCACTTTTCACCCTTGGAATCTAGTAGTAGTACAAAACCAGTTTTGGGCCCTTAACTCCAAAACACTAGGAAAATAAAAGAATTATTCTATCACCCATTTCAAAGTTACAAGACATATCTTAACCCATCACATGACTCCTTTGGGACAACTTTAAGAAAACTGACCTTTTCACTATTTTAGGCCTCCAAGTATGCCAATTTTACAAAGGAACTACCCTTAGATCCTCACACCAGACTTCCAAACCCAAAAAAAATCTTTAATTAGGTCTCAAAACAAGATATTTTCTAGGTCTTAGGACTTTACCCTCTCAACTAAGCTTCCAATACAAAACCCCCCATTTTTCAATGTAAAGAGGGAGGGTTTATAGAAACTCCTATACCCGGTCCTTACTAGACCATTCCAAAGAATCAAAAATCTTCAAAATACCCTACACAAGTTCAAAATCTCATTACATAGACCATTCCTTCAACACTTTTTCAAAATCACTCCTTGGTTCCTCAAATTCTCATGGAAAAGTGTTTGTTTCAGCCTAAGAATCCCATCCTATTGTCATTAGTTTCATTCCAAGGCATGTTAAACAATAAAATACCCTAATATAACAATATGTATTCCATACCACCAAGAAAAAATTCATAACAGTAGGTGGGATGGTCATTTCATAATTAAATCCTACTCAAACCCTTGACTTGCTTGAAATGAGCAGTTTCAAAAAATTGCCAATTGCTCCCTTTAAACGTACTTTTAAGCCCTCGAAACTGATGCATTAGAGAGTTAAGACATGTGCCTACAATATTCTATTAGTTTTGTATCAAGGGGAGGCTGTACAGATCCATACAAGTGCAGGAATATGCAAAAAAACTAGTGAATTTTTGGAAAACAATGTTTTTTTATCATAAAAATGGATTTCAAAATGAACAATACTCCTCCCTTCAAGCCAATGGAGGTTGTTTAAACCTTTTTCAATGAAAAACAACTCCCACCAATGCATATAATAAAAAAAAAACCACCTTTGAAAGCATATAAAAACTTTGTCTATACTTCCATAGTTTGTACATATTTGTCTATGGTAGGTTAACTTTTGTACACGATGATTGTAAGCATTATTTAAATGAATCCTTCAATGACATATATTTTTCAATTAACTTGAATGGATAAATTTTTTAGGAAATAATATTCATCTCATTACCATGGTAAAAATAAAATTATTCGGCATGCCGAAGAAAAAGACAAAGAGGAAACTAACAGACGAAGATAACAAAACCTTCAAAGAAAATGAGAGAGTTCAGGTGGTGGCATATCATGAAAAGAAGAAATTGGAAATGATTGATGAAAAAAATTCGCTTGTAGAGGAACCTCAACCGTCAAAAAGAGAATGGGAATCGGCAGCACAACAGGCACGAATGCGAAAGCAACGTCATAAGACAGATTCAAATATCGTAGTTGGAGACACACCCTCAATGACAAGTGAATATGAAGGGACGCCATTAAGTACAAGTGAATATGGAGGGACACCATCTAGCACAAGTGAATATGGATGAACACCATCTATTGCAAGTGAATATGGAGGGACACCATGTACTGTAAGTGAATATTGTTGGACACCATCCAACACATCTTAAGTTGAGAGTACATCATCACTTGGAATTGATGAAGAAGGTATGCCATCATCCCCATGTGAACCTCAAGGTATGTCTTCTTCTCCACCCTTGATTGAAGGTACGCAATCTATCCCACCTCAATTAAATATTGATGAAATTCCTAATGTTGAGATGTATGTACCTAGGAGAACACCACCTAGAATTTTGCGTAGAAAGCCAAAGTATTTTATTAATATTGATGATGATATTTTGAAGCACATGGAAGGTAAGATTTCAACACGCACTTGTAGAATATATGCTAATAAGATTTGGGAACGATTCTTTGAAAGGCTAAATGAGACTGCAAGATATCACCTATTTGTTGAAATGATGCGGGGTGTAAAGTATAGACACATCATGAAGACTCTTGGGTTGAGAACATCAAATGCATTGATTGAAGACATTATTTTGAAGAATCTAATGGATTCTTATGAGAGTGTGGGTAAGACCTCACACTCAAAGGATAGTAATGTCACCTGACGTGTCATTACATCAACTTTGATAAGCTGTCAAACAAATAGAGCTCATCTAATTCAAAATACTAGTAAAGAAATGGGAATTAGTAGAAAAAATTTATCAAGAGCCATTCAAAGGCAGCAAAGAATTGAGGGAAATTATTCAAATGAATTATGGGCATTCTCTAGGAGACTGTCACGAAAAAATAAATAAGTTGTCAAAGCCTTGAGAACACTAATTGAATATTATTGGAAGAATAACACAAGGCCATCTCTGAATCAAAGGGATGTGGTAAGAAGAAGAATCGGTAGTTGAAATCGTGAGCCACATCCAAAGCATTTTTTGGATATGACTCAAACCCAATTTTTTCAAAAATTTGAAAATGATTATCCTCAAATTAGTATTTCTCAAATATTTTTTAAAATGCCTAAACCTTTTTATGTCAAGATAAATCACACATGCACTACTTGTTGTTGTAGACTACATATTGAATTTTCTAACCATTATGATGTTTATCATTCTATATGTTTAGATTTGCATACTAATGATGTTTTGCAGGATTGTGGCATACAAGACTCACCAATATCTTCAAGAGAGTTCTTATCAAAAAAATTATGTGAAATAGAGGATTGCCAGATATTCTATAGGAAAACATGCTTGGATGGTTCATGCAAGCATTGCGGTGGCTTCAGGCGTATGCCGGTATGTCAACATATGGAAAGCACAAATGAAGTAGGACAAAAACTAGTAGAGTTCGGGAAGTATAAAACAATGGCATATGCTACAAAAGATGGGTCTCAAGCAAAAATGTGTGAATTGGTTATTGAGAAGATTCCAGTGTACCAATTCATGACCAAATTTCATGACAATATACTATTTGAGTATGCAATGCATACCATAGAGCCCGATGGTTGGACACATAATTCAAGCTATGCAAGGACACCTTTCCAGTTGGAAGCATAGTATCTGTGGTTGAATTTGTGGATAACTACACTCTATAGCCATAACATGAGGTGCAGTCATAGTATTACAACTCCACACAAGTTTTGATATTTGTGCTCATAGCATTCATTCATGCATCTGATAGTATACATGAGCGAAGGAAGGTATTGAGGGAGTACCACTTTTACATTAGTGATGATCGCACACATTATCCAGAGTTCATGCAAGGTTGCTTCCAGATGTTCTATAGTGGTTTGGCTTAGAGGGGCATATAATACGATCGACACATAATATGGTCTGATAATTGTGCAACATAGTTCAAGAGCTTGTGCATGTTCTACTAGTTGTGCAGGATGCATGTCATTACAGGTGTTCAACATATGTGGAACTTTTTTGAGGTAGGAAATGGAAAGGGGGAGCATGATGGTGTAGGAGCATGTGTGAAAAGAGAATTAGCATGAGAAGAGTTAAAGTATAAAGATAGTGCAAAGTTGACAAATGCAAAATCAATCGTCAAGTGGTGTAATTCTTTGATGGGTCCAAGTAATGAAGGTACGTCTTCAGTTCATAGATTTTTTTGGTTGATGGATGATACTAATATTGCACCATATGAAGACTATTGTACACTAATAGGATTGAGTGAGGTACACTCTTTCCTTAGCTCAAATGCAGGTTCATGGAGTATCGATACACGAAAGATGGCATGATTTTGTTCTTCATGAACAATGCAAGCCTGGAATGATTATGAGTCAGGGGAGTGGGTTGACAAGTGGTTCACAAGTTATCTTAGCCCACTTCACATGTATCGCCCTTCGACAGCATTGGAACTGACATGGATGGAAGCATCGGTCGACTTTGACCATGTATCAGATTTATTTCAACCAAGTGATATAACTACACACTTAGTTGTTGAAATTCCATACCATTATCTTACTTTGTACTATATTCATAATGTTGACAAATTTCAAGAGATTTTCTACACATATCAATGCAGGGCATGTTTATGCAGTTATTGCAGATGAAGAGAATGAAGAGGGAACAAACTATTACTTGTGTTGTTGTTTTGAGGCCAAAAAAAAATTGGAGGCCCCAGTTATAGATGGAGAAAACATTGAATACCCTATAGGCTCATTTGTGGTTACTGGAACATGGCTTAGAAGGTACCCACATTCAAGTGTTAAACATTGGCTATTTCAAGACTTTGACATGCATCATAAGATTCTTCACTACTCAAACCTTGTTGTGGCATTCAATGTTCATTTGACCGAATATGGGGGTAGACCTTTGAACAAGACCTTGTGGAAGGTCCGTGAGTCTGACCATGAGGCTATACTTGACACAAGAAAATAAAAAAGACCCAAATGGTTCGTTGGATTAATTTGTAAGTATATGCACATTGGTTCTTATCAATTTATACTTGTATGCACATTAATTTGTTTGATTCAAATGATATCATCTTCTTTTACAGTGATTGGTGTCCCCTTGCAAAAAATGCAGATATATGAGCCATCCAAGAGAATGTCAACCAGAAAAGCAATGCAACATCCTTATTTTGATGATCTTGACAAATCTCAATCAAGATTTTAAGCCATTAGAAAAGTGTGTGCAAAGCTTGGTGAGGGAATTCCAAGTTATTCATTTGAAGTTAACCTTATCATGAGCAGCTATGATGTAGACATTATAAGAGCATGTGAAATTTCAACTTACTCTATTCATGAGAGGTGTTGTGTGCAATAGGTATGTTGAAATTCCCAGTGAAGATGTATGACCAGGAGTAACTAAGTTGTGAAACCTACATGCCTATTTGCAAGTGCCTTCCATCTATTTTTATTTCATTTCCATTTTGGGTGCTCTTTCTTTTTCTCTTTTACTTTGCGTATTTGTAAGTAAACTACTAAAAATTGATTGATCTCTCGTTGCAGAAAATGTTGATTTAAGAGCCATCAAAGAGAATCTCAACCAAAAAAGCAATGCAACATCCTTATTTTGATGATCTTGAGAAATCTCAATTTTGATTTCAAGCCATTATAAAAGAGCGTGTGAAGCTTAGAGAGGGAGTGTCAAGTTACTCAATTGAAGTTAACCTCATAATGAGCACCTATGATGTAGACATTTAAAGAGAATCTTGACTATATGAGTGACATTGTAAAATATGTGTGACAACGAAGTGCCTGAGGCATTGTAATAAGATTTACTTACATAATGACAAACTCTCATATCCACAATTGTAATAAGATTTACTTACATAATGAAAAAAAACTCTGAGGCATTGTAATAAGATTTTCTTATATAATACATTGTTGGGGCAGAAATTATCATGTATCCAAACCCTCAGATCCGCAATTTGTCTTAGGATAAACTCACTCCACCATGCCAAACCAAAACCCTTATTTTATGCAATATTTTATCAAACCCTAGGGTGAAACCTCATTTTTCATGCCCTTTTCTATCAAAATCTACAGGGGAAGCAACATAAACCACATAAAATGTATTCCCTTTCACTTATAAATTTCTTTTCTGATCCTACAGGATTGCGTTGGGCCCCTCTAGAAAAACCTCTCTCAGTTTTGCTTATCTCGGAGTGGTTTTCCTGTGGCAGGGGATTTTCACTTGATGGAAAAAGTGTAAAAATCAAGTTGTGCAAAGTTGCAAAGTGGTGCAACTTTCATTCTACAACTTGTGTGACCAAGCATATTGTTCCAACATATCCAAATAGGTATTTTTATGCTAGGCATGGTCCTTTTTCACACCGAAACACGTGAAATCGCTTTAAGATATGTTCCACTGGATTGATCCCTTAAGGGTCCAAAGTGCAAAATGGCTGCAAACTTTAGCATGCTATTAGTTAGATACCATGATGCTTATAAAATTCTCATCTTATCCTATAGGATCATGTTGGGCCCATCTACAAAAACCTCTTCCAGTTTTTTCTATCTTAGAGTGGTTTTCCCATGGCGGCGGATTTTCACTTGATGGAAAAAGCATCAAATGCAAGCAGTGCAAAGTTACAAAGTGGTGCAACTTTCGTTCTGCAACTTGTGTGACCAAGAAGACTATTCCAACACATCCGAATAGGTATTTTTACACTAGGCATGGTCCTCTTTTGCACCGAAATATGTGGAATCGCACTGATCTATGTTCCACCGGATCAACCCCTTAAGGGTCCAAAGTGCAAAATGGCTTTAAACTTCAGCATGTTATTAATTAGATACCATGACACTTAGAAACTTCTCATTTGATCCTACAAGATTGCATTGGGCCCCTCTAGAAAAACCTCTCTCATTTTTGGCTATCTCAGAGTGGTTTTCCCATGGCAACGGATTTTCACTTGATGGAAAAACTGTCAAATTCAAGTTGTGCAAAGTTGTGCAACTTTCACTCTACAAATCGTGTGACCAAATTAACTGCTCCAATGCATCTAAATAGGTATGTTTATGCTAGGCATGTTCTTTTTTTTCACCGAAACACGCGGAATCTCTCTGAGCTACGTTCCACTGGATCGATCCCTTAATGGTCCAAAGTGCAAAATGCTGCAAACTTCAGCATGCCATTAATTGAATACCATGATTCTTAAAAAAATATTTCCTAATCCCACAAGATTGTGTTGGGCCCCTCTACAAAAACCTCTCACGATTTTTTCTATCTCAAAGTGGTTTTCCTACGGCGGCGGATTTTCAATTGATGGAAAAAGCATCAAATGCAAGCAGTGCAAAGTTGCAAAGTGGTGCAACTTTTGTTCTGCAACTTGTGTGACCAAGCATACTTTTCCAACATGTCTGAATAGGTAGTTTTACACTAGGCATGTTCCTCTTTCACATCAAAACACATGGATTCGCTCTGAGCTATGTTCCACCGAATCAATCCCTTAAGGGTCCAAAGTGCAAAATGGCTGCAAACTTCAACATGCTATTACTTGGATACCATGACACTTAGAAACTTCTCATCTAATCCTATAGGTTTGCATTGGGCCTGTCTATAAAAATCTCTCTCGGTTTTGGCTATCTCAGAATGGTTTTCCCGTGGTGGCGGATTTTCACTTGATGGAAAAAGTGTCAAATTCAAGCTCTGCAACTCATGTGACCAAATTAACTGCTCCAACATGTCTGAATAGGTTTGTTTATGCTATGAATGGTCCTATTTCACACTGAAACACGTGTAATCAATCTAAGCTATGTTCTACAGGATCGATCCCTTAAGGGTCCAAAGTGCAAGATGGCTACAAACTTTAGCATGCTATTACTCGGATACCGTGATGCTTAGAAACTTCTCATCTAATCCTACAAGATCGCGTTGGGCCCCTCTACAAAAACCCCTCCCAGTTTTTGCTATCTTAGAGTGGTTTTATCATGGAAGCAAATTTTCACTTGATAGAAAAAGCATCAAATGCAAGCAGTGCAAAGTTGCAAAGTTGTAAAGTGGTGCAACTTTCGTTTTACAACTTGTGTGACCAAGCGGACTATTCCAACTCATCTGAATAGGAATTTTTACGCTAGGCATGGTCCTCTTTCACTCTGAAACATGTGGAATCACTCTGAGCTATGTTCCACTTGATCAATCCCTTAGGTTGGAGGAGTCTAAAGTTGCAAATTTGTAAGTTTCTTAAAGCAACAAATTTGAAATACAACGGTTACTTGTTTTGAAATTTGGTTTTTAGTTAGTTAAGGATGTGGATTAGATAGAGAAGGGTGTAAAACACTATGTAAAGCCTTGAGAGGCTCAAATGGAGGTTGTTGATGAACTTTTGGAGAAGATCTAATAAGAATTATTCACACTGTTCTCTGTTTTTTAGATTTTTTATACAAACTTGTTGATCCCGTACTTGGTATGACCTCCAGCTTCTTGTACAGTCCCAAGGCTGACATGGATTGAAAGAGGGTTGAGTTCACAAGAACCCATCTCTCATGATAATGAATGGCCCACTTAGCACTCATTGCATCTAGGTGATTCTCACAGAGGTGAGGCACTAGGCCTTCCCAGGAGGTCACCCATCCTAGTACTACTCCAGCTCAAGCGCTTAACCACAAAGTTTTTTCCCCAAGGTTAAACATACAATGTCAAATATGCCCAATAAAAAATATGTACAAAACTGCTATGTAGGCATACAAAAAAGGGCTTTGGAATCAAAAGTCATTTCTCTCCATGCTTTGGAAATAAAATCCTTCCCTTTCCTTTTTCAATCGAATGGCGATAGGTCTATCACACATTTTTTCTACGCTCGAGGAGTGCTCTTGTTGCTCCTCCTAGGGTTTTTTTCATTGTGAAGTTTTAACTGTTACAATAAGAAGTAAAGACATGAATATATAGAAATTACATTATAAAAAATGATATATTTGACAAAATAATTACTTACCACCATCTAACGATCTCTCTCCATAAGGAAAATATTCTGACGCCCATGCTCAGGCATGCTCAAACCCTGTATAAACCATACAAATAGAAATTAAACTACGTGAATCAATAATGGTTTGATTTTTCACTAACTAACATCTATAACAACAAATGTAAATTGAAATTCACTAATTTGCCTCATACCTCTCTTGTCAAATCCATCAAGGATTGTATAGTAGATGTCACACCAATATCCATTTCCCTTGTCACATTCAGAGGTGTATCATCGTGCAACATCTAAAAATAAAACAACAAATTATACAACGTAATCAACAATGTGCATATAAACTACATAAATCTATTAAGTACTTGATTCATTAGTTAAACTCTTTATTCTATTACCTCAGTGTAGGTTTGAGTAAATCCACCACCACTAGGAAGTGTTCCATCAAAACCTCCAATATTAGTTTGTTCAACATCCAAAATTGCATATTAAATTACCATTTGTAAAACAATTCTATTAACATGCAATAAATTTATAATTGTTTACTAGTTACATATCCTAGCGATAGGTGTACTGTAGAAATAAGTTGGTGGTGTAATGCCCCGCCATGCAACCCTAGAGGAAGTTTCAATTCACTATAAAAGCGTACTAAATTGTTTTTATTAAAGTGAATTAAATGTACAACAGTCTAGTGCACGACAGGGTCAGACTAAGGGAGTTGGATCACCGTTGACTCAGTAGGGGCCTACTCAAAGTGGGCAGTAGGAGAGTGCACTTGGAAATCGTAAGGACTCTCAGGATGATGGTGGTTCTTTTCCTAGAAGGAACTGGAACTGGTGGCGCAATAAGCGTAATCGTTAGGTACAACCAGCCCAGAGTTCATAGTCTACGGTTGATTGGGGTAGTACAAAGCAGCCTACTGCATCGATAGGAGGGAGTGGGTTTGGTCACATTACATGTTACTCTTGTGGTTAGCAGGGCCACCTTGCTAGAAATTGTCTGTATTGGAACTCTTCTGGTGTTGGTCGTACAGTGCAGGATACTCGTCCTCAGGGATTGAGGTTTTCATTTTATGCTATTTGTTTGAGGGAATTATATCCCTATTGGTTTGTAGGCTTCCAAGAGTAAGCTTGGTCTTTGGGGGGGAGAATGTAATACCCCTTTGTTTTGCTTCTTGTTCGTTTTTCTTTATGCTATGTTGGTTGCAGCTACTTTGATACTGGACACACCTTTTTTATTTGTGTTTTGATCACTACTATTGAGCGACAACTATTATAATGTGATGTATTGATCTAATTATCGTTTCATATGCTTTAATGGTTTAATGATGTTGTAGAGTTAGCATGAGATGTTATTATGAGATTATTGATTATGATGTTAATGCCAGTCTTTGATGAGTGGATTGGTGAAGAGTACGGGTTCGCATCACTCGCTTGCGAGTGCCCTGTGAATCCGTGATTTCTTCTTCATGGTGTGTATTATATGCTGGATACGCTATATTATGTTGTTTAGTTGGTTTTAGGTTGCAGGTACATGACATCGACTCCACCTGGTTTCACAAGTTTGAGCGTGTCGATCCAATGGTTAAGTTGAACGGGAGATATTAGCTAGGTAACATGTGTCAGGTCTACGCCCTAGCCTTAGTGTGTCATTAGTTTCGTTTGTTGAGTCATGTTTACCTTAGTTAATGTTATTTGATTATGTTAGATGCATTATTATTAAATCAACGTTTAAAATAATTGCATTGGTAAAAAGTAGTGATTATGTTATATTAAATTAAAATAATGCTTTGATGTTATATTTAAAGTGGGTTTTCGAAAATGGAAAATTAAATTAATATGTAATATTCAATTTTGCATGCAATTAGATTTAGGTTGTTTAAGATATTTTTTGATTGAGGACTGAAGTGCATGTTTAATTAAGAAGGAGAGTTGATTGAAAATTTATTCATGCAAGAAGAGGTTTTTTGAGAAGAGAAGTTTTTCTGGAAGGCAGTGGAGGATTTTTGGAAACATTTGCACAGAGAAGGGTTTGAAGCAGTTTTAATTGTAGAATTCTTTTGAGGAAAGTCGGTTTGCAATTGTTGAAGTTTTTGGATTGGATTTGTTGCACGTTTGAAGAAAATTCAGGAAATCTTTGGAGGAGGCTTGCATTAGAAAATCATCTTCTTCTGTAGCTTCGAATTCCAAGTTTTGCTCTGTGGGTTTTCTGGTTCTTGTTTTGTTAAATACTATTTAATTGTTTAAGAATCTGTTGTAGAAATTAATTGTTAATTAGGACTTGTTAATTGAAACTAGATTTAAATTAATCTAAAATTGGGGAAGATTGTTTAAATTCACTGCAGGATTTAATTCAGTAAATGGGAAAATTGTAGATTCATTGTTTAAATTTAAACCTTTGATTATGCTTCAAACATTTAGGTTGTTGTAAGAAATTTTTACCCTTTAGAAAACAATCTGATCTGGTTTTCAAAAAAAACCCACTTAGAAAACTTTCAATGGAAAAATCAAGATCCATTTAATTTTCCTACTTTTATATTATTTGAAAATTGAAGGAATGGCTTAAAAGAAATTAATTTTGAACCTCTTGAATTTAGAAGATATTCTGGAAAAAATTTGTTGATTTCCTATTATTGGTTTTTTAGTATTTTCTCAATTTTAATAGTAATTTAATTATGTGTAAATATATATATTTATTTATATATTATATGTATTATATTCTTGAATATTAATACACATAATATATTTATATATATATATATATATATATATATATATTTAATATGAAGTTAAGGATTTAATACATATTGTTGTTTTTTTTAATTCATCGTCCGTACAGTGTTCTCGAGAAACCAATTCTGATAAAATTCATCGAAATTAGTTTTAGAAGTTCTAGTAAAAAAAAATTTTAAAAAAAGAAATTAATATTTTTAGTGGTTGGTGGGGGGCGGATTTATTCCCCACTGCCCACTTGCTTGGGTGGAGCGTTGCACTGCCTATGAGGCAGTGCGCCCACCATATTGGGGGATGCATTGCCCCATAGGGAGCGTTGCCTCCCCCTTTATAAATGGTAGTCAACTATACTATATGTACAGTTTGGCGCAACCCTTCATGTACAGTCCGCCCTTTAATGGGATGCGGATTTCAAGATTTGACTTTATTTTGTTTTAAATTTATTTAATATATATATTAATATATTTATTAGATTTTTATGTATTTATATGTTTCTGAGATTATTAATATGGTTTTAAAAATAAAACAATTTGGTATTTATTGTGAAATGATAATTGATACGTTTAATGTATATATATATATTATCTTATAAATATATAGTTAAATATATTAATATATATTTAATGTATATAGCAAGTGTATATACATTTAAGTGTATATTTTCCTTTTCATCTTATTTTATTTTGTTGTTTGCAAATAAAGTATTAATATTGATTTAAAAGAAATGATTAGTATGCATGGAGATCTTAAATGATAAGTTTTGATTGCATGGTCAAATAGATAAGGAAAAATGTATTTTTATAAATTGTATGTTTTATATAGAAAATTGAAAGAACTTTAGTCTTTGGATAGAAAATTGAAAAGATTGTTTGCAATAGTTTTATATTGTATTAAAAGTAAATTTAGGAAATAATTATATTGAAGAAGGCAAATATTTATTTTATTTTATTTATTTCCATTAGAGCAATTTAATTGTTGTGATTGGAATATGAAAGAGTTATGGATTTAGAATATCCGAAAATAGTAATATTCTCCATGGTTGCCTTAGATGTTTTATTTCTGTGTATTTCGCATAGGGATGTGAGTTAAATTGTTTAAGATTGTCTTTTTTATGAAAATGGAAAAAGGGGTATATGAGTAATTGTGTTAACCCTGTTATTGTACTTTGACTTTGTCATTGTTTCTATTGAATGAGTATGGATTTAGGAAATCCAGATATTAGATTTGAATAAGGACTTGAATGCTTTTGTAGCTATGTCATCAGGTTGTATTGTGGGATATGGGATTAAGTGTTAGTCCAATATTGTAAGTCTTCCGGAGGATCTTAGAGGATGAGGGTTGTCGAATCTTTATGTCAACTAGTTGTTTTTTCCTTGGGTAGTGCATGGTGTTTTTTTAGTTTTTACCCAGTTTCCACAAATGGGGATGTTTGTGTCTCCTGTGAAAGGAGTGGACTACATGTCTTGTTACCTCCAAAATGCTTAGAGTGGGTTCTATTATTTGTTTCCTCCTAGAGTTGGAGTGGTTGTTTAATCTTGTTTGTATGTACTTGGGTTTCCCTTGGAGTATGGTTTTTATGGTGTGTTGTCCATTAGAAGAGTGGATTATGTTAGGCGTCGGAGCCCAAAGAGGTAAACTGGGTAACCTTCAGAAGTTATTTAAACAAGTGATAATTAAAGTAATGTACTTAGAAGATTAGGACTAACTTCTCACTAATCAAGATAATTTTACCTCACTCATATACACAAGGGCTTGTTTAGACTTGGGATGAGTGGGAAGGCCTGAAATGGCATATTCATCTATCTTGTCAATACAAGAGGTATTTGATGTCACATGAGTGAGTATGAGGGGTGGGATTCGGTTGAGGTCACCAAGATTACCAAAGCCTATGAAGAATGCCCAGAGGAGATCTCATGACTAATATGCGATGACACTCTGTCTAGGACAACTATTGTTTATTATTTTATGTGTATGTTTCTTTGAACATACTTGATCTATTTTATGTCTGGAAGCAATGTGACCTATGTCAGTAATGTGAAAGTTGTACTTGTGTTGTACTGGTGTTGAGCATTTATTTGATTATGTCAATATGTGTTAGTATGAGTCTACCTTTGGTTAGAGGTAGTATATTCTTTGTCCATGTTGTGTTGTTACTATCTCCTAGCATGGGGGTGGGCCTTCGGGTACCACTTGGTTTGGTGGAACATGCACCATAAACCATTGGGTCCCCCATGATCTTTAGTTCGTGGAGGCGAGTATCCAGCTGGACAACTCGCAGATCTTGTTTTCCTTTCTAGCACTGTTGTATTTCAAATTGTATAAGTTGATTTTACCCCTCTTGTAATTATGAGGTGTATTTATGTAATTGTAACACTTATGTATTTATGACTCATTCTGGGAATGAGTGTTGTAATGAGTTAATCATGTAATGGATATATGTTGTGGATATTATATTCTTATCTTTTTATTTGTTTATGTTGAATGAATGCTTACTACTTGAGTTATTTAATGCAATGAATTTTAAATGATGTATGTTAATGGGGAATTTAATTAATCTCGGTTATGTATCCTTGGGGGATGTTGTCAATAATAGATGAACATGTACATTTAATTCACTTTAATAAAAAAAAATTTAGTACGCTTTTATAGTGAATTGAAACTTCCTCTAGGGTTGCATGGCAAGGCATTATAGGTGGGGGGCTGGTGTATCCAGTCTCAACACTGTGACCCTATAATTTTATTAAAATCGTAAAACATTTTTAGCTAATCTTGCATTCCAAAATAAAAATTTAATTAATTAAATTCAATGAACATGCACTAAATTTTACTTGACTATCAATGCCATATACCTAATTCAAAATGTCAGCTGCCCTCTCCATCTCCGTAGCTACAGACAGATCCTGCGTACTAGTCTCCTGAGTGTCGGTGGGGTCATATGAATAAGTAGCCCCGCAAGATTGATACACATGTGTTCGAAGGCCACCACTCGAAGACTCCCCTAGATGGCATTGTAGAATAGGGCTAGTATGATGGATGACACTTTGGGTCAAAGTGTTGATTGCCTACAATGTCGCTACGTTAGCACTTTCCTTCATGACAGAAGGCATAACAACGTGCTCACGAGGTGGCCTAGCGAGAGCTTGTCTACCTTGCCACGTAGGATCCAACTGTGCACTAGGTCTATCCTGAGCTGACCCCTCACCTCTCCCCTGGGAATCCATCATATCAAAATAATTTGAGATCTTGTTCAATATGAACTCATTGTATAGTTTCCTAAGGAAATATTGCGGGACCTCGCAATTTTTGCATGGTGGGTAATCAAAGACCATGTACCACCTATTATAAAATTGGTCCCTAATCTGTTGGTGGTGGCACCAATGGATTGGAAACCTCTTCAAATTGAGGGTAAGATTTTGATTTGTGCGTGGGTCGGTGAATAATTACACAAATCACCTTTTGTAATTTTTAAATCCTTTACATCCTTGTATGATAGTTTATTTGCATAATAATCCCTAGCCGCTTTCCTCCTATCTTGCCATCCAGTTAATTGTTTTCTAATTGAATCAACATTTTTTAACATATCTTTTAATGAATTTGCTAGGGTCATTCTTTCTACGGTTGAACCATTTGGATCACTCAACCTACTGATCAAATCCTCAATTTTCTTTTTGTTCTTCTTAATTTCACTCATTAAATTTTGTTGAGTGCCAGGAGGGGGTTGAGTGATTGGTGGAGGAGGTTGATGTTATGGTTAATTTTGATCTTGAGGATTTGGTTGGTCTTCCTGTTGAGGATTTGGTTGGTCCTCCTATTGAGGATTTTGAGGGTTTGCAAGCTGATTTGCATCTCCTAAAAATTCAAACAAATATATATCAAATTCAACCTAAAGTTAACAAATTCAAAACAAAAACCATAGAATCCTTACCTCTCATAGCTCCTCGTCAACGTGGTGCCATCGTTGCAAAGAAATATCAGTTGTTGGTGAATAAATTTTTTGAATTACTCCTCCTAGAATGCGAGCGCAAAATTGTGGGGGTTTTGGCTGTGGTTGCAAAAAAAAAAAAAAATAGTCGAAATGCTAATGACAGATTTGTATTTCCTTTTTTTGCTTTTAACAGTCAATAATGCGAGCACATTATAACGCGCTCACGTTATCAGTTTGTAGTTGCCGAGCCTTAGGCTCGATATAACGAGCCATAATACGAGCGCGTTATGGATTTTCAAAAAAAAAATTGGAGGGTGTCCACAAAATTGCTACCCATTTCCATGCACCCACCCTTTGGTTAAATGGGAAATATTATTGAACTCTATGTTTTGATTTTAAATAATGGAAATGTTTAATTGATATGTGACATGTGTAATTTTGAGTAAAATTTTCTTATAGTCTGATGATGTGGTGTTAATTAGTAGTATGTAATATTTTGTTCTAGTGTGGATAAGTGTTATCTCTAGAGGCTAGGGAAGTGGTGAATATGTATTCTTATGTTTGCATATTTTTGTTTATTTTGATACCATGTGAGATTGTGTGGGTGGTACCTCTTAGTGTTATGGGTTTTTGGGATTCATTGCATAGTCATGAGATAGTCATGCCTCGTGTGTCTTGTTGTGATTTAAAGTCCTTTTGGTTGTGCATTGAGGTACCCCATTACTTGACTTTGATTCTAGGGTAACTGTAGGGGAGAGTGGCTCTTCTTGGGGCCAGTGTACAAGTGGTCACCCTTGAAAACCTAAGTAATGTACCTAGTGGGTTGGGTTAGTTAACACATAATAAGATAAAAATACACACATAACCCCTGCCATTAGTTCTTCCAAAGGCCAAGGGTGGGTGGGAAGACTTGGTCAGTAAGGTCACTACCTTGTCTCCATGAAAGGTAGGTGGCTTCGTATGAGTCACCCTATGGGGTGACACCTTGAAATAGGATGACTGGTTAACCATAGATGGAGGCAGCTCCTAGTTCTAGGTAGTATGGTGAATCCATGTAAGGCCATGCGATGACACTCTCCCACTATACCCCTTTGTTTTCCCTTGTTCTTGGTGCCTCTGGAGTTATTTTATTGTTGATGTTTATGTTGTTTTATGGGCTTGAGTCATGTGATGTTAGTCCTTTATACTTTTTTTTGTGGCTGAGGGTTCTTTCTTATCAAATCCTTGCATGAGGGGTGTGCCTTTGGGTTCACATGGTCAGATGGAAATGTGCAATGCACCCATTAGGTCCCTAGGTGTGATCGTGGTGTGAACACAATTGTAGAGATCTCAGATCTCGCACAAAGAATATTGTACCTTTAAAGAATTCACTCTCATTATTGTAATTTTGTATTAAGTTTTACCCTTCCCAATGTTATGAGGGAGGTAGCCTTGTAATGTAACTTTGGTTTCATGTTGTGTTGTATCTGTGGAAATATAGTCCACGATTGTAATCTAGAACTCTGAAGTTGAAAGTAATAATATGTTATTCATGTTTATGATTATATATCTTATTCTTGTTGAATGAATGTCATACTTATATTATGTTTTGTTCACATTTATTTCTTCTACTTTAGTTGGAATCGTTTATCATTTTAGTTGTTGGGTTCATTTAAGTAACACACCATGTTACCCCATGGGATTAGGTTAATGATTTATGTTATATTTATGTTGTATAATTGTTTAATGTTGTTATATGTAATTATTGTTTTAAAAAAAAAAAAAATTGTTAATGTTGTAGTTGTTCTATGGGGTTTGCATGGCGGGGCATTACAACACCATTAACTTTAGCAACTTCATCTTCCAAGATTTCACCTTCTTCACCTCTGGGCACACTTGACCCAGAAGAAAATATACACCCATCAACCTTTAAGGAGTCACCAATTTCACCATTCCCCCCAAGCACCTAGTTGGGGGAAGGCACACCAACCCCCAAAGCCCCACAACTGGGCATGACCATGAACGAAGCAAGAGTAGTAGGGTCCAAACCCAAGTCCTCAAGGGAAGCTTGCACCCCCATAAAGAGGCCAACAAAGCCAACCTAGGGACCAGTCAAGAAGGGAGAAGTGGACTTGGTCAGGGAGTGAACAATAACTAGAATTTCTTCTTCAAAGGGGTAGTGGTCTTCAACAACTGACTCACCAAGGTTAGACACATGTTTTAAAGTAGACTTGAAATCCAAGATTAGGTGGCCAGATTTAGCACATTTCTAGTAGTAAACCACAACATTCTCATAACAAAATTGTTGGCTTCAGGAACCAAACTAAGAGGATAGCTTCATAGAAGTAGGTAGAGATTTATACACTTCAATATTAACACAAAAATGAGCAAAGACTAACCTATATTTGGACCGGATAATGGAATCTGAAGTAATGAACTAGCCTAAGGAGTCCCTGATACACTTGAATATAGATTTATCCTAGTATTCAAGAGGCAGACCAGGCAGGCAGACCCAAACTGGTTCTGATTCATTACGATCCACAACAAGGTCGAACCTCAACTTCCAACGACATAATGCTAGACTATGCTTTCCATATACCCAAGGTTTAGAAGAGAGGACTATGATTAATTCTTTTGAAGCCATGAATTTGAACATAAAAAACCCACCCATCATAGAACAAATGTCCACACTTCCTTTGAGGCACCATTTAGCAGCAACCCATCTCCTAACCATATCCACCGAAGGGCGAAAGAGAGGAAATGACCCACCACATCATTTTCCATCGATAAAATAATCCTATCATTGACTAAATCAGGGATAGCAAATCCAGTGCCCATAGCAATGAATCCTTCTTTAGTGTGAAGAGAAGGGCCCTTGGGACTGCAACTACTATTAGTCAACACATCTTTCTAGCCTTTAACTTTCGGTATGACAACAACCACTATCAAATTCACACTAGAAGGAATCATGGGTGACCCGAGCCAAGACAAAATCATAGGATCACTCAAAACATACAATCTAGGAGTGATCCTCAAGGGACATGATTCTGCATGCACTAGGTGAGGATCAAGACATGGGAGGAAGGTGGGGGACCATGGTGTACACCCAACACAGAATCTAATATACACGCAAACACTTCAAATGTAGGTAAAGGAGAGAGAATCAATGTAGCTAATTATCATTTTGTTAATCATAATATTTCATTATATATTTATATTTTGTTAGATTGTATTGAATAGTTAATGGTTAAGTTTTTTTTTTTTAAAAACAACATAATATACTTTCCATGTACTTCTTTTCATCACTTGTAAATATAATTTTTTTTTTACTTTTTGTGATCATCAAAAATTGCGATGATTTGAGTCACTGTGAAAGATTTTCATGCATGTTTGAGATCTCTACAAGGTGATGAAAAAGGCCCTAGGGTTTTGTAGGGTTTTGAGTATCCTTTTTTTCTTTTTATGGCAATGTTTTCACTAAGTTCTCTCCTTTCCCAAATATAGTCACCTGAGAAACTACCATGATTCTCTTGACTGTAAATTACTTTATTCTCCCTACCTTCTCACTACAGGTCTGATTCTTCAACTCTACCAACTGCCCTCCCATCTCAGTGTCTTTTCATGCTCTTGCATCTATTCTCTTATGAATTTATTCTTATGACTATGAAAGCTATCACTAGGTCTATTATGACTCTTAGTTATATGAGGGTATATGATTTTCTACTATAAACTCTTAGATTGTCATACTTTTGATGAAAATTTTCCAAGGATTTTTTCTCACTAACTATACTCTCTGTATATTCTCCATTATGCATTGATTCATTGTTTCTAGTTAACTATTTATTGGTGTAACCATTGCCATGTTTTTGGGGACTGTCATCCCTATAGGATAGTTTCCTTATAGATTTGAATGTAATTTAAAAGGTGCCCATAAATATTCACAAGTTTCATAAGACTATTGTGTCAAGGTAGTAGATGGTCGTGAGAAGTTTCATAATATTATTGTGACAAGTTTCATAATATCGCCATACCGCAAGAGCCAAGAAGACAGGGTGTGGTGTAGCAGTAATATACCATATTATCATGAAGGAAAAGCAATAAATGTGTGGTATGGAAGTAAATCAAATACTTCCCTCACATCCCCATAAGAGCCAAGAAGACATGGTGCGGTGTAGCAGTAACATCACACATTATCATGAAGTCCAAGCAATAACAGTGCAGTGTAGCGTTAGCATCCCACATTACTGTGAAGGTCGAGCAATAACGGTGCAGTGTATTAGTAACATCCTACATCACTGCAAGGATCATGTCAAAATGGTGCAGTATCACGGTTAAACTATAAAATGAAATATCACATTTCTTTGAGGCATTTTTTTGAAACAGTTTGCTTGCCTTGTTTATATTGCTCCCACATTTTCATGTATGTCTAGTAGGGCACTTGTAACTACAACATATGAGAAAAATATCCTTGTTGTTATGCTTTGATGGATGTCCCTTCATTATTAATGGATATTAGATGTAGTGCACATTATTATAGTGTAATCCTATTTTTCAAATAGTTTCATTTACATCACCAATATTCTCCACAAGAACATTGTCCCTATTTAAAATGATGGAAATGGTTCACATCTCTCAGAACCATTTCTCTTGCAACAATCTTGGAGATGAATTTAGATGCAGTGAAAATTAGAACATACTCAAAGGTTCTCAACAACTCTAATAGTTGTACCAAGGGCCATGTTTAACAAACCAAATGCAATTGCTAACTTTTCACTATGGTGGCAAATAAATGATTCTTTTTTCTTATATTCCACGACATTGAGTAAAAGTCTTGAATCTGGAAATACCCTATTGCCTTCATTTTCCAAGCCAATTTCTCTAATTTTTCATAGATCTCCCATGTTTGTGGATGTGATTTGTCTCCTACACAAAAAATCATGTACCATTTTATGCCCTTCAATCCAACTACATGCGGGTATCTTTTTAATTCCTCTATCTTTCATCAATCTCCTTACTATTTGAACCTCAACATAACTACCCACTTCTACATAGATATTTTAGAGAAGAACATAAGTTGCAACATTTTTAGGATCCACTAAAAAAGTAGTGTTGTTGGAATACTTAGCCTATATTCATATATGATCCACAAGAACCAAAGTTTTAACTGGAATCTCAATAATAATGTTTAGGGTGTCCTCAAGATAGCCAACATGGGCATGAAGCTCAACCATGCAAACCTAATGATCAAATATATATGTAATATAATAAGGGTTATTGATGTGTGGGGTATGTGTATCCCTCATCCACTAAATCTACATGACTACATGCATCTAGAACACAAGCAAAGATTACAATGTCGGTGTTTCAGAGTGCTTCATTAATTCAAATATTTTGAGAGCTTCCTTGCAAAATCCATTTTGTACACATTCTATAATCATATCATTTCATTCCATGAGATGACATCTCTTTGAGGCATTCTATCAAACTATTCATTTTGTACTACATTTTGGTGTCAAATCTTTGGTAATTATGGTTAGTTTCATTACATTCAAATTCTGAATTCTGGGAAATTATATATAGTAAATTGATTGATGGTTGTTTGGATAGTGAAATTAGCTCTCTTAGAAATTAACTAAAATATCTAGAAGGATTATTTTAATTAAAGAGGATTTTATGGTTATTTTTGTAACAATGATTAACAATTATTTTATAGTATAGCTAGCTTGCTATTTTCATTCAAGATACAAGTCATCAAAGTCAAGCACATACCAAGAATATGGTACCCTACTTCAAACCCTTAACCTCACTTAGTTTAGTGTGCTTACATGGGGATATTAAGGAAGTTGCTAAAAAATTAATATATATCATTTTTTGTTTGTGAAGGAGAATCCTATGAGATTCAATATGGTAGTAGATCAATATTTGGTTTCTTAAGTAAAGATGATGTCACAGCTAGGAAACTTGTTGTGAAATATCAAGTTAGTAATTTTTGAGTGTTAAAGCTTCCTAGTTGGATATCAAAGATCTTTCCTCATCAACTTAATTTGGAATTTATGCATAAATGGATTCTTCCATGGTGTAGATCTTTACTCAGACAACACATGAACCAAGGTTGAGATATTTGTTGTCTAATTAAGTTTGATGGAATTCATGGGCTTGGTTTCCAAGAAATTTCTATTGATAATGTTATTCCAATCTGGTTAGTCTCGATAGCCTTCATTGTATACTATCAACTTAATTCTATAATATAAGCATATCACATTTATTAAACTTTGAACAAGGTTCTAAAATAAAGGGTTCAATATCCATATTTCATGCCTATGTTGAACACTCTACTTAAGGCATTTGTTGATGAGGCTACAATTTTTTAATTGATTTATCTTTCTACTGTGTTTGGACTTACTTTTGTAAACTTGAAATATACAATGCACTTTTATTATTTCTGAATTGAGACTAATAGTAAATTTTTTGGTTGTATTAAGGCACAAATTCATTCATGACAAAAAAGGTAGACCCTGTTGCTCATATCAGATGGAACATTGCATATAAAGGAGGAAAGATTCTAGTTGGATTATTGTTGACTACATTAAATGAGAGAGCTTCATAAATGGGACATGATCAACACTCTCCTTCTTGGTTTCCACATGTTACAGATTGCTCTAGGAAGATTCCCCACATTGTAGAAGTTTTAAGAGATGAAAGGAGCATGTGCTCTCATTGAAGGGCTCCAACCATGCGTTTCCATCATTGCAGAATTTTTTTGGAGAAGTTTCTTTCTTGTAGTCATTTTTATGCATTATTGTAACTCAATTTTCAGTCTTGTGATTGAAAATAAAAATTGTAATTCTTTATTTCTAAGTTGTAACTAGAACACCTTTCTTTATTAATAAAGTACACAATTTTTCCTTCGAAATGACTTTCTTATTGTGTGCAATTGATGATTGGTGTGTATTTATGTGTTTTATATTTAAATCCTCAAATAGCAATCAATTAAAATGACTAAATATACTACTAATTGACGTCAATTAATAATTAAATTGACTAAATATACTACCAATTGACAAAAATCAGTCAATAAATGACTAAATATATGACTAGTAAAATAAGTGAATAAAAATGACTAAATATACTACCAATTGACAGAAAACACTCAATAAATGACTAAATATATGACCAGTAAAATCAATGACATAAATTAGTGAATAAATGACTAAATATATGACCAGTGAAATTAGTGAATAAAAATGACTAAATATACTACCAATTGATAGAAATCACTAAATAAATGACTACCATGACTAAATAAATGGCAAGTTAACAACAGTCGATGATTAAATATACTACCAAATATACTACTAGATATACTACCAAATTAATGACTAAATATACTACCAAACCGATCAATCAAAACAACCAATAAATGACTAAAAATTATTTATTCATCAATTTAGTTGTGTTATATATGATTAAAAATAAACTACTAATGGTCACGTGACCAATTTCAGTCATTTATAAGCAGTTTTTAGTAGTTTTTTAGTAGTTTATTGTTGTTTTTGTACCAGTGAAATGAACATCACAAAGATCAAGTACATATGTAAAACTGCTTGACAGGAAACTGGGGACTCTATAGACCAAGTTGTGGATCACCATCTAGATCTGATTGTCTCACACAATGACCATCTGACTCACCACCACCGCCCACAACACTAGGCTCTTTGAATCTCGATTGTCTCTATGCTTGAGGAATAAAGGCATCATAGAGAGTTTGATAATATGTGGCCCTCTCTAATGACTAATCCCACTCTGATGAAGGGGTATCATTATTTTCTCTAAGAGTATCTCTCTCCATCGTAATCACCTATAACTGGGCCTTTGTAGCATGTCTTCACCTGCTCTCATTGTCTCTCTTTTCCCTCAAGCTATCCCTCTTAGCACTCATGGTAGAAACCTAAGCCTCCACGGCTTGTCACCACACTACCTCTACATCCCTCATGGCTATTATTTGTGCTATAATAATGCTCCATCTCTTAGTGGAGGAGGGGGAATTGGAAACTATCCCTAAGCCTAAGGAATCTGATCACCTCAACCACCTTGTGCTCCATCCTGTCAGGCTCTACCAAGCTGCTCAACTAGAACCTCAATATGTTATTTCTCTTTGTGATGATCTGTGATGTGTGCTCCACCTAATGCAGGATCACCTTCAAGATCTCTAAATCTCAATGGCACATGTTGTTCCCACCATTGATCAAAATCAGGGGTGGTACTTGGATTTGCTAAACCCACTGGCCAACCCCATTCAACTAGGAAAAGAGATCTCAAAGAAACAATGCCAACATATTTATCATCCAAATAACCCCATACCTAGACCTCTTTGTTGGTCTAACTAAACTGAGCCTCATATGTATCGAGAAACTGGCCTTGTCTCTTTCCAAAATTCTTGTACACTCTGTTAGGTAAGTATCACTCTAGAAGAGACTAAGAGTGACAAATCAACCATCTACTCTATCAACAATACACTAGATAGTCCTGATCCTTTGGCCATGCATCATAATCCATGTAAGGCCTCCAAACAAAACATGGCATGTCATCAAACACATGATTCCAATATAGAAGATCCTCGAGAAAGGTGTAATGAAGAAAGTCTCCATAACAATAGGAGTATAGATCACCATCAACATGATCTTGTATACCATCTAGCTACATCACTACAATGTGCTCCCAAGCCTATACATGTAAGATAAAAATGCCTGTAGAAATGGATTTCCCACCCCAATATGCAACCTCATGCATATCTCTATAGAGGTGTTTGAGAAGACATAGACCCCATGGATATCTATTCCCATGCTTGAACATACCCCTAATATAAATACCCCATCCAACAAGAAACTGACAACCTCTCCTATCGAGAACAACTAGCCTGAAATCAAACCACATAGAATAAGGGAAACAAGGTCCACACTACCAACAAACTCTGGTAAATCAATCTCAGACTGTTAAACCTCCAAGTGTCTAACACCAAGCACACACTACATAGCACAAGTATCCCGATGAACATGATAGATAACCAGCTCACCATGGATAGGTATGCAAAGGATCCTCCACACATCCTCAAGTGTAATGATGGTCTCTCCTATAGGTAAATGGAATGATGAAGTCTTTGAATGCCACCACTCTATGAGCATGGTCATCATCATTGTGTGAGATTAGATGGGAGGCATGTAACATATATGATGAAGCCTAACTGCATCTAGGAAATCTTGCTCCAAAATATCAAAACTGACAATTGGATCAAATAGATCCTGAGGTCATCTCTCCCTCACTCTCAATGGTTTAAGGACCACTTGTAATCATACCCACGATGTTAGGGTTTCACTCAGAGCATGCAAAATAAAACAAAAATGATGATGAAACTAACTTAGCTTCCAAAAAAGGTCAAAAGCAAGAAAAATTTAGCAAAAGCAATGGAATTACAAACAAAAGCGAAGAAAAAAGTCAAAAGAAAGGAAAATTTTGCAAAAGCGAGGAGATACATCAACTATGCCAAAATCAAAAGCCTAAAGTTTTATCAAAGGTGCAAAACTAAATTAAGTGTGTAGAAAACTAAGCAGAGCAAACAAAAGTGAAAAAATAGAGAAAAAGTGCATTTCAAAAGTGAAACATCAATTCAAAAGCATAGAAATAAGTCAAGTGCATAAAATTTTTGCAAGAGAGAGATTCTCAAGATGAAAAAAGTGCTAAAACCGAGGAAAATGTGCTGAAATCCGAAAAACAACGATTTTGACTTAAGGAACTTTGTACATGAATTACGAGAACATGAGAAGACAAAATAAGAAGCAAGAGGGTACATGTCAGGTGATCGATGCCTATGGGTCATCCAAAATCTTGAACCAAGTCCAAACAATGCAAGGCTCCATGAATCCTAGGCATTGCTCCTCAACAACTGACAAAATGAGAAATCTAGAGGCTAGAATTCTCTATAGAATCAAAGTGAAAATGAGGTATTTAGAACCCTAATTACCTATTTTAACCCTCCAAAACCCTAATTTTTACTTAGGGAGCCTTCCTACGTTCAAATTAAGAGTTCTCGAGAATATTTGAACCACAACAAAAGACCCATAGACTTAGATATTTGTCCTCTACACAATTGAATTGAAATACAATAGTGTTGTGAGCCTGACTTCAAAACTGACTTTCTCGGTCAACCTCTCGAGGGGGAAACAAAGATTCCTACCATCATTTCATTGACCACTGGGGCACCGTGGGGCATAATTTGTTTTCAAAATATTGATCTTAACATCAAAATATTTGAAACAAAGCAACCAGTACTTTGTCTCAAAGAGGATAAAATGTAGACATGTAAAATTGACCTAACACTTATCACACACCTAAAATGGCATTACCACATCATCGAAATCATTATTATCGAATATCACTACATTTCACATCAAAAGCATTGAAAACCCTAAATTCCTCTATTAATTGAATAATACACTATTTAATTAATTCACTTTTTCATCATTTTGGACTAATTAAATAAAGTCCATTTATTTAATAGTCTTAAAACCCTAATTTCTGCTATTAATTGAACAATACAACATTATTTTATTAATTCATTTTTTCATCAAATCAACCAATTAAATAAATTACATTTATTTAATAAAGTCCTAATCTCACTTTATTTTGTCTTGATTAATTAAATATCACCAATTATTTAATTACGTCACTAAATCCCTTTATTCCCCTAAGTCAATTGAATTATTAAATCATAATAATTTAATTAACCCACTTTCTCTCCAAATTTGAATAAACTATTCAAAGCATTATCAAAAATCAAATCAAACTAATGGAACTTTTTTTGCAAAAGTCAAACTTGATTTGCAAGTTCAACTCCAAAATGAATTAATTAGTTAAATCAATTAATTAATCATTCTCAACCAATTCCTTGATCGAGCAAATTATGAATTACTGATTGCTCAATCTAATTCCTGACTGGTCAATCTATTTCCTAACAAATCAATCTATTCTTCAATCCCATAGATTATTCAATCTAATTCCTGACTGGTCAATCTATTGCTAAATCACACTAATTACAAAATCTATTTTGTAGAGATTATTCTCATCTAAATCCTCTCAACATATTTCAAACACCGATCAAGATATTCTATTATACAATCCTGATCGTAAATTTCAAATCATAATTTCTATATAACAAACCTCTTTCCTCACAAAAAAATGATCAAAGAATCAACATCATTGGCACAATGAAGTATTTTTCGATATTCACAATCAACATTAATACAACTTCAACATATCTTCAATCAACCAACACACAATGTATCAAAATCTTCTCACACCCAACAATGGAGACTTCACAGTGAAATAAACAATCTGACATCTTGCAAACACACTCCGACATGGGATGGTAACCTCTCTTTGTTTTGAATTCAAGTTGGTAATCGTAGGATTTCATTATGTTTTTTCATAGCTTATAAATTCATTTGATGAGTGAAGGAATAGATCTTAGATTAGTATTTTTTATTTATATTAGATTCTATTTTATTTGCATTTTTCTTGTTTATGCTTCTATGATTTTCCCCCTCACATAGTGAAACTATATACATGAGATAAATATTTAAGTTGGTGTTTACATATAGAAATTTAGTTTCTTATACTTTAAGTTATATTTCATGTATATAGTTTCAATATGTTTGAGAGTCGTTTAGGATCTCTAAGATTTATAGTGAAAATTCTAGTTTCTAGAAGACCTAATTTTTAGATCTAGTCAAATTTTAGTAAGATCAAGAGGTTGAATTTTAGTAATCAACAAGTTATATCATCTCTCTCTCTATATCACTATTTTTTTATCCCTTATACGTTATACCTCTCTCTCTCTATCTCACCTCTCTCTCCCCCTCCCTCTCTCCTCTCTCTCTCTCTACCTAACTCACCTATCTCTCTCCCTCCCTCTCTCTCCTCTCCCTCTCTCTACCTAACTCTCCCTCCATCACTCCCTACCACTCTCTCTATTTCTCTATATCTCACCTCTCTCACCTCCCCCTCTCTACCTCCATACCTCTCCCTCCTTAAGAGTAGAGAGGGAAGGAGGTAGGGAGGGAGAACAAGGTGATATAGAGAGGTGTAGAGAGAGAGTGGTAGGGTGTGATGGAGGGAGAGATAGGTAGATAGAGGGAGAGGGGAGATACATATAAGTAGAGAGGGAAGAAGAGGTAGAGAGAGAAGTAGAGAGGGAATTAGTGAGGGAGGGAGAGAGGTGTAGGGAGAGAGTGTTTGGTAGCCTAGGAATGATTGATGGAGAGGTAGGTAGAGAGAGGGATTGGGGAGATAGAGATAATTAGAGAGGAAAGAGAGAGAGGTGAGATAGAGAGTAGAGAGGGGTGGAGAGGGAGGGAGGGAGATAGAAAAGAAAGAAAGAGAGGTATTTCTTGAGCTCAAGGGAGAGAGAGTCAGATAAAGGGATGGGGATAGTGAGAGAGAGGTCTAGAGAATAAGGGATAAACAATGAGTGAGATATAGAGAGAAATATGATACAACTTGATGATTATTGAAATTTAACCTCTTGATTATTAAAATTTGACATGTTCATTTCTAAAATTTGACTGTTTAAGAAATTATAAGATCTTCCAAAAAATAGAATTTTCATTATAACTCCTAGAAATCCAAAACCACTCTCAAGTATCCTGGAACTATATACAAAAAATATAACTTAAAGTATAAGAAAGTAAATGTCCATATGTAAATGTCAAATTATACTTATGTTTATTCCATGTATATAGTTTCATTGAAATACAAGGAAAATGAGAAAGAGAAAGAGAAAGAGAAAGAAAGAAAGAAAGAAAGTGAAAAAATCAATGCAAAACATAACACAAATTTGTTATATTGTGCTCACGTTTTGTGCAAATATTCACATAATGTGAGCACGTTATAATGCACTTGCATTTTATGAAAACATTCATATAACATGAGTGTATTATAATGTGCTCATATTTTATGAAATAAAAACCAAAACATGAGTGGTTCATTATAACGCGCTCATGTTTTCTCTTTTTTGGGACCAAAAATTGGATTGGCCACTTTTTGGTCGCCCATCATTTTGCACTTACCTAGATAGTTGAGTGAAAAAATAATATAAAATAGTTTGATGAGGACACCTACAAAGGATAACACTATGAGGAGGTAAAAATAGAATGGATATTCATAAAACCATCCCTTTACATTAGTATATTACACAAGATATAAAGCTACCACACTAGGGGAGGTGATGAAGATGATCCCAAGAAAGGGATATAATTGAAGAATACATGTAGGTGATGGAACCTAAATCCTAGAAATAAAATTGATATAAAGAGGTTACTCAAAATATAGATGGCTCTTAGGTCCTTGAATTGATACCCATCAACAACCAATTTATACTTCTCATAACCACCACTTTCTCCTCCTTTTTCATCCTCCTCTTCTCTGCCATCTCCTCCTCATCTACCTTCTCAACCTAAGAATTCCTCTTCATCACCACTAATAGTTAATAAAAGGATCACTAATGCACAAAAAGTCACCCTTCCTCCTATGATGCCTTCTTCCTAAAGTACCAAGGTTGGATCTTCATGCTCTCCCTCACTATGGCTAAAGGACATGGATTCCAAAATGAGAAAACACACCCAAGTGATTGAACTATGATTTGATGTAGTTGTCAAATTGTTACAAATTTCTCCTCAACCTAAATTGGCTCATACTACTTTAGGTTTATGGTGGATCCTTCCTTTGCCACACAATTTGTGGAAGTTTCCAAATTCATCAAAGAGAAAATGAAGAATATATGATCTAATAGACTAATGTCTCTAGAGTTGATATTTTTTTATCCACACATGAGAGTGATATTCATACCTTTCAAGTGTCAATTTCTGAATTAGTGGAAAGGATGAAGAAAGAAAATTTAGATATAAACTTGAAGAATAGGTGTATGTGTGTGTATGTGTTAACATCATATCCATTTTCAACACTTTTTTATAGCCTCTTAATACATTTCAATCAACTTATTCTAGCTCATTTGAGATAATTAAAGATATTATGGAGAACACTAGAAAATATCAAGCTATAGAAGAGTGGTAAAATATTAGGTGGAAAAAATAACCCTTTATGGCCTTATTTTCATAAAAGAGGATATTAAACTATATGAGAAAATTGAGGCAAATAAAAAGATCAAATAAAAATTCTAAGTTACAAAGAAGGAAGAGAATGTATAGCAAGTGGTGATTAAAACCTTCAAGAAATAGAGAAAATAGACATCAACATCATAGTCTCTAAAAATATTCTTAATCTAGCCAAAGAGAATGAGTCCATCATATGGTTAAATTCATAAAGTGGAAATTATTAGTTCTAAATAAGTCAATAATATAATTCACAAGGAAAAAAAAGTCTTATGATTCAATAAAGTTCAACATTAAAGTTAATTCATTAGCTTAGACTAAGTTGTATGATGTCCTTATTGTCAAAAATAATTTAAAATAAATGGCTTTATCAGAACTCTTATAAATGAGATTATAGATGTTAATGCCATGAAGAAATTGAATAGTAAATCATTTTATTTGATACCCTGTCAAAACGATATTTCGATCTTTCACAATAGGGTTGAGGAGATAAGTGAGACATTAATAGCTTTAAAGTTACACCTTTTCAACATCATTATACTAGAGGGAAAATAAAGAGCTCTAGCAATAAAACAATTCAAGAGTTACAAGGCCTAATATTCTCCAAAACAATTACAATCTCCATAGTTTGAAGCCTCAAAATAAAAATGTTTTGAAAGGTATTTATTGCCTCCTTAATAAGGCTAAATACTATTTTCTTGTGTTCTCAGGTTAACTTATTTAATCATTTTGTAAATTAGTTCAAATTATAATGACTTAATATAAGTGAACTCTATATTATAGTTTCCAATAGAAAAATAAATTTTATTTTATTATTTTAAAGATGTTAACTTAAAAGTCCATTGTAAATCAATTATGAGGAAGGAAGTATATATGCAAGGATCTTTTGTAATTCATAGAATTTTTTATTATCACACAATAGAGAGAAGAAAATAGTCTATGATCTCTCATATTTTTGAATAAAAATAAAGAAGGAAATATTGCTAGTCTATAAGAGCATGTGTTACATCTTTATGTTGTAAATTTTTCAAGTACATTAACATTGTAGCATTTCATGAGACATTTTATTTATGTGGTGAATGCAATACTTATTTACATGATTTTTTATATGTAGTGTTTGATTTAATATTGGGTGGAATTAAAAATCTTCGAGTTTGAAAAACTATAGGTGAATGTTTCTTTTTCTTTTATGTTAAGTAGAATTTCTTCATCCAAACCTATGTTGTATTATTTTCTTTGAAAATATCTAATTAAGGGAATAAATATTTTTGTTTGTTCCTTGCCAGAAAAAGTTCTATTAATTTTACAAAGACTATATTATTGGTTGAGCATATTATTCTTATTTAGGATTTTCTCCTTTCATTTTAATTTTATATATTTCTTTCTTTGTGGAAAATGTAATACCTCGTATAATATAAAACCCTATCATACAAGGAAGATACTCTCTCAACCATAAAGGATAAAAAATAGATAAAGTCTAGAAGAATCTACTAGGAGAAAAGGTTATAAAAATCAATGATACCATAGACTACACTACATGCTCAAAAGGAGAAAAATTTATGGATCATAGAAAATGGATGCTCAAGCCACATGATTGGAGACAAATGCAAGTTCATCAATTTCAAGAAGTTTGATGGAGTTTTTGTTACTCTTGGAAACAACTCTGTTGCAAAGATTATCGGTAAAGGTACTTTGATTCTTGATGTGGTAGGATAAAAACTTGTGATGTTCTATATATTGAAGGATTAAAGCATAATATTTTGAATGTTAGTCAAATGTGTGACAAGGGTTGCCAACTTTCATTTAGTGATAAAGGGTGTGAGATCTAGAAATCCAGTACTGGAGAACTGATTGTGGAAGTAAGTAGGACAAACAGTGATATATATCATCTCAGTGAGTTGAATGGACAAAACTACCTTACTATACAAAGAGAAGAGAATTGTCTCTGGCACAAAAGATTAGGACACATCAATTTTGATAAAATTGTGAAGATCAACTCAAAGTGAATGGTCTAGGACATGCCAAAGATTAAGAAGCCTCAACCTACAAGTTGTAAACCATGTCATGAGGTAAAATAAACAAAATCTAGATTTCACACTAAGGAATATTTTACTTCAAATCCATGGGGTTTGATCCATACGGAACTGTGTAGACCAATGTGGATAAAGAGTCTACAAGGTGATAGGTATTTTATTATGCTCATTGATGATTACACTTGAATGACCTAGATTACCTTTATAAAATAAAAATTAGAAGCATTTTAGAAGTGTGAAGCAATCAAGGCATTAGTGGAGAATGAAACTAGAAGGACAATGAAGGTCTTGAGATTAGATAGAGGTGGAGAATTTACTTTTGAATGGTATGATGTATTTTGTGAAGAGCATGGGATTTGGAGGCGATTTTCTACTCTTAGGACTCCATAGCAAAATGGATTAACTACATAAAGGAAGAATTGGACTGTACAAGAGATAACAATAACAATATTGAGTCAAGAAAATCTACTGGATATGTATTAGAGAGAAGCAATTTAAACTACAGTGTATATTATAAACTCAGTCCTAAGTTTGATAAAAAACCATATGAGCTATGAAGAGGTGCTACATCAAAAGGGATGAAGAAAACTTGGGTAAGTTTGATTCTAGATCTGATGAAGGCATTTTTCTTGGCTATTCTATGACAAGTAAATCATATAGATGTTACAACAAGAGGCTAAAAAGGATTGTGGAATGTGTAAATGTGAGAGTTGATGAGGCAATTTAGTCTTCCAACATTATGAAAGTGGAAGATGATGAAGATCCAATCCACAACAAAGATGAAGATTCAAAATTTGATTCTAAGAATATTGTTACAAAGACTCTGGTAAGGTATGTATAGAAAAATAATTTTCAAGATCAAATTATGGGAGACAAAATAGTGGAGTTCAAACCTGAAGAAAAATTGATTGAGCAAATGAACAAGTAAATTTTACAATTTTTTCAAAAAATGAACCAAATTCCTGTACAAAAGTAAGCAGAGAGAAAGGTTGGATAGAAGCCATGAAGGAAGATGTCATGCACCAAAATTTTTCTCTTATAAACTCAACAATTTTATTTTTTTACACTATAAATTATGATATAACATATTAAAGCATTGAACAATTATGGATCATTTATACCAACCCATTAAGTTGCATATTATAGATATGAGTAAGATGTTATGTAATTATAATATTCAAATATTAGCATAATTGACTAATAGTATTCTTTTCTTGGTAAGTGTAGACAATTTTAAAGTACAAAATTATTATCATTCTACAACCCAAGACTTAATGGCATTATTGTTACATGGGTGTTATTATCGTTATTATTAGTAATCCAAAAATGAAATTATTATCTAGTTGCAATTCTAATCGTTAACGATCACCTTATTGTTATTACTTAATTTCCCCTAATTAACTATTGACAATACTCTTTAATGATATAAAAAAAAAAAAAAGTCCAACAACTCAACGATGATATTATTATTACCCACACATTAAGGGTAAAAATCAAAAGAATTTTCACTTCTAAAACACTTCTAGATTATTTCATCTCTAATGTTTACTGTTTAGTCCAAAGAATGTGATAAGTCATTATCACTTGATTTATTTATTTTCTTATTATTTATTTATTTGTTTATTTATCCATCATATATAAAAAAATACATACCTATATATATGCACATACAACCCATTTTCTTTAAGAAATAATTCAAAATAGTATTAATAAACATCACTTACAAACTAATACATTATTTTCTATGTATTTTATTTTACTTAAAGGAAACCCTAAAATAACAAAAGAAAGCTTTTCTTTCTAAGGAAAATATAGTAATCCCCATCCTTTATTATTCCATTCCTTATTACACATACTCCTATTTTAATTAATATGCCCTCTCTTTCCTTTCTTTAAAAAAAAATAGTGGGAATATATTCTTCATTCCTTATTTTAAGGAATCTTTAAACATAAAGAATACGTGGGGGTCTCTTAAAAGGCAGGCATAGAAACTATGCCTAAAGTTAAGGAAACTTAATCGTTTCATTCCTATTTTTAAAAACCTCACTACTGCGGCAAAAATTAGAAGCACCAAAATATACGTTAGTAAATAATGTCCTATAACTTCCTTGAGAATTATGCGGATGATATAAAGGTCGAGGCTAAGAAGATAATATAGTAGAAGAGTAGGTATAATTCAAAGGATTTAAACTTAAATATAAACCAAATATCCTTAACCTTCTAATCTCGACGAATCAATAAGATTGATGAATGAAAATTATAAATTGGTTCCCACATAGTGTCATGTAATCACACATATCTTATATTCTACAATCTGGTTAAGATATACATTTAGATGTTTATTTGAAAATCTTAATTTAACACTATTATTATATACGTGAAGTTCCTCCCAGCATATCATATAGTTGTGCAATCTAAGCAAGAAATTCTCCAAAAGGAAAGAACACCATTACAGCATAAACTCTACCATGGATATTACCAGCGTGCAGCCAACTACGCTGACTCATCACATAATTCATGTTTTATTATTTGTTTTTATTATTCTTATGTTCTTAAATAGCAAAATGGAGACTTCTTCCCAAGACTCCTTTGCCTGGCGATTCTCTTAGAAACCTATACAGGCCATCTAAGAATAATTGCACTTTTAACGGACATCAATAAGGAGGCCTGATTGAAGGTTTTCAAATGCATTCAATGCCATTGATGTCAGTAGATGTTAAAAGAGGTGTGACAGAATTTTCTAATGCCTTCAACGCTGCACCAAATAAAGTGAGGTAGCGCTGCTCACATTTACTTCCCTTGCCACTAATAATTAATTCCTTTCCCATCGATTTGCTCAGTCTTAGGGTAAATGGTTGACAAAACTGACACAGCCAGGTGACAATAGGGGTAAGTCATAGGTGAAGCTGTTTTATTGCAATTTCTATGCACGAAGCACTTACTGATTAGTTTCATATGTAGGTGGTAGGCATAGTACAACAGTCGACCCAATCTGCCCTATAAATAAGATTGATCTGAATTACTTCCTTTTTCTTTTATCATTTTTTTTTTTTAATCTCTCTACAATAGTATCAATATTTATTAGACTTACAATGGAGCTGATTTAAATATTGATGTACTCTTTTTTCAGATATAGGGGAGAGGAGCCGATACGTAAGCGGGTAAGCGGGGGCCCTAACGTGCGATGGGACATGCATTCGTTGGGGCCCACACCTATACACCAGTCCTCTACAACTTAAAAACAAATTCATCCATAAATAGGCACGATGACATCAAGCATAAATCAGATATAAAATACACACTTAATAGCATTAATTTAAAAACAAAATAAGTACATGTTGGTAGCCAAACATAATGAAGTGTATCCAACTTGTATATGACATATAACAAGTAGCATTCCGACATGGAATTTAAATAGCCCAAACATTAACACATGCACCCTTCCCCGTAAACTGGTAAACCCAACTTTTGCACCAATGCAAGCATCACTTTCACATTAATCACAACTACACAACATAAACAAGATGCCAAGTCAACAACTTTGAAACCCATCCGACCCATCTTTGACCGACTGGCGAACGCATTACAAGAATGTTTCCCGTTGTAGCATAACCAAACCAACACGCAAATGCATTCACCTGTCTCGTCTACCATGAGATCTACAACACGTATCAATTTGAATCTATCCCATCTTGCCAAGTAGGGTGTGCAAGTATTGGAGCCAAACACAAATATCCCACCTGCATCCATTTAACACTCATGTAAGGCCGCCATTATTCAAAACAAAAACATGGAAACAATTTCAAACAATCCACCAAACCAATCAAGTCAAGAATTAATGGCTGAAATCAATCAAATCTCCAATTCATACGAAACATAATTCAAATTCAAAATAGGACAGCAATTTATTTCACCACACCAAACAAGCATCAATCAAATTCAAATAATTCCCAATTCAAATAGCTGTGAAAACCAACAAGTATTCAGTTATTCTGCAGTGATCGACATAAGAAAAGGAGGAGTGACAAGCACAAAATTGAACGAGTTAACATCAAGGGGAGGCAACAACTTAGATTCCAGTGCACCAACATCCATATTGTCCCAGGTTTTCCTTTTCACACTTGTTCTTCATTACAGCCATTACTATTTTCCATTTCTAAGCTTTATATTGATCTTCATTACAATCATTACAGTCATAGGTTTTTGTTTATGTTTCCCTAGGGTTAATATTACAAATATTACAGTCATAGGTGTTTCTTTATGTATCGATAAGGTTTATATTGCAAATATTGCAGTCATAGGTTAGCATATGTGTTCCATAGGGTTTATAATGCAAATATTACAATCATGGTTTACCATTTAAAGCTTTCCCTAGGGTTTATTTTCCAAATAATACAATCATTCGTTAGCATATACATTCCCTAGGGTTTATATTGCAAATATTGCAGTCACAATTTACCACTTATGTTTCCCAAAGGTTTATATTACAAATGCTATAGTCATAGTTTACCATTTCGGTTTCCCTAGGGTTTATATTGCAAATATTACAGTCATAGTTTACCATCTCTATTTCCCTAGGGTTTATATTGAAAATGTTAAAGTCATAGTTTAGCCTTTTTGTTTCAGTAGGGTTTATATTGCAAATATTACACTCATAGTTTAATATTTTTGTTTGATAGGTTGTGCATTATCATTCACTCTAATTTTCATGTGTTTCAATGGTTTTGCATTATCATTCACTTTACTTATCGTAGTCTCACATCGTAGTCTCATACGTTCTACATTATCGTTTATATGGTAAATATTGGTCATGGTTTACCATTTTTGTTTCATAGGTCTTGCATTATCATTCACTCTGCTTATCTTATTCTCATAGGTATTGCATTATCATTCACTCTAGTTATATTATTCTCATAGGTTTTGCATTATCATTCACTCTAGTTATATTATTCTCATAGGTTTTGCATTATCATTCACTCTAGTTATCTGATTCTCATAGCTTCTACATTGTCATTCACTCTAGATATCTTATTCTCATAGGTTCTGCATTATTAGTCACTAAATTTTCTATTTTAGAAGGTTTTTTTTCATCATTTTCATATGTTTATGCTTCATAATCGACAAATATTTATGCCTATCAATGATTTCTTCATAGACAATATATGTGAGCTTTGTTAAACTCTTACTATTTTTCATTCATAAGCTTTTTGTTGTTCAAACATGAGTGTGGTTTTCACTTTGTTGTGCATGAGAATTTTAATGTTGTAAACGCTTAAGAGATATGAGATGTTTTTAAACTATAACTCCCCTACATAGTTTGTAATTTTGTGCTTCTTACTCCTCTACTTCCTTATGTCGCTCACTCCAGAATAGATGTAACTCTCTAAACTATTACAAAAGATAATCTCAATTGAAATGCATCAAACTAAAAAGATAACACATACACAAACTAAATAATCTTTTGTTCAAACATCACTCTCTTCATACATATAAAGATAATTGTTAAAGCATTTGTGTTTCATAGTTTACTATTTATCTTTCCTAGATTTTGCATTATCATTGACTCGGATTATCATATTCTCATATGTTCTGCATCACAAACTAATTATTCTTTTGTTCAAGCATCACAACACTCTCTTCATACATATATAGATAAATGTTCAATCATTTGTATTTCATAGTTTACCATTTATGTTTCATAGGTTATGCATTATCATTGACTCTGCTTATCATATTCTCATATGTTATGCATTACAAAGTAATTTTTTTTCTATTCAAGTAAAACTATTTTGATTCTAAATATTCTATGTAGATGGCCAAGGGAAATGCAGTGGTGACCCGTACTGGGAACAAAAAAAAGAAAAGAGCCACGACAAGGTTGCCCGCCGAGAAATGAGGATGTGGATTCCCCCCTGAAATAGATCATGTTGCACAAGTAGATGAGGTTTCTACTCCTCAAATACCGCAGATTGAGGTTACTACACCTCAAATACCACAGAAGGTAAAACAAATACAAAAGTTGTGGTTTGAGGATGACATGAAAAGGGCACTCTATGATGTTGAAGAGAATGACATGTCAATAAGGGGGGCTTCCAAAAAGTGATCAATCCCAATAGCCACACTGTCCAAATGGCTAGGGGGTCTAACAACAACTTCCAAGAAAGGTCCGCCAACAGTCCTCACTGAAGAGGAAGCAAATCTTATTATGGAATGGTGCGAGCAAATGGCTGATATTGGTCATGGTCTTGAGATAGTCAATCTTAAGTCTGAGGTTGCTCAAATATGTCAAAATAGGCCAAACCCTTTCACCAATGGCTTCCCAAGGAAGTTTTGGTGGATAGGCTTCAAGCACAGACATCCTCAACTCGCATTATGAACTATTGAAGGCCTAGACAAAGATAGGGCATTCAATCTTAGAGATGATGTTGTAGATGCATTCTATAAAACACTTTCTACAGCATACAAAGCCATGCCATATGGTCTTGATCGCATATGGAATTGCAATGAAACTGGCATCCAAGCAAGCAAGAATGGGTCCATGAAGGTGCTCACAAGAAAAGGTATCAGGAATGTCTCTTACATTATCCCAAAGAGCCATGAATGGATAACCATTCTATGTTGTGTCAATGCTGTCGGGAAGAGCATTCCAGAATTCTACTTGTTCAAGGGGAGTGTGAACATAGATAATTACATCATAGATTGTGAACTAGGTACTTGCATGGCAGCCCAGCCACATGCATGGATGACCAAAGAATTGTTCATAGATTGGTTGACCCACTTCAAAACCTTGATTCCAGGTGGTGTCTCGCCCACCAATAGGATCTTGCTAATCTTTGATGACCATGGAAGCCACGTAGCACTCAAAACCATCTAGGAAGCAAGAGAAATCAATGTAGATTTGTTAACATTGGCATCACACACATCACATAAACTATAGACACTAGATGTGAGTGTGTTTGTACCTTTCAAATCTTACTTCAAATCAGAACATGTATATTTTTTTGTCAAGGTTTCCAAACATTGAAGTGAGGAGGAGAGAACTTGCAATGTTAGGCAGCAAAG
This sequence comes from Sequoiadendron giganteum, assembly GCA_007115665.2. Lineage (NCBI taxonomy): Eukaryota > Viridiplantae > Streptophyta > Pinopsida > Cupressales > Cupressaceae > Sequoiadendron > Sequoiadendron giganteum. The sequence continues at coordinate 636,067,446 of CM021100.1, forward strand.
CAATGAAAAGAGATTTGACAGTATACAACATCAAAGCTGGGTTTAAAAGGACTAGTATATGGTCGTTGAATCTTGATGCACTTGTCAACGACATGCATCCCAGTGAGACATTTATGGTCAGCGAGGATGCTGATGCAGTTGAAAACATTCTCAACCTTTTTGGACTTGGTGTGTCAAGTAATGATGTCACAGTATTGCAGTCCACTCTTCCAGATGGACACATGCAGCCTACAACAGAAAAACAACACTCACCTCATACCTGTTCTGCTGAATCAATTGCACAAGTGGTGGTTAATGAACACACCCCTCCCATGGTGGACAAGTTCGATCAATTGAAAAAAAAATTAGATCTTCCATCACAATGAAGCCAACCATCCTAGTTGGTTGAGGGAGAAATGAACTTGGGCATTGATTTGGAAGTCCCAGAACAACAAGATACCTATAATTTCCCATCACCACCACCAAAAATTGACCTTTCTCAAGTTGTGCATTACTATGCTCCTTCTTGCAATTCAGATTTACAAGGAAATGAAGATGTACCATAGGGCTCACAGGTAGTCGAGGAGTTCATTGGCATAGAGTCAGATGGGACACAAGAAACACAAATAGTTTTGCACATCAGCAAGTTCCTCAAGTTGCTTGTGCACACTATCCGTCAAATGAAATCCAAAGAAAGTGCAATTCGGATCAGTAGATAGTCTCAATTGTTGACAACAAATGACTACATCAGGCTATTAATGGAGCAAGAGAAAAGGAAGAAAGAGGTGGAGGAGATAAAAGCAAGAAAGAGACAACAAAATGCGGAGAAAAGGGCAGCAAGAATTATGGCAGCGGAGTTGAAGGAGAATGCCAGAATTGAGGACATATTGTGAAAAGAAAAAGAGCAGCATAAATTACAACAACAAAAAGGATAGAGATGCGAAAAAGGAGCAAGAGAGGCTTCGTAAGGAATAGGACCGAAACAAAAAAGATATTGAGGAGGCATAGAGGGCTTTACAAAGAGAGAGGCAGTTAAGGAACACTTCTAATCCGTTGTCTCAAAGTAATGGAGTCTTTCGTGATATTCTCAACATTAATATCCCTCAGTTCTCCACAGCAATGAATTTTTCAAGCGTCTCCCAATCTAACTTCAGGGGTAGTCAATATCCATATCAATTTGACACTTGGGATGTACATATGTGTTCACCAACACCCCCAACACATGTCACTTGCACCCAATTTACCACTCCAAGTCCCACTCATGTATGCAACAATCCCCGTCGACTGGAAGGGGATGAGAACATGGAAATTGGCACCCCAACTAGCCAAGATCCTTTTCACAATAGCAACAACTAGATTACAAATGCTAGTTTCATAGACTTTAGAAGTATTGATATTTACAAATGCATCGAAATTGTGGACAACTTTAATTTTTTTATAAGTACAGATTGACCGTTATTGTTTTGTTTTGTAAAGTAATCTAATCAAATTCGAAAAAGTGTTGTATGCAATTTTCAATGTGTGTTATTGTTTTGATTTGCAATGTATGCTTCTTCGTTGACAGTTTTAAATATATGAAAATTACAGATGCATCATTATTGTTTTGATTTGCAATGTATTATGATCATATTGCAATTTGTGTTCTATGTAATTTGCAATGTGTCATTGTTTTCATTTCAAACGTTTGCTTCTTCATTGACATTTTGTCATTTTCTATTCCTTTTCCAATTATTTTTCCACGTGGAAGGTCAAAATTTGTCCACAACAGTAAAAAATGGAAAATAGACCCATCGACCGATACAAAGGCACCTCGAGTGCCACTACCTACATGGCTCGGCAAACGAAGGTGATAGCCTTGCCACATCAACTTCTCCCAGTCTGACACACTAAGAATCCACTATAACCCATTTATCACTCACTGCCACTTCCTATTCCTATCGACTATCAGGTGTAAATGTTGTCACCTCTCCTAAGCTCCTCGCCACCCCGCAATTTTATTCCAACCAACCTATACATATACATATAGGTATGAATATACATATATGTATATACATATCCATATACATATGTATATATGCATATGTGTATGCATATACATATCTATATACATATACATATGTATATGCATATACATATCTACATACATATACATATGCATATGCATACATATACCTATACATATGTATATACCTATACATATACATATACATATACATATACCTATACATATGCATATACATATGTATATACCTATACATATACATATACCTATACATATGTATATACCTATACATATACATATACCTATACATATGCATATACATATGTATATACCTATACATATGCATATACATATGTATATACCTATACATATACATATACATATGTATATGTATGTATATGCATACACCTATACATACATATTTTCCAAGCCAACCTGCATTGAATGCTCCCCAGTGCCTCGCTCTTGTTGCCAACTTTTCAGCCTTTCATTCTAGCAAGTTGACATTCTTTCTTCACTTACAGGCCACTACCTGCTCGATTCATCATCTGCAACCTTAAAACCTTTACCACAACTTGTGATGCTCAGAGACCGATTCATATTTGGGTAGAAGCCAATTAGGAGATAGGTACACACCAGTTACTGAACATTACCAGCGAATCCACTTTTTCCATGCAAGCAACGAACGGGTTCCTCACCACCATGAATGGGTTCCATATACATATACATATACATATGTATATATATATATGCATACATACACATAAATATACATATGTAAATGCATACATATACATATAAATTTGGGGTTGTTCAATTTTTCAAATGAATGCATATAAGCAATGCTGCAATTTGTCATTGGAGTAACAAATAATATTGTTGGTTGTTTCCATGCCATAGATAAATTTGGGGTTATCTTTTTCATAGGTTGTGCATGTAAGAAAATCTATAAACATATACATACACATCCACATCCACATCCACACATGTATATACATAAAACATAGACATACAAATATACATATAGGTTCTGCTTCATCAATTCAATCAACTAAGCAATAGAGACATGTTTTAGGGAGACTTAATTTTATGAATGCTCATTTGATGGCAACCTATGTTGCACGGTTACATAACTCCATTTGAATTGTGAAGTGTTGCATAGGTAACCATGACAAGCCTTCACAAAACCAAGTCCCCTAAGCCATTCAAATACAAAGCTACAAAGTATGTGCAATTGTTACAAGATGTAATGGTTTAGGGAGACTTGATTTTGTGAACACTCATTTGATGGCAACCTATGTTGCATGGGTCCACAACTCCATTCGAATTGTGAAGTGTTGCATAGGTAACCATGACAAACCTTCACAAAACCAAGTCCCCTAAGTCATTCAAATACATAGGCAACCATGAAAGGCCTTGAGAAAACCAAGTCGCCTAAATACATGTTGTAAGAAAGCTTTAGTGCTCAATATTGATCTATGGTAATACATGTGAATACTTGAAGGTTTTCATGGCTATTTGAATTGGGAATCATTTGAATCTGATTGATGGTTGTTTGGTGAATCTTATTGATTTCGGTCATTAATTATTCAGTTGATTAGTTTGGTGTATTATTTGCAATTGTTTCCATAATTTTGTATTTAATAATGGGTTCCTTACAACTTGTAAAAATGGAAGCAGATGGGATTTCAGAGTTCACCACTACTATGTTTGCATCGTACTTGGTGAGATGGGACAAATTGATGCTAATATGTGTTGTAGGTTTCATGATTGTTTAGACAGGCAGATGCATTTGATTGTTGGTTTTGTTATGCTACGATGGGAGACATGCTTGTAATGGGTTTGGTAGTCGCTCAAAGATGGGTGAGATGGGTTTGAATTGTGTTGACTTAGCACCTTGTTTACGTTGTGTAGTTGTGATTAATCTGAAAGTGACGCCTGCATTGGTGCGACAGTTGGGTTTACCAGATTACGAGGAAGGGTGCATGTGTTAATGTTTGGGGTGTTTAAATTCCATGTCAAAATGGTACTTGCTATATGTCATATACAAGTTGGATATACTTCATCATGTTTGGTTGCCTCCATGTACTTGTTTTGTTTTGAAATGAATGTTATTAAGTGTGCATTTTAAATCTGATTTATGTTTGATGTCATCGTTCCTATTTATGGATGAATTCTTTGTTAAGTTGTGGAGGACTGGTGTATAGGTGCACATCATATAAAGTTGAGTGCACCCCCAAATTAATCAATGGCACATACAAAAGATACAATTGTTGTAGGTCTGAATTTATGAAGCATACACATACACATACACATAAGTGAATTAAACACGACTATAGAGAAGTATAGGAAGGGGCAGTGAGTGATAAATGCAACGCAATGGATTGTTAGGGTGGCTGATTGAGAGAAGTAGGTGTGGCAAGGTTGTCCACTTAATACCTCTTCACACATCTATACACACACATACATTTACATATAGACATACACATTCACACATACACATTTACATACACATAGACATACACATACAAATACACATAGACATACACATAGACATACAGATTTACATACACATACACATACACATACACATACACACAGACATAGACATAGACATACAAAAACACATAAAAATACACATACACACACACACACATACATTGCCATCATTGTGAAGAAAAAATGATAAGTTGCTAGAATGAAAGGTTGTAAAGTTGACAAGTGTGCGAGGCATTACGAGCATTGGATGCAGGTTGGCTCGAAAAATATGCAAGATGTCATGAAAGTAGTATATGTATATGTATATACACATATACATATACATAAATATATAAACATATTCATATACATATACATAAACGTAAACATATGTATATGTATATGAATATGTTAATAAATATGCATATATATATAAGTAAGATGCAAAGACCTTAAGCATATACAAGTTGGATACACTTCATCATGTTTGGCTCCCAGTGTGTAATTGTTTTGTTTCAAAATAATTACAATTATGTGTGCATTTAATATCTGATATACATATACATATTCATATACATATGTCTATGTATATGTCTATGTATATGTGTATGCATATGCATATACATATATATAAATGAGTAAACATGCATTTAATATATATGTCTATGTATATGTCTATGTCTATGTCTATGTTGATGAAGCAAAACCTAAAAAAAATAGAATAGCCCCATATATTTCCAAGACACAAAAATAAGGTACAATAATTGGATGTATATGGGTTTTTTTGTTTAAAATGTTAGTGGTCCACGTGGCTTGCCATGTGGACTGTGTGATTTTGGGTGCGTACATATCAGCTCCTCTCCCCTACGTAATCAAGCAGATCCTATGAAAAAAACAAGACCCCCAAATTTTTGTAATGCAAACAAAAAAAGCTTCAATAAATGCATGTCTGAATTGATGAATCCTAATAATTGGGAAACATAACACCCCCAATTTAATGAATGTCACCTAAAGAAAATAGAAATAATGAATGAATGAAACAGTACATATGAAAAACTTAAACCCCCAATTTTATCAATGGCTCGTAGAAATGGTACTCAACAACATTAATCAAAACGTGAACATTAACCCATGACTGTAATGGCTGTAATGAAGAATAATATAAAGCTTACAAATGGAAAACAATAAGAGTATAACAATTATCACATATGTATATGACTGAATTGATGGAGCATAACCCAAAATAAATAACACCAACATATTTATCTATGGCACAGAAACAACATCAATTTATTAAGTGACTGAAAAGATGAAGCAAAACCTAAAAAAAGATTAACCCACATTTTTTTTGGTTAATGAAACAGAGAACACAACCTAACTCAATGATAATGACCTATGATAATAAGATAAGAAGAGTCAATGATAATGCAGAACCTATGTGAATACGAAAATCAGAATCAATGATAATGCAAAACCTATGAGAAAACAATAAGGAGAGTGAATGATAATGCATAACCTGTGAGATTACGATAAGTAGAGTGAATGATAATGCAGGACATATGAAACATAAATTCTAAACTATGAGTGTAATATTTGCAATATAAATAACACCAACATATTTATCTATGGCATAGAAACAACATAAATTTTTTAAGTGACTGAAAAGATGAAGCAAAACCTAAAAAAAGATTAACCCACATGATTTTTTTTGGTTAATGAAATAGAGAACACAACCTAACTCAATGATAATGCAGAACGTATGCGAATACATAAGCAGAGTGAATGATAATGCAAAACCTATGAGATTATGATAAGCAGAGTCAATGATAATGCAAAACATATGAGAATACGATAAGCAGAGTGAATGATAATGCAAAACCTATGAGAAAATGATAAGCAAAGTGAATGATAATGCAGAGCCTATGAGATTATGATAAGCATAGTCAATAATAATGCAAAACGTATGAGAATACGATAAGTAGAGTGAATGATAATGCAAAACCTATGAGAAAACGATAAGCAGAGTGAATGATAATCCAAAACCTGTGAGATTATGCTAAGCAGAGTCAATGATAATGCAAAACCTATGAGAATACGATATGCAAAGTCAATGACAATGCGGAACCTATGAGAATAGGATAAGCAGATTCAATGATAATGGAGAACCTATGAGAAAGAATAGGATAAGCAGGGTATGTGCAGGATCATCATGGAAAAAATAGGCCCTTAAGTGGCAATGAAAATTCAAAAAAATCAGAGTTAGGCAACTTGACATAAAAATTTGAATAAGTTATCTATATTATTTCAAAAATATATAATAATAGAATCTGTAGAAAATTTAATGTAGTTTCTAAACTACTAGATATATTTAAAAAAAATAAAAATCTATTTGGTGAAAATTTGAAATTTCAATGCAGCAGTACTTAAATTTCAGGGAAAAAATAAGAAGTAGGTGTCTATCTGACCACCCTAACCACAATAAAATGATAATATTTTTTAATAATATTTTATATATAAGTAGAAGACTCATGTTCCAATGTGATGCATATTTTTTTATATTTTTTTCCAAGTAAATAATTAATTGTGAATTTTTTATTACAACTTTTAAAAAATATAAAAACTCGTATGTCTGACCACCTTAACTTGGTCAAAACTTCATGAAATTCATTTTTTTTTTTTTTAAATCCTATAGTATGCAAAGCATAGAATGTGATGCATGTTTTGGATTCAAAAAATGTGATACGATTTGAAAGATATAGATGTTTTTTAATCAGCCTATCAATCAAGACTTTAGTCGTAATTCAAATAGAAAATGAATAATAATTATTTATTAAATTCAAAGTAAAGCATAATTTATATTGGTAGAAAGCTGAGAATCTCCTTTAAAAACCCTTTTCGTTTCATCAATTTAAGGTGGAAAAAAGGTCGTCAGCCACATGGGCGAAGTCTAGAAAAGCAAGGTAAGTTGTTAAACACGTTTTTTGTGTTGACTTCTTAGGATTGGCATGCCCTAGCCAAATTTCAAAGCAAACCCGAGGCTAATCCCTAGGTAGTAGTTTTTGTGTCAGACATATCGGATATCTGATTTTTTTATATATATAATTTAAAAAAATCTAATCTAGTTTTTAATATATGATTTAAAAAATTGAAATTTGCAAATCAGATATCTAATTTGAATCAGATATCCGATTTATTTTATATATAATTTTAAAAAATCTAATATAGTTTTTAATATATGATTTTAAAAATTGCAATAAATAATATATAGTTTATTTTAATATATCTAGTTGAGAATATACAATATAGTTTATAATTCAATTAAGTTATGATAATCTCTTACATAATTATGTATAATATATAATATATTATACAATTATGTATAATATATAATATATTATACAATTATTTATAATATATTATGTATAATATTTAAATATTGTTTATATATTCTAGTTAATGTATAAATATTTGTATATATATATATTAAGTTAATATATAAAATATTATATAACTAATTAAAATTACTAATATATTAAATATTTAAATATTCTCTCTTTCCCTCTCTCACTTTCTCCCTCCCTCTCTCTCTCCCTCTCCCTCTCCCTCTCTCTCTCCTCCTCTTCCCCTCTTCCTCTCTCCCTTCCCCCCTAATTCTCTCTCCCTCTCTCAGACCTCTCTCAGACCTCTCTCTCTCTCT
>CM021100.1:636075701-636131158 GCA_007115665.2 Sequoiadendron giganteum
CTCTCTCCCCCTTCCCACTCCTAATTCTCTCCCCCTCTCTCTCCCCTTCTTCCCCTCTCCCTCCCCCCTCCTAATTCTCTCTCCCTCTCCCTCTCTCCCCTTCTTCCTCTCTTCTCCTCTCCCTTCCCCCTCCTAACTCTCTCTCTCTCTCTCTCCCTCTCCTTTCCCTCTCTCTCTCTCTCTCTCTCTCTCTCTCTTTGTCCACCCTACACCTCCTAATTACTCCTGGGTTTATGTGTGCCACAAATCAGATATCCGTTTTGTGGCACCAAAATTTTACCACCACAATACCTTTTTAAATGTTTTCAAATATTGCCCAACACCGATTTTTTATACTTTTAAAAATTGAATATCCGATTCAAAATGGATATCCGATATGTAAAAATTAGGCTTGGGCATTGCTATGGAGCAATGTACTGACACCCAACCTAAAAGAAAGTCAACTCAAGATATTTGCATTTTTTGGCAAGTGAAAAATGCTACTTTTTCCTATTGCCACTTTTTGGCCCATCATGATCCTGCACATGCCCAACAGAGTATATGATAATGCAAAACCTATGAAACAAAAATGGTAAAACTATGACTGTAAAATTTGTAAAATAAACCCTGGGGAAACATAAATGCTAAACTATGTGTGCTATATTTTCAAAATAAACCCTACTGAAAGAGAAATTCCAAAATATGAGTGTAATATTTGCAATATAAAATCTACAGAGAAAAACTCATATAAAGATAAATATAGCTTCATCTATGGCATGGAAACAATGAACATTATTATTAGTGAAAGAAGAAAACAACCCCAGAAATTTCAATGGTGGGGAAACAACCAACTACATTATTATCTATTGTATAAATAGAGTGATGCTTGAACAAAAGATTAATTTCTGAAGATTTAGTGTGTTTATGAACACAAATAGGACATTGTTCATAAACACTAAACTTTAACAAAATAAACGAAATTTGCAACACCAAAAAACCAATAAAACAAACCGAAATTGCAAACCAAACTCAAACAAAAGAATAATGGCGAGCCTTAGTGAGCAAGCTCACCTGGGTCGAACACACGACGAATCCGTTCTTTGCTTGCGGTGACCTTCATGGTGGCGAGGAACCCATTCATGGTGGAAGTGGAGCCGTTGGTGACGTTTGGTAACTGGTGTTTACCCATCTCCATATCGGCTTCTACCCAAACACGATATGGTCTCTGAGCATCACAGGTTGTGGTGAGACAATGAAATGAGCAGGTACTAGCGTGCAAAATAAGAAGGAATGTTTACTTGCTAGAATAGAAGGCTAAAAACATGGCGAGAAGAGCGAGGCACTGGGAGCATTCAATGCAGTTAAGCTCGGAATAAACACGGGGTGGCATGGAGATTAGGAGAGGTGACATCATTTACACCCAACAGTCGATAGGAATAGGAAGTGGTGGCGAGTGATAAATGTGATGTAGTGGATTCTTAGGGTGACGGACTGGGAGAAGTTAATGTGGCAAGGTTGTCACCTTCGGATGCCAAGCCATGCAGGTAGTGGCACCTGAGGTGCGTCTGTATCGGTCTATAGGTCTTTTTTCTATTTTTTTTACAGTCGTGGACAAATTTTGACCTTCCACGTGGCAAAATATTTTAAAAATAAAAAATTATAATTTTTTATTGTTTAATTTTCGATTTTGCATAATGGTTTTTTTTTTAAATGCTACTGGTCCATGTGGCCTACCAATAAGACCGTGAGATTTTGTGTGTTTATGTATCGGCTCCTCTCCCCCATATATATGCTACTGTGTTTGGTGGGATTGTTAAATTCCATCTGCGTAAATCCTCATTTCAATTAATTATTTTACTCAGTTTATTTAATTAAGAACTATGGTGTACACTGGTGAAACATTACTTCTGATGAGGAAGGTAATAAAACTGTCAATGTTGACATGCTTATTTCCCAATCCAAGGTTAATCATAAGCATACACGTGATGTTGAATGTTTTCAACACCACACACTTGGCGTAATTTCACTCCCTACAATTAGCAACTATTCCAAGCCTAAAACTATAGAGTGTATATTTCATCTGGTTTATTCTACTCTCAAGTCCGCCACAGGAACAAGACACACCCTAATCTACCATTCTTGGCCAAGAATAGGATGAGGAACTTGATGGTAGCGATGTGGATAATTGATTCAGGAACCATTGCTGAAAGAGTGGAGAAAAGTGAAACGGTTTGAAGAAGAGTAAAATAGTTTGCAGTCCAATTTTCACAGGTAACGCCCTTGAGGGAACAACTTGAGTTTATTTTATTTTTCCCTACTGCTATCATTCTCTCTCTGGTTTATTCATTGTTATTTGACAGAAGTATTCGGTACCATGGATTTTGGTTTTCAAGACTAATATTGTTATATACATATATTTTTTTATTTTTTTTTTAATTTTTTAAAATATATTACAGGAATTCTAAGGCGGGTTGCTAACCATTATGCAGTTTGGCATTGTTTTCATTTTCTATTACTAACTGTGGTGTTTGGCTGCAGATACTAAGGTCCTATATGCCCATATTTCGTGGACCACTTCAAATAGTGGCTATAATCTCCCAGCGAGCATTGTCGGTTCCCTGATGGTGCAAGTGGTCACAAGGGGAAAATATTAGGGGTTTGAAAGCGGATCCAATGTTCGGTAATAGATTTTTTTTAACCCAATCTTTACAAATCAAATTTCTCATGTTTCAAAAGCGTCCCAAAGGAAAAATTTACATGCATGAGCAAAACGAAACTATATCATTTGTTCACAACATATAGCTTCATATCATTACTATCATTCATCTCCTTAAATCTATGTACTCAAAATAATTTACCTGCAGTTCTATTATTATATTCTCCCAATAAACTGGTGTTCACATTTCTCATTGGTTAGTCTAAATCCTTTGGGGAACTGTCAAAAAAAAGAGTAGATAAATATACAGATATAACATAAAATCTTTCTATCTTTTCTCTACCTATTTCCTTTCCATCCAGAACTTAAAATTTGAAACAAAACTCAAATTAGTTCTTCCCACAACGTATTGGGAATTTGTCATGAATATGTATCTACCATATTACCATTATCATAGCCTACCTACAGAGGGACTCTACAGTTCTCTTTTGTTTTTTTCTCTTACAAAGTCAGAGGAACTTATTTTTGAATACATGAAATCATAGTTTTCAAATAATCTTCCGCATAAGGCCGATGGTTGGGAGTTCTCAGCTGCAACCTGTTTCTTTGAAAAATGATCAGCCAGAGGGAGGTAGCTCTCCTCCCTACCAAAATGGGTGATTAAGCCTTAGAAGACTCTCACCATTCCCCCGAGCTATGAGACCAACCAAGAATAGGTATACACACAAACCAACCAGGAATAGGAATCCACACACAAGGAATTTTTAGGGCCATCAAATGTGTATTTAGCCACAACAAACTTAAAGGGACCAAGGAAAGAACAAGTCACACAGAGGAAAGAATACAACACACTCGTTCTACCATTCGGTAAGAAGGCCTACCTCATGGCTGGTTCACATCTTCATAGTAGTATTTCCACCCATCACTCCTCCCCGCCTTCTTCACCTTCTCCATCCCAGCACCTCCGAAACCCCTCCCCAAAAGTTTACCTAAAACTCTGCTCCTAGGATGAGGGATTTTTATTTTTTTACCCATAATTAAACATAAAACATATTTTAGGGTTCCCACAATTAGGTGTAAGTAATAAAGGGTTTGGTAGGGACAATTAAATTCACATTTCTTCACAAGGTAATCAACAAGGATTGGTTAACATTTTTGGTTGGTCTCTTATCCTTACTTTGGCCAATCTCATAAATATTTCTGCACACTCAACGCAGTCATCAAATACATTCAAATAGGTATACAAAGTGCAAATTATAACAAATATAATTATTGAATATAAAATATCATCTCAACAAAAATTGAAGCATCTATTAACATCACAACATGGTTATCTCATTTATGTCTTTCCTACATAAAATAATAATGGTGAATCACACCACTTCGACATAATTCCATGTTTATGGAAATAATTATAATTTTAACTTAGTCCACCAATAAATAATCATTGTACAATCAAGTTTAATAATGACACCATCTACTATCAATTCACAAAATTGATTATGTATGATAAAATACTATACAACTTTCAACCTGGATTATTCCACTTACCAAGTACCCCTTTTCTAATAAGATTAGTATTTGCAACCCTCATAATCCATAATACTATCCATCTATAAAAGATTCTAGTAATTCCTTAAATATTAGAGTAATTTTAGTCTTAATCAAAATTATTTTTAGTTGACTAATATTTAACAATCATCCCAAAATTAGTTCATCAAACATGATTAGAACATACTTCTAAAGAAGAAATAATTATGGACTCATAGTCCAATTTCAATAAAGAGAAATCATAATAATACCAAAACTTATTGAGGGTTAGAGATCAACTTACCTTCATTGGTAAGGTTTAAATCACCTTACTCTTATCGATACCATAGTCACCAATAACCTATGGGATTTAGTTTTCTATGTGCCATTATTAGCTAATACAAAATAATGCATGCAATAATTACATGTCCAAATCTAAGCCAATTATTTCAAGGTAAACAGAACTAGAACCATCACAAAGTACTTATTGTTGATGTTATAGCAACTTAGGGTTGCACTTCCTTCACACAAATCACAAGAAGAAGCACATGAATTAAATGAGTAGCCTTCAGCTATTTAATTCATGATTACAATATTTAGTAAATGCAAAAGGCCGACCCCTTATGGTTCGCATGCCTTAGTCATTACTTGGGCCAACCTTATTATAATTGATATTTATTATGGTTCTTCTATGTGAGCCGACCTATGTTGAAGAGGCGCCACACTTGTATAAATACAAGGTCATATTTGTCATTGTAAGATATTCCATTATTCAAGCAAGTTCGCATTTTCCTTAAGGTAGAATTCGCACTTCATAGCAACAGATCCGATTTCAAGGAAGAACATATTCATTTGTATCTTGTGCATCTAGGAGAGGTGTGACCTCATTGTATTCATTGTTGGCCATTGCTGGGCCTGAGTTGTAAGTAGATTTCTGCTCTTGTGCTACATTATATAAGAGATTCATTTGTTGGGTTTTTCTCCCTCAAGAGGAGGGTTTTCCCAGGGTATCTTGTTGTGTTCATTGTCTTATGTGTTGCAATATTCTAAGTGCTTTCATTGTTTAATCTGATCTAAGAAACACTAACATGGTATCAGAGCGGGTTTATGCACGATCTGATCAGATTTGTTTAAGCACAATCACGAAATTGGATTAGATCCTGCCTACCACCGGTGAGAGCGTAGCTACTCATACGAGGCATCCAGATTGGATGCGAGCATTACTAGAACACACCAATCACATCCTTGAAGCAACACCCTTGCATAGGTCTATCATCCGTCATTGGAGATACTCTAGCGAAATTGTGAGGGGAGCAATTATTCGACAAGGCTCTGGTCGAGCGATCTCCAAGGTTGTTCAGTGGCACATTACCTTCAGGCACTTGCGATTATCTTCAATTTGTGTGACCAAGCCACTTCGTCTACACTCAGTCCTTTTACAAAAGGCATCGACATAAGATTATTGTGAAGCGTATTGAATCCAGGCCTCCGTTTTTTTTTTCACAAAGCAACAACATAAGCGAATCCATGGCCAAGCAACTTGAAGGAGTAAACGAAGGTACTTGGGTCATCCGAGTGATCATCTATTGATAGGGTCTCGCCCATAGCAAAAGTGAACACACTCTTACCAGGATCTCACGACAGAAGCATATCGGATTTTGGGAGTTAACGCATATAAGCGAGTGGCGCCACTGAAAGGGCGACAGTCACTCACCAAAGATATCGATACCACTTAGTTGTCGCCATCTCATGCTCAGATCTGGAGGTCGTGTTCAGACTTTGTACATGTTGAAGAAACTGTGGTTGACTGTAGAAATGTGTATTTGTGGATCAATGGCTATGAAAGCATTCAGTGATGTTGTTGTTGTTTATGGAGGTTGTTCACAATGCTTATGTTTATTCTCTAATATACCTGTGACTGAAAATTGTAGTCGCCTTCAGTTTTGGATGTATGCTGAGGGAAATAAGAAATCAAATTTGTGCCAGGAAAATATCGTATGCTAGTCAAAGTTATGAATTTGCATATGGCTGTAACATACCAAAGAATCTTTGTCAGATTTGAAGTGGTCTGATAACAGTTTATAATAGAAGTATTTTCTGCAGTACATCATTGGGCAAAGATTATGGTTGTCAAGAAGAGTAAAATGACTGCAACAGAATAATTGAAAGAATTTTCTTTTTTTATGCTGAGATTAGCTCTTCCGAGAAAATGGAAGAAAGACATCAATGAAGATGAATGATGAATTAATTATCTGGGATTACTCAGGAGATCCCGATTTCAATGAGATAAGTATTGCATGGTTGAATTATGAATTGTTATGTAGTTATTTAATTCATGCTATAACATTGAGATAACCTGAGCATCAAGCAATCTGGATATCGAAGTCATACCGAATGAAGAAATGATCAAGCTTGGAGTCATAGCTTGCAATCATTGGACTATATTAATGGCTGGAGATATCTCTCAAATTCAAAGTACCTTTTAGGTCGTCATTGTGTTCAAACTGTGAAGGGTACAGATTGATCTGAGCTCAAGTACAACATATCACACTATGTCCAGCTTTTGGACCTATCAGAATAGTTAAAAAGATAAGTATTCTTTGGATCTTGTAATTAAGAGAGATAGTAGATTCTCTTGAATTGTGTTGTGTTCACTAGCATAAGATCTTTGGAAAAATTTCATTCATGATATAACTTGTACTATTCTAATCTTGATATTTCTTTAGATAATTATGGACTGTTAGTAATCTCTATCTAAAATGCTTCCTGGACAGGTTTAGGGGGAAGAAGATGATAAGAGATTGCTTAGTGATGAAAAGCTTGAGGCATCTTGTGAAGAAGTCATGTCAACCAAAGAAATGATCAAGAGGGAGTAAACACTAGAGGGACTGAGTTGGTGGCTAGAGGGAGTACATCTCTAGAAGTATTCTTTGCAATCTCTAAAGCCAGGATCGAGAGGGAGTCTCAGTATCAGTGTTCCTTTGTTTAATGAGTTCTTCTTTGAGAGAAGTTTGAGGTGAAAGCCCTTGATAATGCAATTCTCTATTGAGAGAGAGTTGAGGTGCAAGCCCTTGATAATGCAATTCTCTATTGAGAGAGATTTGAGGTGAAAGCCCTTGTTTCCACCCTCTGGGAGAGCCATGGTGGATGTCATGTGTGTGACTCCATGACAACATCACGTGAGGGAATCCGTGATGATTTATTTGTGCTTGTGTATCACCCTCTGGGAGAGCCATGGTGAAAGTCACATTGAGGTGACAACATCACATTAAGTGATGAGCATTTGTTCATACCATCTATGGAGGTAACCATGATGGTTGATATCACGACGAGGTGATATTCTATTTTGTGATGTGTCTTGTGCAGGTGGAAGTTCATCCCTAGCTAATAGGGAGTGTTGATGTTATAGTAGCTTAGGGCTGCACTTCCTTCGCATAAATCACAAGAAGGAGCACATGAATTAAATGAGCAGCCTTCAACTATTTAATTCATGATTACAATATTTAGTAAATGCAAAAGGCCAACCCCTTATGGTTCGCATGCCTTAGTCATTACTTGGGCCGACCTTATTATAATTGATATTTATTATGGTTCTTCTATGTGAGCCGACCTATGTTGAAGAGGCACCACACTTGTATAAATACAAGGTCATATTTGTCATTGTAAGATATTCCATTATTCAAGCAAGTTCGCATTTTCCTTAAGAGCAGAATTCACACTTCATAGCAGCAGATCCGATTTCAAGGAAGAACATATTCATTTGTATCTTGGCAATCTAGGAGAGGTGCGACCTCATTGCATTCATTGTTGGCCATTGTTGGGCCTGAGTTGTAAGCAAATTTCTGCTCTTGTGCTACATTATATAAGAGATTCATTTGCTGGGTTTTTCTCCCTCAAGAGGAGGGTTTTCCTAGGGTATCTTGTTGTGTTCATTGTCTTATGTGTTGCAATATTCTAAGTGCTTTCATTGTTTAATCTGATCTAAGAAACACTAACACTTATAACATGATTTAAGTTCCAAAAATAGTAGGGCCTTACATTCCCCTCCCCTTATCTTATACTTCCTCCTGGAAGTTGTTAAGGTCTGAAAACATAATCTCAATATAGCAACACACATTAATCTACCAAATGTACTATTTATTTTGCTTTCGTGATGAAATAATCAAAACATTCAACTACAACTACAACTACACATTAGAGACAATCTCTTCCATGAATTAAACATTCAAATCCTTAAAAAAAAGAAATCTCCCATAATAGAATATTTATTTGGTATACACTCAAATTAACAACAATAACAACCATCCATGTAGCTCAAATTTATTAGTTCAATGTTACCAACCCCAATTAAATTACATATATCTAAGTGAATTCATAACCCTTGATACACCTTAGGATTTCTTTGCACCTTAAACATCACTCATGATGTTAGAAAATATTTTTGTTTCAATGGCCAATCATGTGTCAAAATTATTAACTTCACATTTGTCCAAATATGTCCTTAAGAGAAAATTTAACCTTATAATCATGGCACTCATACTATGTCTCAAGGGATATTAACTTTGCATTAATTGTTACCATCTTTCTTAG
The DNA here is from genome assembly GCA_007115665.2 of Sequoiadendron giganteum. Classification (NCBI taxonomy): domain Eukaryota; kingdom Viridiplantae; phylum Streptophyta; class Pinopsida; order Cupressales; family Cupressaceae; genus Sequoiadendron; species Sequoiadendron giganteum. The sequence continues at coordinate 636,084,457 of CM021100.1, forward strand.
CTAGTTCACAAGTATGCCACATCACATTTACTTACAATTTTAAACATACATCACAATATGCAAACATCATGAACAATATAAGGCTCACACAATGGGGTTTACAAGGATAGATATTCTTGGATACCATAGCCATTAGAAAACATGGTCTTGAGGCCCTTCTCTAAGGACTCCTCCATACAGATACAAAAAAACATAGAATGAGGGGAAGAATGGATTAATGACCGTCCCATACCGGTCCCATTTACAAGCCCTTTCAAAATAATTCCCCAGTGCATCTACTCCCCCATATGACCTGCCAGGGAACCCTCTGGGATATGGCAGTTTTACAAATGTCACATCACACCACACTTTCCAGCAATTAACGAAAATAAGAAAACCTCAAGCTGAGTAACTTAAAATCATAAACCAATGTTTCAATAAAACAAAAAATTATAAAATCAAGAGAAAAACCAAATAAAAATCAATTGTAGCTACATTGCAACATTCCAATCTAAATTCTAAAAAAAAAAATGAAATTAAATAAGTCCATGAGGCAAATTGGACCATGACAACCTGCAAATGGCTAAATAGCCCCAATAAATGAATGTAAAGTTTCACATTGTTGGCGTACAATGAAATAAATCAATAATTAAGAAATTAATAACAATTCACATTCAATAATTAAATCTGCACCTTACGAGCACCATGTGACTTCGATAATCCACCTAAAGGGAGGAGGGGAATGGTGGCTCTCTAACCACATAAATATAAAAGCATACAATAACTAGTGGTACTTGACCACATAGATATGAATCATTGGTGGTCCCTGACCACATAAATACGAATCACTGGTGGTCCATAATTTCATCCTTTACCCATGGGTTATAAAAATCAAGGATTAGGTTTGCACTATGAACCAAAAAGTGTGGCTCTCATATGTGGGGGGAGTAGGCCACATTCAACGTCCATGGGAGGAATACAACGACTTGACATAGATCCTTTATCAGGATTAGGGACAACACCTTGAGCTCGTAATTTCCTGATGGGAGAACATTTGCCTCTCAACCCCTATTTTACACTAGCTGGCATCTCACTCCCGTAAGGGGGAACCATACACTAGGGGTACACATTTAACATACAATTAAATTACACAAAGGAATACATCACATTTAATCACAAAGGGTACACATAGGGGATCATACTAGACATCCACCACCCTTATCCCAAGTCAAATACCATGTATCTCATACTTGAGGCATAGCACATTTACTGGTCTATTCACATGTCACAAGACATATATTCTCCAAGATATTCCCTTGTACATACACACATTTCTCTTGCTCAACCAGGGGTTCTCAATTTATTCATTTGCATTTGTTAACTCTCTCTTCATAGTATACAATCAAAGTTTTAACTATCAAATACCCCTCAACTCAAAACTTAAAATTTAACACATATGAAACATAAACTTATTTCTTTACCATGTTTTTACTAGTTTTTGCACCTCTTATTCATCATTACTATTAATTATCAAACAAAATAAAAATTGATTATTTTTACATCAACTCCTAGTTTTCATTTCCTCTTCCTAGTATAACTAGATTTATTATGAGACAAGTTTTAGGCTTCCTTCTCACACAACTCTAAATTTATATACTTGCATTGCAAGGTTTCTTACTCTCAAAGTAAATGATTAAATGTTTCAAGGTGATTATCTCTATAATATCTACAATAGAACAATTAAAGCTCAATCACCACTATATTAAATATTAGCTTCAACATTTCACTTGTCCTTGAAAAGCATTAAAAAAATTTAAAAAATTAAAAAATTTACCTTCCCATGTTTTAAGTTTATATTGTCTAGAACCTTTTATGTTTATCTATTCATATCCCCCCCTTTGTCCAATGTTAAACACAAAATTGTTCATAAAGATAAAATTTCCAATTTTAAGTTTAGCCCAATCAATAGATATACCCAAAAGGTTTTCCACATCTTCAATGCAAGAAAGAGAGGTAGTTAAATGCATCCTTAATGTTACTTCGTTGGACGAGCATACCATGAATTTCTAACATTTACTTCTAACATATTTTCCCTTTCTCTACTAGCTTTTCTAAATTCATTTAAATTTATTTCTTCTAACTTATATATCTCAAAAAAATTACACACACACACACATATATATATATATTTGCAACTAGTATCCTTGTTTCATGAGAGAGCAACGATGTAATATAATGGATGGAATGTAAAGTATGTATATAAGAAATATTGTATACATCTAGATATCATTCTAGAATTTCATTTTGTTTTACTTATCCTATCACATTGTAATAACATAACATTGTATTTCTTTTCTACCTTTTAAACCTATAGTAACCTTTAAATCAAAGAGTGCACACACCTAATGCATGAGGCATAGGTTAAAATCATATTTGAAGTTGACTAAAAAAAGTTCATTCCCAAGGATTTTGAACTTCTACGTGCTAATAAAAAAAATTAGGGTGTTGTTTCAATTATTTTCAACAACTTACATTTAACTTAGATTAAGAAGAACAAAACTTGGGAATCGGTTCCAAGACCTAAAGGAAAGAATGTTATAGGCACTAAGTGGGTTTTCAAAAATAAACTGAATAAATATGGAGAAGTGATCTGGAACAAGGCCAGAATTGTGTGTAAGGGATATGCTTAGGTTGAAGGAATTAACTTTGAAGAAACGTTTATTCCAGTAGAAAGACTAGAAGCAATCAAAAATTTTCAAGGATATTTTTGTATTTAATAATTTCAAGGTGTATTAGATGGATGTGAAGTCTGCATTTGAATGGTCAATTAGAAGAGGAAGTCTACATTAAACAACCGAAAGGAGTTCAATGTTCAGATAATCTAGATTTTGTGTGCAAATTGAAGAAACGTATTTGTGGAACTAAATAGGCTCCTAAAGCTTGGTATTCCAAGTTGGACAAGAATTTACAACAACAATTCCAAAGAGGCAGTGCAGATAGCAATTTATATATAAAAATAGAAGATTATATAAACTATTAATTATTTGTGTCTATGTTGATGGCATTATATTTGGTGGAAGCAGTGATGACATATGCAAGGAGTTCCAGAATGCAATGTAGAGTGAGTTTGAAATGTCAATTCTTGGAGAATTATCTTTTTTTTTTGGTTTATAGATTGCTCAGTCAGAAAAAGGAATATTTATCTCACAAGATAAATATGTAAAAGAGATGTTGAGTAAGTTCAATATGGAGGAATGTAAACTGGTATGTACACCTATGGTTAGTAGATGTAAGCTAAGGATGATGAATCTACTCTAACAAATTAGACTTTGTATAGATCTATGATTGGAAATATGTTGTATGTGACTGCATCCAGACTAGACATAATAAAATTAGCTAGGATGGTAGCTAGATTTTAGGTGGCACAAAAGGAATATCTCGTCAAAGAAATAAAGATAATATTCAGATATCTAAAATCTACAATGAATTTTGGTTTGTGGTATCCTAATAGTGAAAATTTCACCTTGACTACATACATAAATGTAGATTGGGTAGGAAGCATAGATGAACAAAAGAGTACAAACGATGGAGCATTCTTTCTTGGTGAAAATATTGTATCATGGTTAAGCAAGAAACAATATTTAGTTTCCTTATCTATAGTAGAAGCATAATATATTGTGATAGATTCATATTGTACTCAAGTGCTATGGATGAAACAAAAAATCAAGGAGATGAAGATTGAGTTAGATGAACCTATTTCCATCTCTATGATAATAATAGTGCTATCAACATAACAAATAATATGGTAATGCATTCAAGGACAAAGCATATTACAGTCAAGTATCATTTTCTAAGGGATAAAGTTGTAGAAAATTAAGTGAAGTTGGAATATATTGAAACCAAAGAACAATAAAAAATCTTCACAAAACCACTTCCTAAGGAGGCTCTTGAGTTTCTTTGATAGAATTTGGGAGTTGTTTATCCCTCCTCTTGAATCAAGAGGAAGTATAGACTGAGGAGGAGATTGGTTTCCCTACCACAAGAAGGCTTAGTGGTCTTCCAGAATGTTCTCAGAAGTAGTAAGGTGTGGACATAGGAGGGTTTATTTAAGACACGAGTTTTTATATTGAGTAGAATACTAGAAATGCAAAGTGGAAGTGTTAACCTTTGCCAATGATGCCAAAGTGGGAGAAGTGAACCCAAAATGCTATATTTTATAAGGGAGAGAAATGAAACTCATATTAGATTTGTCGTCATGTGTGGCCAACATTTTTTTGTTTGATATCAATGACAAAGGGGGATATTGTTGAACAAATGTTATCATTGATTTTAAAGGATTTTATGGTTGTCAAAGGATTTCACTATTTTCAAAGGAATATTTTTAGGAGATATGTGAGAATTAAATATCAATGTGTTGTCATATCATTTTGAGTTGTTGTGGAAGTATATATTGCTATCTATATTGATAGAAGGATTTGAGGATTATCTGCAATATCATGTACTATATTTATTCATGGTGATAGAGGTGATTTGGAAGGCCATACTAGAGTATTTTAGTTAATTTTCTCAAGGTAGCGAGTTTTCTCTGGAAATACATTTATGTTCATTATTTCTTCTAAAAGGTGAGTTTAGCTCTACAGTTTGAATGGAGAGTATGTATGCATATGTTCTATCATATTCTAGAGTTTTTGGAATGGAGGGGCCTTATCTAGATTTCTTGAAGTGACAAAAGGTTCTTTGTGCATGTTTGTTAACATGTTGGTGATGTGAAGTTGTGCAGTAACACCTACTAGTGTGTGATATTCAAAGTTAGTGTGTGGTGTTAAGATAGGTCCAGGTCAAGGTTCCTATGGAAGCACTCAACATCATATGCCATCTTGGTCCAGGTCCAGGTGGTGTTTAAGATCGACCTATTACATATTCATGTAATTTGAATTTAGGTCCACCATATGCCATCTTGGTTAATTGTGGACTTCTGGCGGACATGGAGCGATGATAATATAATGTCTTGTATATAATCTTACAGATGCACAATGTGAAGTATAATTAAAAATAATGTGGTGAGTGAATATACAAGGAGATGATTGTGTGAGAATGTGTTATTTAATGTGAAGAATCTCAATTACTGTGCACCATTGTCAAAATATCTTAAGGAGTGTAGTAGATTGTTTGAATCAAGCTTAGACTTATTGTAAGATGTGTAATCAACACTAAAGGTCTACAAGCCTTATATTTGCAATTTTATAGGATTGGTGTTCTTCTAATAGAGTTGGTACTCAGATCATTATATTAGGGATTGGTGTCTCCAGTAGGTTGGTTTCTACAAGTATATTTGGGGATTGGTGTCTCTAGTAGGTCGGTTTCTACTTCAGATTGTAAAACTCACTTGTTATATTCTTGCTTTGTGATGCTAGATTTGGATAGCAGATCCAAACAACTATTCTCACCATGGTTTTTCTCATCTTTGGTTTCTACATATATCTAGTGTTTTATTATGTGAATGTGTGCTCATGACTATTTCTTGATTAGCAGTAGTGAAGATTTAAGTTTCATGTTTAGATATATGTGTTGAAGTAAAAAGTTTTAAATAGTTTTGATCTATTGATTCACCCCCTAGTAGATTGTGAGCCCTTCACATCCTTTATTGCATACTTATTATTATAATAATTTATTTTAAATGATGCACTTTGCTAATTATTACTATATGATGATATATTTCTTATCACATTTATTTGTATGCAATTACATGTTAATATTTTATTTCATACACTGTTACATACTCTTTTTGAACTTACATGTCTAATCATTTATATGTTACTTTGTCCTTGTATTTGTTTTCCCACTTTTATGAGATTTCGCAATGACATATTTTCCTTATACTTAAGGCTAACACATTATATACTTGTTGCCATGTGTATTCTCCTTTCTTAAAATTGTATCCATTTTTTATGTTTGTGTCCCATTTGAGTGGGTGTATTGTCCTACATTATTCATTCAATAAATTCATTTAGAGTTGGGTATTATAGTGGTGGAAATTAAATGTTTAGTTGCATGTATGAAGGGCATAAATAAATAGGGCTGTAAAAAATTTATTAAACAATTAAGTACCTAATATACCTCTTAACTCGAGGTGATTGGGACATGAGGAGATCCCAATGGGAAGCACAACATGTGGTTTCATACATACAAAATGGTGTCTTCAAGATGGATGTAAGCCATCATGAATTTGGTATTCCTTCCCTTATGAATGTCTTCACATGCCTTGGTGTTGCTTAATTATTTTGAAAGTATTTTTTTTATTCATTTCTTTGCATGGTGTTGTGCTACAACTAATCCTCACCCCTCAGCCTTGCTCGACCTCACATTATGATAATTAAACCCTCTCCCTTGAAAGCCCTTTTTGTTGAACACATCAAAATACTTAGAGGGGGGTGAAATGGTATGCTTCAAAATTTAATCCCAATTAAAGACTATTGATACCATTTAAGCATTCAACTACTTAATCAAAACATGAAAGAAGATGAGCATTCACAAAAGAACACAAATGTCACTAGATTTACATGAAAAACTCCATAGGGGAAAAACCACAATGAGAAATACTATTTGGAGCTACTTTCTAATCCAACCTCATAAGTAAATAATAGTTATAAATTTGATTTTGGGATACAACCCAAGGAAGCAAATACTCTCTGACTTTTTCTAGGGGCTAAATCCCAAGGAAGCTACTACTCCCAAATTGAAAAGAAGAAGAATTGAAATATGATTGATTTTATGACTTCAACCACTAATACTCATCAATTATGCACATTATGTATGCAATGAATCTTGTCATGCTCTACTCATGCACTTATACATATTTTCACACTTCATAATCATCTTTACATCTTTGATCTTCTATATATATCATCCACACACTTGGAAAATACAAATCTAGTTGATCATAAACAAGAAATCATTAAACTTGTAGCATGTCGACCTACATCTTCATTACTGGTATAAAAAAATACTAAATATTATTTACATCTCTTACAAATGATTTAGTATGACTCATACAATATCTATAAGCACTTACTTCTTAGACTCTACTCAGTCTTGGATTAGTGGCACACATCACCAACATACCCTAGTCAACCTCAACAACAACATAACTTCACAAAATGACTTGAAATAATTATGTAGTACTAGAAACAAGAAATATCTTCATGCACTTCATACCTCAGACACCATGAGACATTTGGAGTGTCCACATAAATTCATACCAATGATCTACACAATCTTATGCTAGTGCAAATATACAAACATATGTTCTATTGAAGAATAAGCATCTGGGACCAATTGTAATACTCTATCACTTGAGAACTGAATTTGTAAAGAACCAAAACACTTGAAACTTCAATATGGAAGAAATTAGACATAATTGATAATGTTCTCAAAAATTCTTGGAAAAACCTTTACATTCAGAGGAATGAGGAGAATTCGAACAAGCCTTCATATCCATTTTGCACTACCATAGCACAAACTATAACTCTGTTACTTCTAACTTTCACTATAGAAGGTGTAAAGACATGAAACCTTGGATATAACACCTTCACAACCACATCAACTTATCTTCAGAACTACAAGACTAATTCTTTCTCTATAGAAGGATGTATACAATAACACTATGTCTCTAACTCAGAGAATATTTTGTGTGTTGGAAGAATGAGAAGTTTGTCATTGATGGTGTTGTTAGCAACATGAGCATGTAGGATAAGCACAAAGTATACTATTATGTGTTGTAGTGTTTTTATTGTTCTCAACATTGCATCTTGGTGTGAAGACTTTGGTGTAAGTTATTTTGGTTGCTTCTCACATGCTTTTTGATGTTTGTGGAAGAAAATTTTGCAAGATGTGTTGATTCAGTAAAGTTGATTATGATGAAAATTGACTAAGTGTCAATCTTGATAATTTTGTGTAATAAAGCATCTAGTTTTTGGGTCTTCACTGGTTTGTGAATAAAAATTTCACTCTATGGTTCTAATATAATATTTTTTGTTGGTAGAAGAATATAATTCCAAAATTCCATCATGTTTTGGCTTTTGGCTTAAAAGATATGAATAATAGAAGTTTAGCCTAGAAAATTACAATGATTTTTTGTGCAGTGCATGTGAGTAGGAGAGTTCCCACTTCTCCATGGATAGGATTTTTAATTTGTTGTCTTAAGGAGATACTAAAAAATGTTAATAGAGTATGAACTCCATTTGGCATAATTTTTTGAGGTACACATGTATGAATATGGGGATATAGTTGAAGAATTTTTGTATTAGGTCTTTTGTGATGTCGACCTATTAGATGTGAAGATATGTGAAGGTTAAATAAGTATTGTGGAGTTATGTAGGATATGTTATAGGTCCTTTCCAACCTACTCCAATTTTTTTAAGGATTGAATCTTGGCACAAGGCATATGTGGAAGGATTTGAGCCGACAAGTCATATGTTGTCTAATTTATATGTTACATATAATTAGGCTGACCTAATTCATGTTATTCTTGAAGCGAGGATATGTGCTAGATCATTTTTGGAATTTTCATGTGTAAGAGACATGTAAATGATGCAAATGATATGAATATTATCATAGCAGTTAAATTTAAGTTGTGAATGTTGAATAGAATATTAGAGTGATGTGAATGCAGAGGAAAGCAAAGTGTTAGATAAAAATCAAATGAATGTGTAAAGTCAATTTATTGAGCTTCATTAGAAATATATTTCATACATATGTCAGATACAATTGTAATAGTTTAATCTAGGCTCTAAGCCACAAACTATCTTCTACCTCTCTTTTTCCCAGTGGGTATTGAGTCCACTTAGACAATGAATCCACTTGCAATGAGCACTTCTATAAATATAATATAATCGATTATAATATATTGTGAGTTAATCTTCATCGTGGTTTTTCCCATTTTGGGTTTTCCACATAAAAATCTTGGTGTTCATGTGTTATGTGACATTGTTGAGTTTTTCATGCTTTCTTCCATTACTATAATTGAATATGCTAAGTGGATTGGATGTTTAAATGTTTGAAGGTTGTAAAAAAATATTTATTCACCCTCCCTCTTAGTATTCTAGGTGTTTAGCAATTGGTATTAAAGCTTGGTTCCTTGGAAGGAGCTTAATCACTTGGGGAAGATCTTGGAGGTTGAACACATGGCTATTAGAAGACTACCTACTTCTCCAGAAGAGATTATTGGTGTTGGATTAATAGAAGAAGATTGAATTCTTGACAAAGATGGAGAACTCAAAGTAGCTCTTGAAGATCCTGAAAGGATTGAAGGAGAAAATAGAGATCTGAAAGAAAATGTCAAAGAAGCAAATGAATGCATCAAAAAATTGAGAGAGAAAATAAAGAAGTTTAGAGAAAGGTATAAGGAAATCAGTAAATAATTTAAGCAATAAAATGAAACTATAATCAATCTGAAAGTGAAAGTTAAATAAAATAAAAGAATTGAAGAATGTCTGAATGCAATGGTGAAAATAAAATTTGAGGAATGCATAAAGCTTGAAAAATAAGTTGTGAATCTGAGATTAGATCTGGAGAAAGAAAGGAGTCATGAAGACAAATTCAAGATGAGTTCTACAAATCTTGATGAAATGATTACAAATTAGGAAGGTTCTAAAGATAAAGAAGGCTTACGATTTGAAAAGGGTGAAAGTTCAAAATCAAATTAGACATAAAATATTGAAGATAGGAAGAAAAATGCTAAGTAGATCTAGAATCAAAGTAATGAAGCTAGAAGACCCTCAATCAGACAACCAAATTCACAAAGGCACCCATCCTTTAATGGTTTATACATTATTCTTGCAATAAATTTGGACATAAGGAAATGGAATGTAGAAATAGAATGAATCAAAATGGTCCACCTTTTTATGTTCAATATCTTACGTGCAAAAGATTCGGTCATAGAGATAATGAGTGCAGAAGTTAAATGATGAATGACTATAACAATGGTAGAATGGTTCAATCTTTCAAATGCTACTGTTATACATGTTATGGATTTGGGCATAAAGCTAATCAATGCAGATCTAGAATGAATACAAGGAATACTGGTCAGAAGAATGTCATATGCTACAATTACAATAGGCCTAGACACATTTTCAAGTTTTGTAGAAGAAAAAATATGAGGAAAGATACTTTGATAAAGAGAAATGAACCAATACAAAAGATTGATCTTGTAGAAACTTGAAGAAGGAGATGGATAAGATTTGGAGAAACAAGGAAGAGATAGAGGTTAAGGATGAATTTGTACTATCATCTAGTATAGATGTTTCCTCTGAAAACTAAGTTGAGAGCTTTGGCTCAAGGGGAGCTTTAATGAACATCTTTTATCCCCTACGAATTAAAATGGTGTTGATGCTTCAACACGAAGATATGTGATAGATCGACATATTTAATCTATTGGTGAATTTGTGGAAGAAAATATGATAATGTAGAAGTTTGTGGAAAATTATAAGTTGACTATGTACATAGTGAAAGGTTTGCTAGCTTTATTGTTTTAAGCATTCAATATGAAATTAGAGCCGATTTGAAGGGTTATAAAGTGATTTCACTTAGGAAAATTCATTTACAAAAATTATTTGAGAAGGAGTAGAGTAATGAAGAAAGAATTTGGAGTGATCAAGGAAATTTGAGATTCGATGTGTTTAAACCCTAGTTCAACAAAGCAGAAATAAATGAAGAAATTTTTAGTTCACATGAGAGAGAAAAAGAAAAAGGCCACCAAGAAGGTGTTATAGAAAAGAAGAAGAGAGTAGAAACAAGTCATAAGAAGACTCCCATGAAATTAGAATCAAATAAGAGAAAAGAGAAAAAACAAATAGAACTGATAAGACCTCACTCTCCCATGAAATTAGAATCATTGTTCAATAATATTTTATAGTATGAGATGTTAGGGGAGACTGCAAACCTATACAATGAATAAAATGAGGTAGATAAGGCCACCATTTTTTAGGCTATAATTAAGTACATCACTTTTTTAGAAATGGATTGAAAATAAAATTCCTATGGATCTTTGGAATGTATTGGTGAAGAGAAGACAACAAGCAATTGAAGAAGAAGGAAAGATAAAGGAATATGCATTGGAGAAATCTGGTGCTTCTATGTCTGAGGAAAAAAGAGCCACATTGGTTGAGTTATGTACCATAGAATTCGGGATGAAGCAAAGGGTAACTACACTTATGGGTAGAGACAAGAATTAATTTGAAAAGCTACAGAAGGAGATAGTTGATAAAAAAATTGACATTGCATAGAAATATGGTATAACTTTAGAGGAAACTACTCTAGAGGTGACTACAAGAGAAGAAGCTCAGGACATTGATGCTTAATATGAGCATGCAGTAGATGAAGAGTATATTTAGGATAATGTCCCTCTAGAAATGGAAGAATTGGCACAGGAAGATGGAGAAGTAGATAAGAATGTTGAAGGAGAGATAGTCATTGGTGAGGAAGCTTCAAAATAAAATACATCCACTCCTCCTGCGATACCAAAAGAAAATGTTACTCCTAACAACACAGAGAACCTTGTAGAGGAAGAGAATGCAAATAAGATTGGTGAAGAAGAGAATGATGAATCAGAGAAGGAAGATAAAATAAAAATAAAATAATGAGAAGAATGATGGGGATAAGAATGAGGATGTATCCAATGATGCAAAAATGAAGGAAGAAAATCCAATAAACATCGAAAAGAAAGGGAAAGAGGACTTGAAGGGAAAATTTGTGGAAATTATGAAGACTTCTAGTGAATCCTCTGGCTCCTCCATAAATTCCTTAAAGAATCTACTAAGTATGTAGCTCAACTTTCAACCTATTGTGTCATCAGAATTGCTACAACTGCCAATGCAACAAGGAAATATAGATCTAGACAAGATTTCCCCCCTCCACAATCTATAGTTGGGATGTATTCCATGCATCTACCTAGAAGGAGATCATTAAAACATTTAAAAAGAGTTGAGAGCTAATAGAAGAAGAAGTAAATACATTGCAAGAGGCCATACCTGGTGTGAACATTAACACGTCACTTTCTGGGATGGAAAATTTAAATCTATTAATTGATTCTTTTAAAGAGTATACCTTTGGACTTAGAGGTGAAGTGGAGAAAGAAGTTGAAAAGAAGATAAATAATAAAAATATGTTGGAGATTACTGAAAAATGTTCTCTTGCACATAAAATTTTTCAAGAGAATCTGAAGGATGCACAAGGGTGTGTAGATTAGGCAAAGGCTCTTTATCAATATGGAATGAAGTGGGTTGGAGCCACATAAAGCATCAAAAAGGAGATGGATTCTATTGTGTTCCAAATCAACATTGCCTCCAATGCCTATGATCTAAAACTTGACCTGGTTGGAGACACAAGGAATGTTATAGAAGATTTGCATAATCAATTATTTCAGCTATAGGCTCAAAAGGAGCATATCATCTTGCAGTTTGGAGAGATAAGGGACTTGGTGAATCCAAAATTCATACTTATTTCAAGAGCCCTTTTGAGTGCTACCAAAGATACACAGATGAATCTTATACCTAGCACTCTAGAAGAAGGAGAAGAGTTACTGATGGAGTTTTAAACTCAATGCAGAATGCTTGGGGCAGCCAAGAAGGCATGGGAAGAAGTAAAACAAGAATGGTAGACCCATGTGTAGAAGTTACAAGAGTCAACCTCTTTCGGTTGACATCTCTTACTCTTTATGCATTTTCAATTTTCAATTTCAAATTCTTTATATATATGTAGAGTATATAGATTATTTTCTTGTATATTTTTTTTGGGTTTCCTCCAACACATGCCTTAGGGGGATTCATATCAATCTTTTAGCTTGTACATATGCATATATTTCTTAGGGGGGAGATCTGATATATATGTTAGAACAGTTGTTGTAGGAGCCCTTTGTCCTTGATGTCAAATGAGGAGAATGTTGTGGAGATATTTTAGAGATATTTTTCCATGTTGCCATCAATGATAAAAGGGGAGATTTCTCAAAGAATGATATTTTTTTCATTGGTGTTGTCATTGGCTACATGAGCATGTAGGATAAGCACAAGGTACACTATTATGTGTTGCAGTGTTGTAATTTATGTCAATATTGAATCTTGGTGTGAATACTTTGGTGCAAATCATTTTGGTTGTTTCTAACATGTTTTTAGAAGATAATTTTGTAATGTGGTTTGATCTGGTAAAGTTGTTTATGATGAAAATTGACTAAGTGCCAATTTTGGTAATTTTGTGTAATAGAGCATCAAGTTTTTGGGTATGCACTGGTCCACAAATGAAAATTTCACTATGTGGTTCAAATATAATATTTTTGGTTGGTAGAAGCATCTAATTCCAAAATTCATTCATGTTTTGGCTTTTGGCTTGAAATATATGAATAACATAAGTATGTCCTAGAAAATTATAGTCATTTCCTATCCAGTGCATGTGAGTAGGAGAGTCCACACTTCTCTACAAATAGTATTTTGACTTTGCGGTCTTAAGGAGATATTGATAGATGTCAATAAATTATGAATTCCAGTTGGCATGATGTTTTGAGGTATACGTCTCTAAATATGGGGATACAGTTTGTAGTGTAGGAAAAATTATCCCTTTTCACACTTAATTTGGAAATAATTAATAATAAAATGAGCTTAACTATGCCTTAATTTAGTTTTGTAATATTTTTTACATATTCACATTAAGTTTAGGTCCCTTTTGAATAAAAAGGACTTAATGATGCCTTATTTTTTGTGTTGTAAGGTGTACCTTTACACTTTCAAATTAATCTAGGGATTTATTAATTAATTGAGGTTAATTTTCCTTAATTGGCCCTTTTAATTCAAATCCAAGCCTAATTAAATGCAATATCTAAGGGATAAAACTTGACATTCAAAAATTTCATTACACAAAACTTAACTTTGGAAGATGTATGTCTTAGACCTAGGACCCTAATTTAAACTATGTTTAAATTAAAATGATGAATGGGTCCTCACTTAGACCTAGGACCCATTTTCCATAGGATGAATGGGTCCTCACTTAGACCTAGGACCCTAATTTAAACTATGTTTAACACTGAGCAATGTGTGTCCTAGTTAAGTGACCTAGGACCCCTTTAAAATGTGTTTTTGGTGGTATTTTAATGATTCCAAATCCATAATTCAATGTTGGCTTGTGATATTTGAATTTTGAGAATTAGTGTTAAGATATATCAATACAAGGTTATTTCACTTAGTTTCACCTAGAATTTCAAGAGAGCATCCTAGCAAGTTTTCATTCAAGCATCCTAAGATTTCACAAGAGTATTGATAGAGAAATCAAGAGCATTCTCAAGGAATTCAAGGGAAGATTTATAGAAAATTATTGCAGAAATCAAGATTCCTTTCATTATGTCAAAGTCATGTTGCATCATGCATGTTGTTTGAGCTATTATGGTGATTCAGAGTTCAAGATCTATTCAAGTATAAAAAGGAATTATCTCTAATCAAGTTTCATGATCAAGATCCACATCCATTGAATCCATTTCATGCTAGTTACAGATCTACAATCTAAGGTTGCATTAAAGGTTTGGTGAGCTGTTACATAGTTTTTCTCATTCATCATTCCTTCTTGTTTCATTTCAAGTTTTAATTACCAAAATGAGGTTTGACCAAGGCAATCCCCCATTCACCTAACAAACAACATTTTTCTATCTTTGATGTGTGATTGCAAATTTTAGGTTGAAGATCCTTTGAAGAGAAAAAATGAAGAAAGTCGCAAAGTTGTCAAAGTTACAAAGAAATTTTTTTATGTATCATGGAAACTCCTCTAAAAAAATTATTTTCAGTTGCCTAACAGTGAAAATCTAGAATTTGGGAGTGTAGACATAGCAAACGAGAACCCAAAAAGCATTTTTCAAAAATCATTGTGAGGACCCATCCACTATAGGGTGAATAAGTCCTCAGTGGGTTCAAAAGGTGACTTTTGGTGAAAGGTACGCATTATTTTCCCCTTTCCAGATCGACATTTTTTACTACCGTTTCTGTTAGATTTAACTACTTTCCTTCATTTACTTTTCATAGCTTGCATTTTGGAGTTTGTTTGATGTTCTTAAACTTTCTCCCCAAAGTTTTATTTAGTTCATACCCCCATCCTTGCATATATAGGAAATTTGTTGATTCATACCTTGATTTGACTCACCTTTTGGTTGATGGTCACTTCATTTTTTGGATCTCATTTCCTTTAATTAAATTAGGAAAATAGGTCATTTTGGTGAACCCCCTTTCATAACATTTTCCATCCAACAAACAACACAAACAATCAAACCTTTTTTTTCTATATTTCATTATGGTGAACCTGAGGTTGATCATTGCATTTTCTACTTTTGGAGTCCTCTTTCACCCTAGATTTATATTTTTCATTCATTTGCATCTCTTTGCATTGAATTGAGTCTCATTTAGGGTGTTTAGTTTGCATTTAACCTTGCATTGCATCTAGGGTTTTTAGGATTGCATATTTTCATTCTTTAAATCCAAGAAATACAAAAAAATCAATCACTTTACATATCATTTACATAGCATTTTAACATCATATTGACTTGTATTTAAAAATTGAAACAAAATGGCATATCAAATTAGGTTTTCTAGGTTGTCATTTTGTCACATTTTGCACTTGCATTCAACATTCAATTAAAAATAAATTAAAATTAAAATTGTTGTATTAGACCAAAATCTGTAAACCACTAAATTTAACTCAGAAATCTGTAAAAACTTATTTCAAAACCCTAACCTAGGACCCATTCGCCCTAGGCTGAATGAGTTCCTAATCAGGGTCACATTATGATTTCTTAGGCATTAAAACATTCATTTCTGCATTCTTGTTTATTGTTTTCAGATTTCTATTTCTATTTGCAGAATTTTTGTTTCATCAATTTGATCATATCTATCTTAATTTGATAGATTTTGTGCATTGTGTAATTTCAAATTTTCATTTACAAGAATTCATTTTCAAGTTTGGCATAATGTAGTCATAAAATTACCTTGTTTAGAATCTAAAAATTACATTTACATATTGCATTCTAGCTCATTGCATTGCACTTTAACCTGTTTCCATTTTTGGTTAACATTGAGTTTGTGAAACTTGTCTGAGATTTACAACTTGGTGTCCTATTAGCAATACCATTGTGAGACATAGTTCAAGATTCATGTCATCTTGTGATACACCATTCACCGTGGATCTTGTATTTTTTAACTCTCTTTCTAAAAGTGTTGATAATCAACCCCCTATGGATCATAACCTGCATACCTCATTTCCAATGAATTCCTTACCTACAACCAATGTGCGTGATTTCCCACAAGAGAACATAAGATTTCTAGATGAAGAATTAAAAACATTACAAGATTTTGTTTGAATGAACCTATTGCTATCCATTCCACTCCCCTTATAGGAAACCTACAAAAGCTACTTAAATGTAAACAAGGAATAGAGTATGTATGTAGCTTGGCTTATCTCATCAACAAAAAAATTTCTCCCCCTTAACCCACTTCCAATACATTACCTATGTATAAGAGAAAATAAGCCACAACTTCTGAAAACTTTACTAACCCTAACACATCCGTTTCTAAAAAGGGAAAGGACTTGCAATTAGAAGATGAAATTGATGAAAACATATCTATCATACCAAAGAAGAAGAAACTGAGAGTGCATGATCATCAAAAAATTCAAATACAACAGTTGTATGAACCTCTTGGATCTCTTTATAACTTACTACAACTATCCAAAACAAAGACGATCTTCTATGCTCTTTTACGTTGGCAACTAATCAAATTGCCACCTAAACGTGTAATCTTGACCAAAAGAAAATTAATAAAAAGGAACCATATTGTGCAAGCTTATCATAGATTCTTTGGTCATCACACTAGAAATTTTCATCCTTTAAAGAAAGCATTAAATAATTTTGCACCCTCTAAGAATCAAACCTGACTAAAAAAGCTTGCATTTTTCTCCTTGTCATGTAATAATTGTAGGATCATAGTATGCTCACTATTGCATGTTTTGCATTTATTGAAAATCATTCTCTTTATCACAAGGAGCTCATTCTAATCACTTATCTCAGCTCATCTTTGTCCTGCACTTAGTTGGGGCAAGAGGTTAGATAGCCTTGTCCTAGTTTTGGAACTTGATGTTGTCCCTTTGGCTAGTTGTCATCCTTTCGTATAATATTGAACAAGATTGGGATGCAGATGACCTGCTAATTGATTGTCTCACATGTGCCTTACTAGTCTTTTTAATTCTTTTTCTTTTTCATATTTCTTTATGTGATTGCATGTTCTTAATGTGATCCCCCATATTATTTGATTTTATCTCTCTCTCTTCGTGTGCATTCCTCTATTTGTATCTACATTCTTCCATATGTCATAAACATTTTATCTTTTCATTTGTCTTGTGTTTTCCTTTTGGGGATGATGCAAGGTGTCAAGAAATTTAGGTCTCTTCCATGTTGACCTGAAATATTTTTCTTTGTTTTCGCTCTTTATGTGTCATTCTTCTAGTTATATGAGTATTTTTGGAATGATGACATTTCTGAGCTCTATAACAACATTGTAGAAAATACATATTGACCTCGAACCCATAGATCCCTTATGTATTTTTGGGTTAAATCTCTCCTTTTTTCATGATGTAGCTTTATTTCGGAAATGTGTGACTTGGCATAGTTCTTTTAGAGGAAGCTCTCATGTCTTAGGATTGAACTTTGGCTACTTTAAAGATTTTTCTCACAACAATGGTGTTAGAAACCTCTTTAAAGTGGGGCCATACATTGATAATATCTTTTGACATTTATCATGTTTCATGGTGTGATTTTCTTTCTTCTTGTGACACAACATTTTATTGGTGGTTTCATTTGGTTCGATGTCCTCCAAAAGCGTGATATTTCTTAGTGTACAACTTTCCTCTTAGTGATGATGTGACACACTGCATTCCCTAAGTTGTGAATCTTTTACTCTTGACTTGTCCTCTCTAAGACTTTACACAAACTAAGAAAAATCCCTTTGAACAAAAAACCTTTACTAGCATTATTGTTCATAAGTCTTTAGTATAACACAACTTGTTGACCTTATGAAGCTCGAAACCCTGAATTCAAGGCCACCTAGCATAACACACCTTGCTTGCCTATGGAGCCTTGCCCTTGTTCATAGGTGTTTGGCATAACGCAGCTTGTTAAACCATATGGAGCTTGAAACCCCTAAATTAAATGCCACCTAGCATAACACACCTTGCTTTCCTATGGAGCCTCCCCCTCATTCATAGGTGTTTAGCATAATTTATCTTGTTAAGCCCTATGGAGCATGAAACCTAGCATTGTGGTATTTATTGAAGTTGGGAGGAGGATATATTTGATATGGTATGGGAGCCTAATATGATTCTCTCATTTTCCACCCTTTGGGATACTCACCTAGTGAAAATCTTGAGGTTCCAGTACTCCAGAGGGAGCATGTGACAAAACAAAACTGAAGCTTAGATGTGTTTTATGTTGATTAGACAATCTAGGCTCAATCTTCCTAGTCTTTGATATTGTATGATTGTGTATCTTTTTCATTGTTATATACATAAGTGTCTTGAGTGTCTACTTTAGTGTGATTTTGGCATGGGGTCATCCTCTCACTAAAGTGAGAGGAAAATTTAGTGTAGGAAAAAGTATCCCTTTCTCACATTTAATTTGGAAATAATTAATAGTAAAATGAGCTTAATTATGCCTTAATTTAGGGTTGTAATATGTTTTACATATTCACATTAAGTTTAGGTCCCTTTTGAATAAAATGGACTTAATGGTGCCTTATTTTTGGTGTTGTAAGGTGTACCTTTACACTTTCACATTAATCTATGGCTTTATTAATTAATTGAGGTTAATTTTCCTTAATTGGTCCCTTTAATTCAAATCCAAGCCTAATTAAATGTAATTTCAGAGGGATAAGACCTGACATTCATAAATGCCATTACATAAAACTTAACTTTGAAATATGTGTGTCCTAGGTAAGTGACCTAGGAACCATTCGTCATAGGGCAAATGGGTCATCACTTAGACCTAGGACCCTAATTTAAATTGTGTTTAACACTGAGAAATGTGTCCTAGGTAAGTTACCTAGTACCAATTCACCATAGGGCGAATGGGTCCTCACTTAGACCTAGGACCCCCTTTTAGAATGTGTTTTTGATGGTATTTTAATGATTTCAAATCCATAATTCAATGTTGGCTTGTGATATTAAAATTTTAGAAATTAATGTCAAGATATGTATAAATACAAGGTTATTTCACTTAGCTTCATCTAGAATTTCAAGAGAGTATCCTAGAAAGTTTTCATTCAAGCATCCTAAGGTCTCACAAGAGTATTGATAGAGCATTCAGAGCATTTTTTAAGCATTCAAGGGCAGATTTGTAGAAGATTATTATAGCAATCAAGATTCCTTTCATCATGTCAAATTCATGTTGTATCACTCATGCTTTTTGAGCTAATATGGTGATGTAGAGTTCAAGATCTATTCAAGTATTGAAAGGCATTGTCTCTAATCAAGTTTCATGATCAAGATCCAATCCAGTGAAGCAATTTCATGTTAGTTGTAGATCTACAATCCAAGGTTGCGTTAAAGTTTTGGTGAGTTGTTACATAGTGTTGTTCATTCATCTATCCTTCATGTTTTATTGTTTCATTTCAAGGTTTAATTACCAAAATGGGGTTTGACCAACACAAACCCCCATTCACCTAACAAACAACACTTTTCTCTCTTTGATGTGTGATTGCAGATTTTAGGTTGAAGATCCTTTGAAGAGAAAAAATGAAGAAACTTTCAAAGTTGCAAGAAAAGTTGTCATATCACATAAACTCCTATACATAGTTTATTTTTTGTTTTCCTACAATGAATATCTAGAATCTCGGATTGCAGACCACAGAAGAAGAGAACCCAGAAAGTATTTTTCAAAAACCCTAGCCAGGACCCATTCACCATAGGGCGAATGAGTCCTCAGTGAGCTAAAAAAGGTGACATTCAATTAAAGTTACACATTGTTTTCCCCTTTCTATATCTTCTTTTAGATTAGTATTTCTATTAGTTTTGATTAATATCCTTCAATTGCATTTTATAGCCTACATTTTGGAGTTTGTATGATGGTTTTAAACTTTCTCCCAAAGTGTTATTTAGTTCATAATCCCATCCTTGCATAGATAGGA
Source organism: Sequoiadendron giganteum (assembly GCA_007115665.2). Classification (NCBI taxonomy): domain Eukaryota; kingdom Viridiplantae; phylum Streptophyta; class Pinopsida; order Cupressales; family Cupressaceae; genus Sequoiadendron; species Sequoiadendron giganteum. Next base: position 636,104,631 of record CM021100.1, read on the forward strand.
AATTTTTTGATTCATACTTTGATTTGATTCACCTTTGTGTTGATGGTCACTTCATTGTTGTGATCTCATTTCCTTGATGAAGCTAGGAAAATAGGTCATTTTGGTGAACCCCCTTTCATAACATTTTCCATCCAACAAACAACACAAATAAATACCCTATTTTTCTTTGTTTTGTAGTTGAATAATTTTTGTATTAGCTCTTCTATGATGCGGACCTAATAGATGTGAAGATATGTGAAGGTTAAATAAGTATTGAAAATTTGTGCGGAAGCTATTATAGGTCCATGCCAACCTATTTCAAATTGTTTTAAGGATTGAGTATTTGTGTGAGGTGTGTGTGGAAGCATTTGAGTTGAAAAGTCATATATTATTTATTTTGTATGTTACATCTAATTAGGCCAACCTAATTTATGTTATTCTTGAAGTGGATATACATGCTAGATCATTTTCGATGTTTTGATGTGTAAGAGATATGTAAGTGATGTGAATGTTGTGAACATTATTAGAGAAGTTTTAATTTAAGTTTTGAATGTTGAGTAGAATATTAGAGTGATACAAATGTAGAGGAAAGTAGAGTGTTAGATCAAAATCAGATGAAGTGTGTAAAGTTAGTTTATTGAGCTTCATTGGAACTACATTTCATGTATATGTCAAATGCAATTGTAACAGTTCAATCTAGGTTGTGAGCCACAAACTCTCTTCTATCTCTCTTTTTCTCAATGGGCGGTGAGTCCACCTATAGTGAGCAATTCTATAAATATACTAAACCCATTATAATATATTATGAGCTAATCCTCATGGTAGTTTTTCCCATTTTGGTTTTTCCACATAAAAATCCTAGTGTTCATGTGTTATGTGATGTTGTTGAATGTTTCATGCTTTCTTTCATTATTGTAATTGAATCTACTAAGTGGATTGGATGTTTAAATGTTTGAATGGTGTAAAATAATACTGATTCACCCCCCTCTCAATATTTTGGGTGTTTTAACATTGTGAATGCCTTAGACACAACTTCTATAACTTTTCTCTGAGTGTGGTACACAAAACTGGTAAGATAACATTGTGAGAAATCTAAAAAAATATTAGGACATGTTTACCTACCTCCACATCATTCTTAGATAAGAAATCGATCCATACACTGCAATATGCTTGCACCAACTGATATCTCTACATATTAACTATCTCCAAAGCATATAAACCTTCAACATACTTTCGACATCAATGACAACCAATATGATCAAGCTGCAACAATCTCCCCCTTTTTTTAATGGAAAACCAAAACAGATGTGCTCAAACACTCCCCCTTAGATGCACATTTCTCTCTCCCCTTTTGAAATCAAGGGAAAATGGCAACGAAACTTTATCTATACATAGAAATATTATAAACTCCTCCTTAATCTATACAACTTCTACTCCCTCTAAGATGTCTAAAATATCTTCATATCTACTTCGCATATATACATAATAATAAAAGAAATATATCTTACATTAAAAAATAGACATAAATCACTTTGATGGTAGAATATTCTTATAGATGTACTTGAGCTTAACAAAGTTGTTATCCCATTGCTTCTTGGTAGTAGTTAGGGTCTAGAAATTACATGTCAACTACATATATATACCTTCTCAAAGAAGATGGTGACTGGTATTTCTGAACTACACCATTAGCTTTTTTCAGGAATCTAGTGAGTGAAGCCAACCTTAGGCTCACTACTTCTCTCAATTTTTTTACCTGACCTTTGAAGTGCTCCCTTTGATCCTGTAGTTTTTGTATCTAGGAGTGAAAATTTTCCACTTGTTCCCTGATTTCACCATCATTATCTTGTACCAGATCATATCTTGCAACCACCTTAGTGATCTACACTTCAATAGCATTAATCTAATCCTTTAAATTCTTTTTCATTGCTAACCATTTGAGACAGAAAATATATAAAACATTTGCTTCCTCTAAACACTTTTGAATATCTTTAATACATGTGTGTAGCTTGGCTAAAGTGCTATCACACTTTCTAGAGGCATCATTCAATATCTTCTCATTAGCATCAGTTTTGCCTACTTTCCAAAAGAGATGAGTGAGTCTCAAAAGACTTCACTAATTACTTCATATGTTGTCTAGGGGGCAATGATGAATCTATTTTAGCATCCAATAGTTTCTCTTCCAACACTTCCATTTATTCTTCAAAAACATCAACACTCTCTACATGTTGAACGTGTAGCAATTCTTGTCTTATATTATGGAGTGGATTATATATCCAAGTTTCATCTTATGCAAGGGATACATACCAGACAAATTAACTTTCCAATCAAAAGTAGGAACATGCAGCAATTGAGGAGACACCACTAGTTGCATTTGCATTTCATGAGCCAAGAAATCCTTTATGGAATCAACCGAAGAGGAATATGACTTCTCTAAGATTTATTATTCAAAATTATTCTTCTCTTTCTCCTTGTTAGAGACATCTTGTTCTTCTTGTTGATCAGAGACACCTTGTTATTCTTGCTGATCGGAGACACCTTGTTCTTCTTGTTGACCAGAAACAATGTGTTCTTCCTACTAGTTAGAGACAACTTTCTCATTTGTAATTTTCGGAGGGGGAATATTATTATTTTCATGTTCTTCAAAAGGCTTCTATTTATTCACTTCAACATCAATTTGCATTTCTTCAATCATCTTCTTAGTTATTTATTTTGTTTCTTGTCGAGTCTTCTTTTTCACATCATTATCCATGCTCATCAAAATATCTATCCTTTGCTTAGTGCAAATATCTCTTTTTCTTGATTCTAGACAATATTTTCCTTTTCTTCCTAGGATACAGAGGACCTAGCCTTGTTTATTACCTATTTTCTTATTTCTTCATCTACCTTGATACCACTGTCACTTCTTTGTTTCAAATTCTATTGTAGGATTTCTAGAGCTTTGTCAATAATATCACTGAAAGATATGTTTTGCTTGAGCATATATGTAATGATAGCCTTTTTAATATTCTTCTTATCTTCCAAAAGGAAATCAATATGGAGCTCCATTTTATCATTCAACAAACCAAAGCTAACAATTTCATTCAATAGGGCTCCAAAATCAAGAAGGTCATATGATACCGAAGGATTTTTCTTTGTTTTCCCTTCATCTATCTTCTTCCCTTTATCTTTCAATTTGGAGGTATCTTCATCTTTAGCTTCTTCCTCCTCTTCAACTTCTTCCTCATCAATATTCTTCCTCTTTACCTTCTTCTTAGGACTGGTATGTATAGCTTGTGTGGCCTTCTTCTATAGAGGAGTTTCAAATATAACTCTTCTCTTTGCACCACTAGTTTGTGTAGATCCAAAGAGCTATGAAGCAAATACAACAACAAAATTGGATCTACTAGACCTTCTTGGAAACTTTTATGTAACTTGTTCTTTAGGAGTTGAGGGGATAATCATCAAATTTTGATCAGAGGGTAGTGGCATCATTTTAGAGTACTATGGAATGTCCCACTTAAATAGTTTTTCCACTCTCTTTTCACTTGTTTCCTTTGTTTGCTTCTAGATCATCTTATTCAGGATCTGATCATATGTTCCAAATCTCTCAATAGTTGTATATTTTTTCTTCTTTAGTAGGATATCTACATATTTTTTTATAATCTCAAAAGGTAATGCAAGAATCAATAAGGTTTTCGGCTCCACTGCTTCTATGTAACAATGATCCTTATCCACCATGAATGTTACTTATTTCTTATACTTCAAGACCAAATCAAATGGAATCCTCTCTACTCTACATCTCAATTTTCAAGCTTTTAAATAATCCCCAACATAAATTAGTGTAGGCTTTGTTCTTCTAGAAACCTCCTATGTGATTTCTAATTTGAGTAGCTACCAGAAAGAACTTATCCCATATTTTGTCTCTAAAACCAGGCAATTCATTTTAGAAATAGAATGTAAGGAAAATTATTAGTGAACGAAACTTGAAATTGTATTTGGTTTCCTTTTTCCTCTTTAAATTATCCATCAGCTTCTCACTCAATAGCTCATAGAGATCAAAATTGTCTCCTTATTTCACTAGTTGTAGGTAGTATGAATTATGATGGTGATGACATACCCTTTTCTGTTTGTGAAGTAAATCTTATATGTAAATTCCCATCGAAGCATAAAAAACATCAAGCTCATGGATATCCTTGACAATTAGGGTTCACTTATCAATATTTTCTCTGGTAAGCTCCATAAAAATTTCATCCTTTATAGATTTCAACACCATGACTAGTATGGAGGCACAAAGAGCAGTAACTTCCCTAATAGCTTCTTTTGTGATCATATAGGGCTTATTTAACAAAAAATATTCTTCATGAATGTGACTCAATATCATTCCTACCCATTCTTTGCACTCACATATGTCTAGAAAATCTTTCCAGAACCCTTTTGTTGCCACATTTGCATACTTCAACTTGTATACACCATTCTCATTGAAGAGTTCATGTTGGACCACTTCAAAATAAGATGTGTGATCAATATCATTCAATAGGGCATGGATGTAGATTCTTACATCCTCATAATACACCACATCCACATGATCCTTTAAAAATTCACCATCTTTACCAACCTCCATCACCTTGAATGGAAACTTCTTGTATTTTGGCTTGGGCTTCTTCATAACATCAATCACCTGTGGGATCACCATTTATATTTATTTTGAAGTCTTTAAACACTATTGCTAGGGTTTGGCATGAACTCACAAAGATAGCTTTAAAAATCATTCTCGCTTCTTTTTTCCCAAACACAAATACTTTTGAATGCAAATGAGATCAAATCATTCAAATAAAACATAAAAAGCCTTCCAATTTCCCTCACTCTTTGTCATTAATTATGCATTTGTACTTGTTAGGTAAAAATCCTTCCAAATTTCTCTATGTCATCACAGGGATGCAAGGATGCTCAAAATACCTCCACACATCATTCCTTTGCTCTAGAACCTTGATCAAAAGTTTTAACCTTACTCAGAAAATCTGCTCACCATAGGAATTAATCTAATTCATCTTTCATGCTAAAATATTTAGCATTTTATCCTTTCTAGGAGGCTAAAGGATTTTCAAATGATAGCTCCCCATGAGATAATGCTATGTTTCATTTTTTCATAGGATCTTGTGCAGAATGCACAAGCATAGTGTAATCCTTCACACTTTCTTGACCTTCCTTCTCTTTCCAAACCTTCTCATTTTCCTTCTTTTATTGATTTAGGGTTTCTTCCTTCTTTTGGTTTTGAGCAGGTGGCTTCACAAAACCACTTCTACAAAAAAATTCTTTATGCCCAACCTTATTGCAATTGTAATGTACAATTTTGTGCTCTAGAACAAAGTTATTTCTTCTAACTTTAGTTCTACACTCTGCAACCTTATGACCAAAATTGTTTCAAGCATAACAATATCCATGAAAAGAAATAGCATTATATATTTGAGGCACAAATAGTTTTCTACCCATGTAATCATTTCTTATTTCTCTAGATCTACAATTAAGAGTCTTATGCCTAAATTTATTTCAAGAATAACAATAACCTTGAAAATATTGAGTGAACCTTGTGGGAGAATATTGAATAGTAGGTGGAGGAGCTCTGAATCTTCTTTTTCTCCAGATGAGAATAAATCCACCTTATTTCTTGCTATCTTGATTTGATTTCTTATCTTGATCAGAACTTGCATCTTCAGAGGTTTTCTTCTTAGGTTCTTTAGTACAGGCTTTCTCCTCCTTTGTTTTAGACTTTCCTTTTTCCTTGAAATTCCCATATAGGTCTGTAGAGGGATTGGTTGTTGGACTCAAAACTAAGGCCAAATTTTTATTTTGATGGCTTTTGATAACTGGTTATCTCATCAAGAATGTCAGAACCTCCTTTCAAATTTAGACCTTTGTCAATTTTTTCTTTTTCTTTATTCAGTTCTTTCCTCGAGGAAATAATTTATTCTTCAAGCTTGGATCATTCAATAGTTTTATCAATGAGCTTGATATTCATGAAATCTACAGTTCTTTTACCTTATTCAACTTTAAATTTTAACTTGCCAGTAGCCTTTTCTAATTTTTCAAGTTTATATTGAAGTTAGATTCATTATTTTCTCTTTCTTCATCTAAAAAATTTAGAGCAAAAATGAGTTATCCTTCATAATCCATTGGACAATATTCTTTATTGAGTTCAAATTCAAATTCATCATCCTCCTCATGATGTATGACCTCTTCTTTCAAATATTTCTTCTTCTTGGGCACTATAGAATTCCCCATGTGTTCCAAATATAGGATCTACCTCATATATTAGGCTTGTATCAAGGAACATTGCTCTGATACCAATTGTTGAACACCAAAATGCTAAGAGGGGGTGAATTGATATGCTTCAAAATTTAATCCCAATTAATGACTATTGATATCATTTAAGCATTCAACTACTTAATCAAAACATGAAAGAAGATAAGAATTCACACAAGAACATAAATGCCACCAAATTTACATGGAAAACCCCATAGGGGAAAACCCACGTGATGAGAGATTTTTCTAGGAGCTACTATCCTAATCTAGCCTCACAAGTAAATAATAGTTAAAACTTTGATTTTGGGCTACAACCCAAGGAAGCAACTATCCTCTAAATTTATTTTAGGGGCTAAAACCCAAGGAAGCTACTACTCCCTAATTGAAAGAAAGAACAACAGAAATATGACTGGTTTTATGACTTCAACCACTATAGTCATCAATTCTAAAAATTAGGTCTATAGTGGATCTTGTCCCACTCTAATCATGTACTCATACATCTTCACACACTTCATAATCATCTTCACATCTTTGATATTCTATATATATCATTCACACACTTGTAAAATACAAATCCAGTCGACCTAAACAAGAAATTATGAAACTTGTAGCATGTCGGCCTACATCTTCATTGACAGTATAAAAAAGATAAAAAAAATTTATATATCTTCAATATGAGTTGGCATGACTCATACAACATCTAAAAACACTTCTTAGACTCTTCTAAATCTTGAATTAGTGTCACACATCACCAATATACCCTATTCAGCCTCAACAATAGCATAGCTTCACAAACTGACTTGAAACAACTATACGGTTCTAGAATTAATAAATATCTTCATGCACTTCATACCTCAGACACCATGAGACATGTGGAGTGTCCACAAAATAATCATACCACCGATCTACACAATATTCTACTGGCGCAAGTATAAAATATATGTTTTGTTGATGAATAGGCATCCCAAACCATCTGTGACACTCTATCACTTGAGAACTGAACTTGCAGAGCACCAAACCACTTGAAAATTCAATATGGAACATTAGAAATCATTGATAATTTCCTCAAAACCTCTTGGAAAAACCTTTACATCCAAAGGAATGTGGAGCATTCCAACAAGCCTTCATATGTACTTTGCACTTGCCTAGAACATACTAAAACTCTCTTACTTTTAACTTTCACTACAGAAGGTATAAAGACATGAAACCTTGGATATAACACCTTCACGTCTCCATCAACCTATCTTCATAACTACAAGACTAAATTTTTCACTGCAAAATGATGCAGACCAAAACGTTGTGTCTCTAACTTAGAGAATATAGTGTGAATGCCTTAGTCACAACTTTTGTAACTTTTCTCTGAGTGTGGTACACCAAACTAGAAATACATCATTGTGAAAAATATAAAAACACATTAGGACATGTGTACCCACCTCTTCATCATACTTAGACAACAAATTGATCCATACACTGCAATGTTGACTTGCACCAACTGATATCTCTACATATTAACTATCTCTAGAGCATATACAATCTTCAACATAATTTTGACATCAATGAAAACTAATATTATCAAGTTGCAACACTTTATTTCTAGCCGAGTATGATGTAAATCGATGGAGATAGTGGTTTCATATCCAAGAAAACCCCTAGATGATTTTCCAAGAAATGTAGGTTTAAATGTAATTGAATCTCCAAACAATGCAACCAAATCTTTTAGAGGTAGATGTAGAAAGTGAAAGAAGGGATATACCAAAGTCAGCAAGGTTCATTATAGTCAAAGATGGAATCCTCAAGAGAGATCAACAACAAGATGGTGAAAGAGGTAAGAACCCTCCTAATAGCCCTAGGAAAATTTGCATCATTTCAAATATTGAAATGGTTAAGGCCCTAGACAATGAAGAAAATAGGTTAAAGAATGTTGTAATCTTCTTGATAGCCCTAGATTGTAATAGAATTCTTGTGAGAAAATTTATTGATGAATGGATAGTTAATTTATGGAATAAAAAATTAGGGCTTCAACATACATTCTATAGAAAAATAAAAAAGGGCCTTTTGTGGTCTTCTTTAAAAATAGTGAAATGCAAAAGAAAAGTATTGCCAAAGAATATTGGACAATTGAAAACTCTATTTTTAGGACCATTTCTTGGTCCTCAAATATGACATATGAAGAGGTTCTTTCCCTCTTGTACATTAGATGGATTCCACTAAAAAATGTACTACCATTACTATGGGCTTTATACCACAATTTTTCTCCCAATTTGGGAAATCCATTAGAGTAGAGGAAACCAAAAGTACTCTACACCACATGGATGCTAGAATCCTCATGTCAATTACACCAGGAGTGGAAATTCTAGATGAAATTGAACTTGAGATAGAAAATAACATTCTAAGCTATAAAATAGAACTCTTGGGAGGGGTAAATGCATGTTTTCTTTCCAAAAACAGAGGGACATGTGAGGAAAAATTGCCCAATCCTAAAAAAGAAAAGAAAAATTATGAGAAGTCATCATGTGGGGAAAAATCCATTTTGAATGCTAGCACAAACCTAAGTAAACTTGCGAGATATAGGAGAGATGAAGACCCCGAAGTAGGAATCCCCCCCAAAATAATAAAATTTGATGGTTAATGCCAAATAATCTATGGTAGAAAATAAAGAATTATTGGCAAAATAGATACAACCTTTAGGGGAAGCATACATTAATCTAGAGTTGTCACCCGATGAGGTCTTTATAATCTCGGGGAAGGGAGAGCTCTTAGTGGAAAATGTGAACAAAGTTACTAAATCAAGGGATTTAGTTAAGGAATTAACAAACCATGATTCAAAGGAGCTAAGATTTCCCTCAACTGAATTAGGGGCCCAAATATTGGGAAAAGGAAATCATAAAAAGGATATTTGCAACTCAATGGGACATAAGAAAAATTCCCATGAACTAGTCTTAGATAAGATTAAACAACATATTGCAATTAATAATAGGCTCACAAATATTATTAAGGCTAACCTGGAGACCCATGAAAAATCAGTTGGAAAGGTTTCTCCTACAAAGACACAATCTGTAATAGGGGCAAATATCAAAAATAGGGAAAACTATTTCCAATAAAAAATTTAAAAATCAAGGAGAAAGAAGCTTGAGACCCATTGACTAGAATGCAAAGAAAAAAAATGTGATTCTATTTTTTAAAAAATGAGATAAAAGAGAAGAGGTAGAGGCACTAGAATTAGATAAAAGAAGGCACGAAGTCTCAATTTTGAACCTCATCCTACAATAGGGAAGTATGGGTTATTATTGAAAAAGAAAACAAAAAGTTTGGCATATGTTGTTGTATAGGTGTGAATTTGCACCCCTAATGCAAATTCCTCTTTACCCCCTTACACTTTAGAAAACCTAAGGCAGAGGCTTAATTCCACTTAAACCTACTACTCACATCACACTTCGTGCCTGTTTTGTGTGTCGGTGGGGGCGTTTCTATCGGGGACGCCTGCATAGTGTGCAAACCTCTACACAACACGCTTATGTCTCTAACATATTCCTATGGCTGGAGTTTGCAAAGACATTACACTTCCCATTAGAAGTCAAAGTGTAATGCCTCCCTTTAGATGGCTGGCCCGAATATGGTCATTTTTCATCCTCTTCCTTCATATTCTTCACTCTATCATCCATTCTCAAGTTTTACAAGATTGGGTTGAGCATTCTCTCCATTTCATTCACTCATCCACAAGCTTTGTAGCAGCATTTCACACTTCATAGCAGCAACCCACGACTCCATCACTCCAATAGTAAGTGCAGGACAAACACCATTGCAGCAGAGGCTTGAGTCTCTCTCATTCTCTCCTCCACTAGCCTTGAGTGCTTTGAATGAAGGTGGTAAGCTCCTCTTATCTTCTCTATCATTTTGATTGAGTAATCATGTACTATTTTGTAGTGTCTTTTGTAGACTTAGCTTGTTTTCTCTTCTTTATCATCATTTCTATCATTGCAAACTTGGTTGTTCGTGGAGGTGGAAACACCAAAATGGGGGTCTGACTGAGGCAGACCCCTAAACAACTCCCCCAACATTTTTTTGCTTTTCTATGTGCAGGTGGAGAGATCTTGGAGCAAGTTGGTGAGAAGATTGTTGTGCAAAATCATCTTCGTCACCCTTGTGGTAATTTATTTCCTTTATCACATTCATCTTTATGTCTCACTCTTCTTAGTCTTATTCTTCACTTCTTGAAACTCTTAAACTAGGTCGATAGTGTCTCTTTTAGAGCTTAACCTCATCTCTCTGGTTTTCTAGTCGTACGGACACCAATGCACCACGATGTCATCCCAGAACTGTGGCTTTGTCCTTTGACAAAGAGCTACTTGAGATGCAAAGTTGGCTCTAAAGATCGACTCGTCTAGTCTTCTTCAACTCTTGGATTTGTAGAGTGATTAAAGGACCCACAGTTCTCATCATTCTCATCCCGCCTATCCTAACCTTCCTTTAAACTAAGGTAAGTTAGGGCAGCTATACTACTTTTGGCCTTTCGTGACCTAGGGCCTTGTAGTGGTTGGTCCCCCTCTCTTACATTTTTGGTGAACCCGACATGAACCAATGTCTACCCGTTTGTCGGTGTTTTGAGATTTTTCTCTTATTCCTTTTGGTCGTTATATTCTTGCATGTTGTGATATTTTATGAGCTTCACAACCCAGTCTACAAACTCTAGGAATATTGTCAAGAGAAGTCTGCCACACCTTCCGATGGAGAAGACAAAGGTCTCTTCTAGCTACACTACCAGCCTTTTCTCTGGTTTTGCAGTTGGTTTGTCCACGCAGGAGCACATATCATGAGGTGAATCTAGATTCCTTGATGAACTAATTGCATCCCTACCCCTCCTACATCACTGACCTCCTCGTCCATAGACAAGAATGAGGTCATCCATATCCCTTTTGAATACATTGCTAGTCTTAGTGAAGGGTTGGGTGCATTGGAAAATCACTTGGAAAGAAACCCGAAGCTGGCTAGGGATGCTAAAGTTATCAATGAAATAAGATACATGGTAGCAAAAGACCGGACAAGCTTATAACTCCTGGCTAGTCTCACTGGTCTATTTGAAGCGTTTGCTCCTTCAGACTATAGTCACATGGCACAAAGTGGCCCCTTCAAAAAATGTGAAAGACAGTTGGAAATGTTGATGTCTCCTACATCCATATACATGACTGACATGGTTCCCTCGGTTAGTGTGCTCGCTACCTCCAAAAACTCTGAAACTATCAAATTAAATAAAAACCCTTTAGGTTTCCACTTCACCCCTTCTACAGCCTCTAGTGGTGGAGGATTTGGTAGGATGATAGGTGGAGGCTTTGGTGGTGGAAATTTTGGAAGTGGAGGTGGTATTGGTGGAGGCGGTTCTGGCGAGGGTCATGGTGGTGGATTTGGAAGTGGCGGTGGCTCCAACAGAGATCACACTAGTGGTGGAGGCATCGATGGTGGCTCTAGCAATAGCCACGGCAGTGGCTATGGTGGTGGTTCTAGTGGTCTGATGCCTTCTAATGACCCTATTCTAAATACCCTTCTTCAGAATATGGGAAAGACACAGAATCAGCTGGCAAACTTGTCCCAGGCCTCGACCTAGCCTATTTTCCAACCCTTCTTCTAATAGAGCCCATAATCGGTTGCAATTCTAAACGCTCCTTTCCCACAAGGGATGTAGATTCCTAAATTTGACAAGTACGGTGGTAAAGGGGACCCACAGACATGTGTTTTCCTTTAATGCCTTATGTACAAAAAATTTCCATCATGATGCATTGATGGAAAAATTGTTCCCTCGATCCCTCAAGGATACAACACTCGGGTGGTATTATTCCTTGCCTGACAATTCCATCTTTATATTTGATCAGCTTGTGAACCAGTTCCTATGACAGTTCCAAGCCAACATTGGACCAAAGATGACCTTCTTTGACCTTGTTCGATGTAAACAAGGGGATAATGAGAATATTACAAACTTTATAGCGTGATATCAAGTGCTCTTTTCAAAAATATCATACCTATTACCTGACTTTGATGTATAAAAGGTGTTCATAGGGAACTTACAAAGGCCCTAGCAAGAGAATTTTTCCCTTATGAAATACCCTTCTTTTGCGCATATGTGTGCAGTATTACGGGAGTATCAACAAATGGTGGTTCAGTTCGGGGGTTCCTCCTCATGCTCCCATCCTGGAGGGAAGTCTATCATATCAATCTCTAGAAAAGGTAAATTCATTGTGAATGTAGTAGCCATTGTCGATAACAATGGCCTTAGACGCGACTGAAAGTTTATGAGGTTATCAAAATCCTATTCTTCCATCTTACAAAATCTAGTGAAGGATAAGATCGTTAACTTGTTGACCCCTAAACTAGTTAGGGAACTATATCCTAACTGGTATGAGACAAATACATATTGTTAGTACCATCAAGTTAATGGACATGATACTGAACGCTGCATGTGCCTACATCATGAGAGATAGGATCGCATCGAGGAGGGTACTATTCATCTTGATGGGAACAAACAAAACACGAACAACTCAGTGGCGAAAGCTAATAGTGAATTGCAGATATACACAGACCCATTTCCATCATCACATTCTGCTAACATGATTATCGATCCCTCTAATTTTTTTTCTTACCTCGAGGCATATGTTAACATGGTTACTGTTACTCCCTCTACTCATCTTGCAACCAGTTCATCGAATGTGAAATTCACTTCACAAGACGTACCAACAAATGAAAAACCTTCTCCGCTTTACATTCTTGCTCACCTCAATGGCAACATTGTGACAGGAGTCTTAGTTGACCCCGCGAGTAGAGTGAATTTCATCATGGAGGAGACATTACTCTTAAACTCCTTGCAAAGGGAGGAATACGAAAAAACAAAATCCATCATCTGTATGCATGATGGACTTTCTCTTAAACCTTATGGATCAATAAAATTGTTTGTCCTGGTTGGACCCAGGAACGTGGACACAATCTTCGAGGTTATTCCCGAGTCAAACCTATTCAGAGTGAAGCTAGGTATACCTTGGTTAGCTTCCATGAATGGGATCACCTCCGTAATTCATAAATATCTTAAGTTTTCTCATGAAGGTGTCATGCACGTATTGCATGATACCAAATACTAGCCTATGGTATCTCATGGGGGGTACTCATTCGATCAATTTTTGACCACTCCAGTTGGTCCGCTCCCACAAAGAACGAACCTACTTAACAAGAACTATGTGAAGTATAAAATTGGAGGCAAGGGACAACCGATGTTGACCCTTCCTATAATAGAGTAGCCAGCTACCTCCTCCTCCCAAAAGGGAAAGGAGAAGCTTGCTCCCTCTCGAGTTGACTCGTCTACTCCCCTTTCTTGGGAGGAGTATTGGATGAACATGCCTGGGCTCTACCCGGTGAGTCTAATGATGCCTCCTTGGCGAAAACCCAGGATCAGGATATCGAATCTCCCTAATGGGTCTCCTGGACTCTGGTACTATTTGTTTGGTATAAAGAAAGGCTCGCAAAGATAAATTTTCCCCGCGACCTCTTCCCATTCCCCCAAGCAGAAATAGGCCTACCACTAAGGTGTTGGAATTGATTCCTTCGACCATTTTTGAACCTACTCCTTCTGGTCCCATTCAGGAGTATGCACTTCTACTAGAAACAACTATGGAGGACACTCCCTTGGCTGAGCAGGAACCCTCCATCCCTTTGCAAGCCCCGACTTCTGGTTCGAAGAGTCATAGAAACCACCTTGCACGTGAGTGTAAGCACCAGTGAAAGGATCTTCTAGTTGAGCAAGACTTCTTACAGAAGGAGGAGGAGATTATCACACCCCTGCTGGTTCTTCCTCTCTCCCCCCTTTGTCTCTTTTCAAACTAGTTCTGAATCTCTTCTAGTTTCCGCTGTGAGCGCACATGCACCTGGAAAAGTGTAGGTGTTTATCACTCCTTCTATGGAGTCGCCTCTGTTGAATTTTGTTCTAAATGTCTCGCCTTTCCCGAAGCTCATGCATATGGATAACACTTCGGTTGTATCCACTACGGTTCTTTCCTCTCCTCCCTTAACCCTCCTTGCTTCCTCTATTGGGAATTCACCTCCTCCAATGAAGAAGAAGGTAGAGTGTAGTCCCTCCAATAATGGAGGACATAAGAAGAGCCCACCTTCTCTAAAAGGTGGCCTGACGTTGACTTGTTTTGTCCTAGTAACAGAACCAACCCTGACCTCCCCTGAGTGTGTCACTGCTCTCGAGTCTCTTGGTGAGCCTAGCGGTGAACCTTAGCTACAAACTCCTCCATCCATTAGGGTAAAGCATTGCACTCCCATTAAGGGCATGTTTAACTCGATGGATGAAGTTTCGACCTTGTTAGTGATCTTTGTAAATTCGTTGACCTTAGACCCACAAGAGTTGAGCGACAAAGACCTCACAGGTCCCTCTATCTTGGCCCTTGTTCCAGGAGGATTGAAAAATCTTCCCCTTAACATTACACCATTGCAGGCTCGTCATCCTTCCTATGATGATCTAGAGTGGGACGCTGACAACCTATTGGTTGACCAGTGTTAGGGGGAGACCCTCTTCTTGATCTTTAGATTAGATGTATGTGTGTGTTGTGATGTGCTTCCCTCGTGATCATTCTATATTTTTCTGGATGACCCTTGTCACCCTTGTGGGTGCTTGGATACAAGCGTGGTGTTTGTGTTGTAAACCTTCCTCTATATGTATCATCATTCTTCCATGTTTGTAATTGATTTTCAGTAAATTGGGGATGATGCTAAGCGTCAAGAGCATTTAGGCTTCCTTCCATGCTGACATGATTTTTTATTTTTACTTTGTATTTCTTACATTCTTCCTGATCTGGTTGGGGATTGATGATCTTTCACCTCATACCATAGTTACCTACTATTTATAAATAAAGGCAGATCTGACCCCATGAAACCAGACCCCCCTGTGCCTTTTCTATGTGTTCCCTTTTCCTTTGCTTTCCTCTTTATATTTCTCTCTTTTTTTCTTGAGTTGTCCCTCTTATGTGTGACAATGCCACTTCTACATTACTTGTTCTTTGGGTATGTGCAGGATCATGATGGGCCAAAAAGTGGCAATGAGAAAAAAATCACGTTTTGGATCAACTCAAAAATGCGGAAATGTCGAGTTGACTTTTCTAGGTTCGGGTGTCAATACATTTAGCCGAACCAAAGCCCAAACCTAGTTTCTACAAATCGGATATCCAATTTGTGGAAACATTATATAAAAAATAGCTGACTCTTATAACTTCATTTCTCACTGTTTACACACGGGTGCACAAGGAAAAGCGAAAATCAGATATCCGCTTCTATCAGATATCCAATTTCAAAGGTAAGTATTTGGTTTTTTAAATGTTGTAATCGATTTTTCAAGTAGATTCTCTTAATTTGAAGTAGTTTTTATGAATTTTTTATCAAAAACAGGGTTTTCTATTTTTTTAATCAAAAACTAGAGTTTACATTGAATTTTTATTAAAAATTAATGTTTCTAAATGGATTTGGATTAAAAACTAGTGTTGTTGATGTATTTTTATCAAAAATTAGAGTTTGTTATGGATTTATGTGAAAAAGTAGGGGTTTTTTTGGATTTTTATTAAAAACTAGGGTTTTTTTACAATAATTTCATTTATATTGTGTAATTTAAAATAGATTAATTAGTTTTTAACTTTAATTAGGTATTATGGCTAAGAATGAAAATCCACAAATGCCAAACGCTCCACCACCTTCGCAGCCAAATGCTCCACCACCTCCATAGCCACCAATTGAAGACTTAATTGGTGAAAAATTGGGGCAATTCAGGGGCGTTTGTGAAGTTTATAAGACAATCCCTCAATTGAGAGATATGACACACATTGAAGGAAATAATTAAAAATATAGAAACCCTCTCCACCCAACATAATTCCTTTCATTTCGTGATGAGAAGACATGAGGGAATATTATGGATGTGGATTGTCTTATGATGATGTGAAAGATCTCCAAATAAACAAAGCCCAAATAGCCTCTTTATTCATTGACCCCCGCACCGGTTTGCAAGTGAATGTTAATAAAACAAAAATTTCTATATAATGGTGCATGCATAGGGACATTGTAGCTAAATTTTGGGATTGTTGGTGTATGGTTTTTGATAAACCACCGAACAATAATTCTAATATACCATTTTACTTTATTAAAAAATTATATGTTGAGTTTGTGTTAGGGCATCATGTCAATTACTTTGACATTAAACCCTTCTAGGGCGTCGATGGAGGTATGCCCCAGGATAGACCAGGGGCAGTTAGGGTAGTCCTGTGCCCAAATGTTCCCCTTCCTCCCCTTCCTCCCCTTCCTTTGCCACCTCCAATATATCATCCATAGACTATCCAGGATGCAACCACACAAACTATTCAAGCTATTCACTCTTTGAGTGGTCATTTGGTTTTGCATGCTTCTATAGTAGCTCAACCACATTCTGGTGATGTTGGTGAAGGCTCGAGTGCTGCTGCATCAACCTCCTCAGGTCCACATATTTGTGTGCCACATACTTGCACTATGTGCCGCCAGATATGCTTGGGTCTTCTTGTATAGCCCGTTGAGCATCCCTTGGACACTTCTGATTATGACCTTTATGATTTGGACATTATAGATCAGTCGTAGGGGAGTGGAGTGCACCCTACAGAGTCCTCTCCTGCTAGAGAGGGGGATGCTGGAATAGTGACACAAGTAAGATTTAAGTTGTGATTTCATAACTTGCATTTGTTTTTAAATGAATATTAATAAGAGATAGTATCAAGTATTAATATTTATTTGCATGGTCTATTTAACAGTTGATGTCTGAGGAGGAGCTCGCATGGGTGACTGATACCACCCTTAGGGCCATTTCATTTGGCTTAGACAAACACATAGTATATATTTTTACACTCGCTCGTTTACATTTTATATTATATACTTGCTTGTAATTTGAATTGTCATTAATGAAATTATATAATAACTTATATGCTTCTCTTATTTTCCTCTTGTAGGAAATACCTAGTGCGAATGAGGTGCAGCCTCATCCAGACTATGGAGGGGGAAAGTTAGATAAGGGGAAGGTAATTGAACTCAAATTGGATTCAATTAATATTTTTAAGATCTTATATTGATTATACATACATCGACATAGATTGGTAGTTTCATATGTACTTGTCAATTTTATGTACAGGCAATTATGAGCTATACAGATTTGTTGACAAGTGGCACACTACCTAAAGGAGTAGGTATTGGAACACCTCAAGGAGTAGGTGTTGAAACACCTCAAGGAGGAGGTGGCGAAACACTTGAAGGAGATAAAGAAAAAGATCAACCTAAAGAGGTATGTGTTTATTTTATTTTGTGTTTGGTAAATATGTTCCTATTACCAATAATCGTATGCTAACTTGGATCAATTTTATGTTTTTGTTCACATATATAGATTGGCATTTCAAATGTTGGTTTGGTATATTCTAGGACTCCTAACCCTTTGAAGAGACGTGTATTTCAGGTAATCAAGATTTCAATTTTAGAGTTCAATTAAAATTCAATGTATATTGATCTTGATGTTAATTATTCAATTTTAAATTATATAGTATAACTAATCTCAATTGTGGTTTGAATTTTTCTTGTGTAGCTACCTTCAGAGCCAATGAGTGCTTCAAAGAGGCTCCATTTTGATGATCCACCAGTAGTTTAGGATGAGATAGATATTTTGGCATGTAAATTTTGAATACATATTGAGATGCCATATGCCACATTTTGTAAAACTTTGTTTGAGTTGGTGTTGATCCCATTTTTGTATATGGACATACACTTGATTATTGGATAATTTGATATATAGAAGTTGACAATCGAAATTTAATTTGTTCCTCATGTGCATGATTAAACTCTTTGAAAATTTTATCTTGAGAAATGGTTAAATATCAATGTACAATAGCATAAAAAAGAATGGTTATATTATGTAGTTTATATTTATATCGCTGATTACATTGCATTACACATCTTTCAAACTCAAATCATTACTTCACATTGCATAACTAACAACTAGATGTTCATAGTTGAAAAAATTTCAATTACAATATAGTTTTTACAAAGTCAACCTAAGCAGTTATGCAATTACTTCACATTGCATAACTAAAAACTGTGAGCAGTTGTCAATTGCATTTGTTTGTCATTGAATTCTATGAGACCACATTTCTTTGAATTTTTTTTCAAATAGTCCCCTACCTTGTCTATGCTACCACATTTTTCATACATGATAGAGATCACATTAAGTTGTAATAAATTAAATGATAGCCTATGGTTATTTAATTTATACTCATTTTATTTAAATGGATGAGGCCGACCTTCCTTGATATTATTTTGTAATTTATTATTTTCAAGAGAGGTCGACCTCCTTGAAGAGTCGCCTTATTATGTATAAATACAAGGTGGTGTTTGTTCATTTCCTCAATCAAGTTCATTCAGCATAATTTTCATTCCAAGCAAAAGTTCGCACTTGAGCAACATCGCTTCATCTTGCAGCAGCAGCCGATTTCAAGGAGAAGCATATTCGATTGTATCTTTGCATCCAGGAGAGGTGCTATTATTCATTGTATCAAATTCAGCTATGAGTTGGGCCTGAGTTGTAAGCAGATTTCTTGTTGTATTTATTGTCTTATGTGTTGCATTTTTTGAGTTCTTTCAGTTGCATTATCTGATCATTAAAACACTAACATGGTATTAGAGTGGGTTTGAAAAAGATCGTGTTGGGACCAGTTATTGCAGCTATACCTCTATTGCTTCTTTTTTTGTCTATCTCTATCTTAGTTAAGATGGTGAAGGATCTTAAAATTGAGGATAGACTCGAAGGAGCAGCAAACTTCACATCATGGAGATTCAGAATTATGCTCACTTTGGAGGAAAACGAATTGGTTGAGTGTGGAGAGAAAAGTTTTTGAACCTATGGATGAGGAAGATAAAGTTCAAAGGAGGAAGAATTATATCAAGGCAAAGAAGATGTTAGTTGATTTCGTGAAGGACCATATTGTTCCTATCATCTCTAAGTTGAAGACAACGAGAGAAATTCTTAAGAATTTGGAGGAGATGTATGAGATCAACAACACAAGTCATGATCTAGCCTTGAAGCAACAACTTCGTCATGTTAAGATGGTGGGAGGAGAATTTTTCATCGCCTACTTCATGAAGATTTATGAATTGAGAGATCAACTCTCTACCATTGGTCATATTGTTGATGACAAATATTTGACCATGTTGGCTCTTAATGGCATTCCTTCATCTTGGGAGTCTTGCATTCAAGGAATCAACTTTTCTCAAAGTTATTCAACTTGGATTTAACATTAGTAGCTCCGCAAACCTATTCAGAATAGAGTGATCTAAAGAGGAGATCCCTAAATCTCTACATAGGTGTAAAGTTGCAAAGTGGTGCAAATTTCATTCTCGAACTCGTACGACCAAAAAGAATGTTAGAACACATCCAGATGGGTACGTTTATGCTAGGTATGGTCCTCTTTTTCACCCCAATACGCCGAATCACTTTGAGCTGCATTAGACCGACGATTTCCCTTAAGAGTCCAAAGTGATAAAAGGCAACAATATTTGATGAACTATTCTTCAAAAATCGTGGTGCTTACAGAATATTCGTCTAATGATATGGGATCATGTTGGGACCATATACAATAACCTCTCTCGGTTTTTGCTATCTTGAAGGCATTTTCCCGTGGTGATGAGTTTTCAGCTGAGGGAAAAGTTGCCAGATGCAAGCAGTGTAAAGTTGCAAAGTGGTGCAACTTTCATTCTCAAACTCGTACGACCAAACAGATTGTTCCAACATGTCTGGATGGGTACTTTTACGCTAGGTATGGTCCTCTTTTGCACCTAAATACACTGAATCACTCTAAGCTGCATTGGACCAACGATTTCTCTTAAGAGTCCAAAGTGCTAAAAGACAACAATCTTTGATGAACTATTTCTCAGAAACCGTGATGTTTACAGACTCTGCGTCTAAGGATATGGGATCATGTTGGAACCATCTACAATAACCTCTCTCGGTTTTCGCTATCGTGAAGGCATTTTCCCGTGGTGATGAGTTTTCAGTTGAGGGAAAAGTTGCCAAATGCAAGCAGTGTAAAGTTGCAAAGTGGTGCAACTTTCATTCTCAAACTTGTACGACCAAATAGATTATTCCAACACGTCTAGATGGGTACGTTTATGCTAGGTATGGTCCTTTTTTGCACCCAAATATGCCGAATCACTCCGAGCTGCATTGTACCGGTGATTTCCCTTAAGAGTCCAAAGTGCTAAAAGGCAGCAATCTTTGATAGACTATTTTTCAGAAACCGTGATGCTTACAGACTCTTCATCTGAGGGTATGGCATCGTGTTGGGACCATCTACAATAACGTCTCTTTTTTTTTTCTATCTAAAAGGTGTTTTCCCATGGTGATGAGTTTTCAGTTGAGGGAAAAGTTGCCAAATGCAAGTAGTGTAAAGTTGCAAAGTGGTGCAACT
This sequence comes from Sequoiadendron giganteum, assembly GCA_007115665.2. Lineage (NCBI taxonomy): Eukaryota > Viridiplantae > Streptophyta > Pinopsida > Cupressales > Cupressaceae > Sequoiadendron > Sequoiadendron giganteum. Next base: position 636,125,384 of record CM021100.1, read on the forward strand.
TTCATTCTCGAACTTGTATGACCAAACAGATTATTCCAACACGTCTAGATGGGTACGTTTATGCTAGGTATGGTCCTTTTTTGCACCCAAATATGTCGAATCACTCCGAGCTACATTGTACCGATGATTTCCCTTAAGAGTCCAAAGTGCTAAAAGGCAGCAATCTTTGACAGACTATTTTTCAGAAATCGTGATGCTTACAGACTCTTCATCTGAGGGTATGGCATTGTGTTGGGACCATCTACAATAATGTCTCTTGTTTTTTTCTATCTAAAAGGTGTTTTCCCATGGTGATGAGTTTTCAGTTGAGGGAAAAGTTGCCAAATGCAAGCAGTGTAAAGTTGCAAAGTGGTGCAACTTTCATTCTCGAACTCATACAACCAAACAGACTATTCCAACATGTCTGTATGGGTACGTTTATGCTAGTTATGGTCCTCTTTTGCACCCAAATATTCCGAATCACTCTAAGCTGCTTTGGACCGGTGATTTCCCTTAAGAGTCCAAAGTGCTAAAAGATAGCAATCTTTGACGGACTATTCCTTGGAAACCGTGATGCTTACAGACTCTTCTTCTAATGATATGGGATCATATTGGGACCATCTACAATAATCTCTCTCTATTTTTTCTATCTCGAAGGCGTTTTCCCGTGGTGATGAGTTTTCAGTTGAGGGAAAAGTTGTTAGATGCAAGCAGTGTAAAGTTGCAAAGTGGTGCAACTTTCATTCTCAAACTCGTACGACGAAACAAACTGTTCCAACACGTCCGGATGGGTACTTTTATGCTAGGTATGGTCCTCTTTTGCACCTAAATTCTCTGAATCACTCTGAGTTGCATTGGACCAACGATTTCTCTTAAGAGGCCAAAGTGCTAAAAAGCAGCAATCTTTGACGGACTATTCGTTGGAAACCGTGATTCTTACAGAATCTTCGTCTAATGATATGGGATCATGTTGGGACCATCTACAATAACCTCTCTTGGTTTTTGCTATCTCGAAGGCGTTTTCTCGTGGTGATGAGTTTTCAGTTGACGAAAAAGTTGCAAAGTGGTGCAACTTTCATTCTCGAACTCATATGACCAAACGCACTGTTCCAACACATCTGGATGGGTACGTTTACATTAGGTATGGTCCTCTTTTGCACCCAAATACGCCAAATCACTTTGATCTGTATTTCACCGACGATTTCCCTTAAGAGTCCAAAGTGCTAATGTCAATGAAATGTGGGGGTAGAAAGATTTAAGGTTGGATCAAGATTCTGCAAGTCCTAGCTCTTGTATCAGAAAACTCTTACCCAATCAACTTGAATCAATTACATGGGAAATAAAATTCACATGAACTTTTTACATTTTTGTTTTTCGAAAAAGTGGCAAGCCACTCTAATTTGTTATATATAAATAGGATATATTACAAAACCTAGCTCAAACGAGCATATTGATAGGAAAGAACCAGGAAGAAAACCTCTGGTTGTAGCTCGATTAAGTACAATTTTTTTTTAACATTTTAAACATACCCTTTATACAATGCTAGACATTGTGACCCATATTTCAATCAACATCACTGGATATAGATTATGCCTATACATAGTTATGACCTTTTTACATTGTTTCACATTTCAAAATTTGCCTATTTGAAGCATTCATGGCACAGTCTTCCACAAGAGTAGTATGTTGGCGTTTTGGAGTGACAAGCACTTGTACAAACCATCAAAGTAGTAGTTAAACTACATACAATAGAAAATATGCTTAGAATAACCAATCTATATTATTGTAATTTTTCAAATACCTCTCTAAAAGGATTTGAGCTGCCTATTGTTCCAGCAGGTCCACGATCAATCATGTCAGGAATATCGCAAAAAATTTCAAATGATAAATCTATATTGTCACAACAAAAAAGATGCTTATACTAACAAATCTATATTAATCTAAACAACCTAAATGATGATGAATTGGTAATGCAAACTATAAAAGATGTTTTGAATAACCAATCTATATTATTGTAATTTGTCACATACCTCTTTGAAAGGATCAAAGCTGGCTATTGTTGCATCAGGTCCATGATCATTCGTGCCAAGAATATTACAAAATTTGTCAAATGATAAATCTATATTGTCACAACAAAAAAGATGCTTAAGCATTGTACCTTCCATTCTTGAATATGTTATTCAAGTGTGCCTGAAGGGTCATCTCTTTGCTTAAGTGTATCCAATATTGCTTCATGATCAACATTACTAAGTTTCCATAGTTTTTTTGTCATTGGCTTGGCATGATGCTTCAACGACTTAACATTTGTTGCTATAATAAGGTGTGAATACATGAGAATTGTTTTGTATTTCTCGTAGTCTTCAAATGCAGGTATACCATTCTTTCTAATCATGTATGTTTGCAACCACATTCCTGCAACCACAACTGAACCTGTAGGATACACGAACCCATCATCATCTTCTATCGATTGTGTTAGCTTGTGCTTTACTTGCACACATCAAGCCAACCAATATTCTGATCTCTCTTTCCCCTATGGTGCAACAACTACAAAAACATGTCCTAGATGTAGTAGATCTAAAAGTTGGTTGTAATCAGGTGAACTTTCCATTGTGTAATTTGTCATAGATATAGTTTGAGATAATGGAGTTAGATACTATGGAATGAGATCCACCCATTCACTTGACTCGCATTGAATACAACTCTGACAAAAAGAAGCCAACTGTCATGTCCAAATGGTCCATGTGCTTGCATCTGAGCTTCAAAACGAATGCATCTTTGAAGAATCTTTGATTGTATGACAATCCAATTTGCCTCCCACTGTACCCTCCTCAACCAACCAAAAAAATATGTGCATTGTTGGATCAACTATCCCTCCTTGTGATAATGTTGAACTACACCAATCAACAATAGAACGTGCAACACTGAATTTCGCTGCTGAAATCTTCAATTGCTCCTTAGCTAGAGCTCTCTTTACACATGCACCTACTCCATCATGCTCCCCTTTTCCATGCCCAGCTTCAAAAAAACTCCAAATATTAGGTACACCCCTTTCTACATGCATTCTACTCAACCAATAAAACATACAAGCATTCTTGAATTGACCTATGCAGTTATCTGACCAAATGAGATATCGTCCCAATGCTATATCATGCTCCTGCAAGAACTCAAAAAATTCTCGAACCAATGTTGGACATACTCGGACAAGTGAGATCTATCATCACTCATATAAAAATGATACTCTTTGATTATCTTTCGATCCTCCTCTGTACTATCAAGTGCATGTTTAAACGTTATGTTGAAAAAAATAGCAATCTAAATGGAATTGTTGTACTGAGATTGTACCTCGTTTTGTGGTTGCAATGTGTAGTTTTCAGAAAAATTCACAACTGATATAATAGTGCCAATTGGAAAGAAGTCCTTACATATCCTGAATTGTTGATCCAGCCACTGAGACCTATAACTATGCCTTGCATATTTGTAGAAAAGATTATCCTTAAAATCTGAAATAAAATCAGCAACACTGCATTCTTTTGTAACCAACTCTTATCTAGAACATTCACCTCCACTCTGCAAAGTATATTTGACTATCTCATACCTCTTTTTCTCAACAAGATTCTTTCCAAATTCATGTTCGGAACCCTCATGAAAATATTGAACAAACTTTGACAAGCCACCACATTGTGAGCACTTCGCATTTAAACAATCATTTCTATAGAAAAAGGAACCATCATCCCTAGAACATAAAAATAGATCTAGTAAGTCCCTTGATGATTTCGGAAGATGCATTGCACCACACTCCTGCAACATTTCATTAGTATGCAAAGTAGAACGGATATAGCATAATAGTTCATGGTACATTGAAAACTCCACATGGTATTTGCAACAACAAGTATTACGCATCTTAAGAGGCACACAATAAAATGGCTTCAAACCTTCAAAATTTATTTGCGAGATTTCCATATTTGGATGTGTTTGAATAAATTTGTTGAACAACATCGTTTGGCTTGATTCCAAGAAATGTTTAGGATGCGGTGTACGGTCTCGACTGTCAATTCTTAACTTTAAAACATCATTTGCATTGGGTGATACTCTAGAGTTATCATGCCAAAATTGTTGAATTTCTTGCTTTACATTATCGGTTAGCTTCTTATCAACACATGGAATCCTCCCGGAAAAAGCCCATGTATCATTTTGAAGAGGATCATCTATTCTTTCTCTTCTTGCAAGTGCTCTATCCAAAGTTTTACGATTTAAGTCAAAATCAATACAAGTTTGTCTCATAAAGCGAGCCTTTTTCAATTGATGGCTTACTAGGGTGGTTCTAATGACTCTCCGAGCAACTCTCTTATCCTTTTCCTTGTTATTTTTTCCAATAGACTTGAGAGCATTAAAAATATTTTTGACAATAATAGAATTTTTTTCAGTCCTCTTGTTCACACAAATCTTCAATTTGGCTAGTAAAGGTCTCATCTTTTGCATCTTTAGCAATTGTACAAAAATTTGGCATTGCTCAGTCAATGTCTTATCGCTAAAATATTGGTTGAAAAGTATTCTACCCCACAACCGAATAGTTCGTTTTGACCTCTTACCTTCAAAATTGTTTATAATGTTATCATCAATTTCAACTAACCATTTAGGGGTCCTTGAAGGTCTTGAATTTGGAATATGTCTTTCTTCCACACAAGGTTCTTCATTTCTCATGTAATCTAGTGAAACATAATTTACACTTGCTTCAATATTATGTTCAACATCTTCATTTCGAACATTTTCACCTTGAACATTTTCAATATCAATTTGAATAATTTCATTCCCAATTTCAATATCATGTTCAACATCTTCAATTCCAACATTTTCATTATCAATTTCAATATTTTCATTCCAAATTTCAATACCATGTTCAACATCTTCAATTCCAACATTTTCACCTTAAAAAATTTCAATATCAATTTGAACATTTTCATTCCCAATTTCAATATCATGTTCTACATTTTCACCTTGAACATATTCAATTTCCTCTTCACTTGAAAGACCATAGGGCTCAGGTTCACCAATATTTAACATACCTTGTCTTTTCTTCCTATGAACTTCTCTATCTCTTTGTCTATATCCTTCAATTTTTTCTTTTGTCAGCTTTCTCTTAAATTTTTGCTTCTGACGACTATTGCTCCCCATTATACCAAATAAAAGATGCTAAAAATCATTATGTATGACAAATTTGAGTACAAGATGCTCCAAAAAGTTTATCTTTGTCTCTTCCTGTCTGAAACTGCGCGTTTGTCACCTGCAAAGTGCTGCAAACAGAATGTAGGGTCCGTTGGAATGCACAAAAATGACCCACATGGGGTGTTTCTATGATCCACAAATCCGATATAATCGGATATCTGATTTGTAAAACATGTTCCTAGGAGAGGGAGGGAGAGGGAGAGAGGGAGAGGGAGAGTGATGGATAGGGAGAGAGAGGGGGAGAGAGATAGATAGAGAGAGTGGGAGATTGAGAGAGGGAGAGGGAGAGTAGGAGGGAGAGATAGAGGGAAGGAGAGTGGAAGAGTGAGAGAAGGAGGGGGAGAGTGGGAGGAGAGTGGGAGAGTGATATGGAGAGGGAGAAAGGGAGAGTGGAAGAATGAGAGAGGGAGGGTGAGAGAGGGAGGAGAGTGGGAGAGTGGGAGAGTTGTAAGATTTTAGCTCTACACATCAAGTTTCAAAAATTGGATATTCGATTTTCATAGACATAGAACTAAGGGTTAATGGTAGAGAGTGGGAGAGTGAAATATTGAGAGAGGGAGAGGGAGGAGAGGG
>CM021100.1:636131258-636156830 GCA_007115665.2 Sequoiadendron giganteum
GAGTGAGAGAGTGAGAGGGAGAGTGGGAGTGGGAGAGAGGGTTTAGAGTTGAGGGAGAGAGGGAGAGGGAGAGGGAGAGAGGGAGAAATAGGAGGGAGAGTGGGAAGGAGAGAGGGAGGGATAGGGAGAGAGAGAGGGGGAGGGAGAGGGAGAGAGGGAGAGGGAGAGGGAGAGTGAGAGGGAGAGGAAGAGAGAAGAGTGAGAGTGTGAGAGGGAGAGTGGGAGAGTGAGATGAAGAGAGAGAGGAGTGATTGAGTGAGAGACTTGAGAGAGATAAAGGTGGAGAGAGAGAGAGGGAAAGAGATAATATTTAAATATTTTATATATTGGTAATATATATATTTAAATATTTATAGATTAACTAAAATATTTAAATAATATTTAAATATTATACATTTAATAATATATTATATATTAAATACATAATTTGGTAAGAGATTATCATAAATTGTATATTAAATCTATTACATTATAAAATTTATTGGATATTATATATATTAAATTATAAACTTAAATATATATTATATATATTAAATTATAAACTTTATTGCATTTTTAAATCATATATTAAATATTCTATAATTTTTTTTAAAATCATATCTAAAACATTATCATATATCGAATTCAAATCGGATATCGGATTTGAATCGGATATCTGATTTGAATTCGATATCCGATTTAAATCGGATATCTGATATGTTGACACAAAATTTAATGCCTAGGGATTAGGCTCGGTATTAGGCTCAGGATTTGGTTTGGACTTGCCAATCCTAAAAATTCAAGACGTAAAATGTGTTTAACAACTTACCTTGCTTTTCCACACTTCACCCATGTGGCTGACGACTTTTATTTTACCCAAAATTGATGAAACGAAAAGGGTTTGTAAAGGACCTTCTCATCTTTCTACCAATATAAATTATATTTTACTTAGAATCTAATACATAATTATTATTTATTTTTTATTAGAATTACGACTAAAGTCCTGATTGATAGTCTGATAGAAAAACATATATAGCTTTCAAACGGTATCACATTTTTTGAATCCAAAACATGTGTCACATTCTATGCTTGGCATACTATAGGATTAAAAAAAAATGAATTTCATGAAATCTTGACCAAGTTAAGGTGGTCAGACATACGCGTTTTTATATTTTTTAAAAGTTGTAATAAAAAATTCATAATTAATTATTTATTTGAAAACAAAATACAAAAAAATATGCATCATATCCGAACATGAGTCCTCTACTTATATCTAAAATCTTATAAAAAAATATTATCATTTTATTATGGTTAGGGTGGTCAGACAGACACCTACTTCTTATTTTTTCCCTGGAATTTTAGTACTACTACATTGAAATTTCAAATTTTCACCAAATAGAATTTTTTTTACTAAAATTAACCTAGTAGTTTAGAAACTAAATTCAATTTTCCACAGATTCTATTCTTACATATTTTTGAAATAATATAGATACCTTATTCAAATATTTATGTCAAGTTGCCCAACTCTGATTTTCTGAATTTTCATTGCCACTTAAGGGCCTGTTTTTTCCATGATGATCCTGCACACACCCCTTTAGAAAATGTATCCATTGTCAAACAGATCTTTTCTCAAGACCCCTCACATACTTCTTTTTTATAATTGTATTTCTCGACTTGAAACCCTAACATAATATATTTCCTTCATCATAGGTTCACAAAGAAAGGACTTGGGGACCTCCCTCAAAAGCGAGAATAGTCTTGATCTTCCCCTTGCATGGGTGCATATCCTTCTTTTTGAATTCCTTGAGGAAGTGAACATATTTCGAAAGGATTCCTTGATGATGAATCAATTCGAGAAAGAAGACGTTAACTTTTGTATAGTGCATCCCTTGAGTGGACCCCTTAAAAAAAAATTAAAAAGTTCTATGGCGTCCAATCCGAGGGCTGTCCGACTAGATTGGTTTCATTTCTTTGCATCTAGTCTGGGGGCAGCCTGACTAGACGTACTTCACATCCTTACGTATAGCTCACAGGCAGCCTGATTAGACGTCACTTTTTAAACAAGCATGTCCCTTGAGTGGACCCCTCCTTCCTTTTGAAGGGTTCCCAAGGGACCCCTTTGAAAGTCTCACCACTTAGCGATGGTCTACGTGTCCGTTCACTGGCATGCTTGACTGCTTCTTGATGGGTTATATTTGTGGGTAAACATGTCGCCATCTTTGAATCTATGGAGTCCCCTTTTCTCGGTCTCCTTCATGTGAGATTTCTTGAAGGATACCTCCCTTGCAAGACCGTGAGCCTGTGAGGTGCTTTTGTACTTTAGCTTTGTAGTTCCATGGAACTATGAAGTCTTTTCTTGCACTTTTGAGTTCGTCAGGTCGTTCTCTACCTCCTCATCGATTTAGGTATACATCTCTTACCTTGTTACTAATTTACTTTACCGAAGCACTGATCAGTACTCGTGCTTGCTAAAGTGGGGGCAAAATGTATAGGCGGGTATGTGTAGGATCATGATGGGCCAAAAAGTGGCGATATGTAAGTGGTATGATTGTCCATGTGGCTGATGACTTTTGTTTTACCCAAAATTGATGAAACTAAAAGGGTTTTTAAAGGATATTATTAGCTTTCCACCAATATAAATTATCCTTACTTTGAATTTAATAAATAATTATTATTCATTTTCTATTTAAATTACGACTAAAGTCCTTATTGATAGGCTGATTGAAAAAAATTTATAGCTTTCAAACGGTATCACATTTTTTGAATCTGAAACATGCATCACATTCTATGCTTCACATAGTATAAGATTAAAAAAAAAAGAATTGAATTTCATGAAGTTTTGACCAAGTTAAGGTGGTCAAACATACGAGTTTTTATATTTTTTAAAATTTATAATAAAAAATTCATAATTAATTATTTACTTGGAAACAAATTACAAAAAAAGTATCACATCGAAACATAATTCCTCTACTTATATCTAAAATATTATAGAAAATATTATCATTTTATTGTGGTTAGGGTGGTTAGATAGACACCTACTTCTTATTTTTTCCTTGAAATTTAAGTACTACTACATTGAAATTTCAAATTTTCACCAAATAGAATTTTTCATTTTAGGAAAAACCTAGTAGTTTAGAAACTAAATTCAATTTTCTAAAGATTCTATTCTTACATATTTTTAAAATAATATAGATAACTTATTCAAATTTTTACGTCAAGTTGCCTAACTTTGATTTTCTAAATTTTATTGTCACTTAAGGGCCTAGTTTTTCCATGATGATCCTGCACATACCCGGGCATGAATTTGCACCCCTAATGCAAATTACCCTTTACCCCATTACACTTTAGAAAACCTAAGGTGGGGACTTAATTCCACTTAAGCTCATAGCTCACATCACACTCTGTGCCTGCTTTGTGTTCTGGTGGAGGCATTTCTGTCAAGGACGCCCGCGTAGATGTCTGCACGGTGCACTTAAGTCCCTGGAAGATTCCTATGGTTGGAGTCTATAGAGACATTACACTTTCCATTGGAATTCAAAGTGTAACACCTCCCTTCGGCTAGTCAACTTGGATATGGTCATTTTTCATCCTCTTCCTTCATATTCTTCACTCTATCATCCATTCTCAAGTTTTGCAAGATTGAGTTGAGAATTCTCTCCATTTTATTCACTCATCCACAAGCTCTGTAGCAACACTTCACACTTCATAGTATCAATCCACTACTCCATCACTCTGATAGTGTGAGCACAATACAAACACCATTGCAACAAAGGCTCGAGTCCCTCTCATTCTCTCCTCCACTAGCCTTGAGCACTTTGGATGGAGGTGGTAAGCTCCTCTTATCGTCTCTATCATTTTGGTTGAGTAAGCACGTACTTATTTATAGTTTCTTTTGTATACTTAGCTTGTTTTCTCTTCTCTATCATTATTTATATCATTGCAAACTTGGTTGTTCGTGGAGTTGGAAACACCAAAATGGGGGTTTAACTGAGGCAGGCCCATAAACAGCCACCCCAACATTTTCCCACTTTTATGTGTGCAGGTGGAGAGATCTTGGAGAAAGCTGGTGAGAAGATTTTTGTGCAAAATCATCTTCATCACCCTTGTGGTAATTTATTTCCTTTATCACATTTGTCTTTATGTCTCACTCTTCTTAGTCTTATTCTCTACTTCTTGAAACTCTTAAACTAGGTCGATAGTCTCTCTTTTATCTAGCTTAACCTCGTCTCTCTATTTTTCTGGTTGTACGAATGTCAGCGCACCTGTGAGACACTAGCATGTCACATTGTCATCCTAGAACTGTGCTTTTGTCCTCTGATAGAGAGCTACTTGAGATGCAGAGTTGACTTTAAAGATTGACTCATCTAGTCTCCTTCAACTCTCGGGTTTGCAGAGTGATCGAAGGATCCATATTTCTCATCATTCTCATCCCACCTATCCTAACCTTCCTTCAAATAGAGGTAAGTTAGGGCAGTTATACTGCTCTTGGCCTTTTGTGACCTGGGGCCTTGTAGTGGTTCGTCCCCCTCTCTTATAGTTGTATATATGATTCAAATGACTATAGGAAAAGATGTGAGTTGTGGGATTAGGTGAGAAACCAACAAGATGTACCATGGATTATATGGGGGATTTCAACATGATTGAGAACATTGAAGATAAATCAAAAGGTTGTGACATGGGTTGGAAAGGAAATTAATTTTTTTTTTTTGTATAAGATGAAAAATAGGCTTAGGCTCTTTGATCCAATAAATGGTACAAGAAAAGAGAAACAAAATATATGGTTTACCTAGTGCAATTATTAGAAAGAGAACAAGATAATATATTGTAGATTGGGCCAATTCTATAGCCATAAAAACATCTTTCAATATGACCAAGTAGATGGGATAAATAGTAGAGTAAAATTCCATCCTTGGACTCTATTTGATCACCACCCAACTTCAGTAAAAATATTAATAGATAAAGATATACTAAAATAAATTAAGAGGGAGAAAAATTGTTGAATTTTCCTTTCAAATAATGAAGAGTGTAATGATGCAATCTTTACAATTAGGGAATCAAAAAATGGATGCTTAAAATTTTCTCAGGTATAGAAAGGTGGAACATCAACATAAAGGGATAGAAAAAAATCTTCTAGACAATTGGGGAACAAAAAGTAAAAAAATTGAGAAAAGAAGAAAGAAAAATAAAATAAAATCTCCTAAAAACTAAAGGTAAACTTCAAGAAGATCCAAAAAACATAGAGTTGAACAAGGAATTAATAACCACTAAAGGGGCTTTAAGAAAAAATACAAAATCACAAAGATCAAGGATTAAAAAAGAGAAAAAAGTTAAATTGGATAACCAATGGTAATAGAGGCTCAAAGTTCTTTCTTCAAATGCTAAAAGATAAGGAAACAAAAGAAAGAATAACCTCGATTTGGGAAGATGGGGGACTGATAAAAGAACCTAATGAAATCTAAAATAAATTAAATACTAATTCTATAAATACCTATTCACTTTTGAATGCAATAACTCTCATAACATAAAAAGCAAGAGAAGGTTGCAAGAAGCTAATTCCTACAAAGTTCTCTGAATAAAATGTAGAAACTCTAAAAAAGAAAAAACCAAAAGAAGAAATAAAAAGAGCTATACTAGCCTAAACAATTGTAAATCTCCTAGGCTAATGGGATGTCGATTTAGTTTTACAAAAAGAATATAGACTGGATAAGTGAGGACCTTCTTCAGGTATACAAGGAAGCTATATAAAAAGGTTCTTTAGGTAAAGCTATAAATAAGGGGATTATTAAGCTAATCCCTAAAGGGGGAGATAAAACCTTAATAAAAAACTAGAGGCTCATAATACTCCTTAATGTACATCATATAAAATTTTAGCAAAAATATTACCCTGATGCTTACATAAATCCTCCCAAAAATCATCAATAACACCCAAACTGGTTTCATAAAAGGAAGGTATATACTTAAAAATATTCTTACTAGCTAGGAAGCATTGGAGTGGGAAAAAATTCCCAACCAAAACATAGGAATGCTACTATTATATTTTGAGAAAACCTATAATAGGGTAGAATGGCCTTTCATAATAGTGATCCCTGAGGAACCTAGCTTCCCAAAAAGGTTTTGTCAAATGGTCAAAACCTTAATTTAAGATGCAATTACCCAAGTTGAAATAAATGGTGCATTAACAAATAAATTTGAACTATAAAGGCCTATAAGACAAGGATGCCCTCTTGCTCCCTCATTGTTTGTTATAGTTGCAAATGCACTTCACTATATCCTTAGGGACCCGCCATTGAGCCCGAGTGTCAAAAAGTTAACACTCCCAAATAATTATGACCTAATTAACTAATAATTTGTAGAGGATACAACACTATTTATAAATCTAGAAAAGAGAAAATTTAAAAACTTAATGAAAAAATTGAATATATTTGGCATAGTTTTCAAGGAAAAAATAACTAAAGGGAAATCTATCACACTAAGTTGGGAAACCTCCCAACCAGAATGGTTTAGTGAACATGAATTCCAATGGTGAGATCCAAATAAAATAGTTAGGTATCTAAGGATACCATTTTTTGTAAGCCCTAATCTAAAGGACAAGTGGGATTGGGTTAAAAACAATATTGAAAAGAAACTAGGAAATTGGAATAAATAATACCTATCAATAGCTAGAAGAGATCAAGTTTGTCAAAAGATACTATATCTCTACAATATTTATTATGCATCTGTTTGGCTCTTTAATAGTTACCAAATTGAGGAAATTTAGAAAAAAAAATAGACAATTCTTATATGGTCGGACAAAAAAGGAAAAAAGAAAAAACATGTAATTAAATGGGAATGGTGTTGTATAGAAAATAAAAAAATTGAATTAGGACTAAAAGACATAAAAAAAAATGGATTGCTTTAGTAGTGAAATGTATCCACAAGGCCCTTAAATGGGATGAGCCATGGAAAATACTAATAAGAAAGAATATACAAAGAGTTGTATCAAAACAAGCCAAATCTTGGAAGAATATATCTCTCTATGACCTAGTCTTTAGAAAATTCCCAATGTCTCAATTGGTTCCAATATATTCAAGAGCATTTGGAAGGCATGGGAACTAAGCAAAGAATCAATCCTAAATAAATGTCTAGTGGAGAAGGACATAAAAGAAAATATCTCATTCGAGATCTATGTGGTAAAATATTCTCATAAGAATAAACCATTGACACTCTTACAAGGGTGCCTAGAAAGGCATGGAATAAAAAATAAATTCACAATTCCAAAACCTTATTAAAGATGGATAGATAAAAGCATGGGACTCTCAGCCTAGAATTTAATATTCCTCAAACATAGAAAAGAACCTTTGAACTAATTAAAAAACAAAATTTTATGGTGGAAAACAACAAAACATATAGTAATGGTATTTTGAAAGGATTTGATTGGTTGGAAGATAGCAGATTAGTAGATTTAAAAGAAAAAAAATACAATACAATTATAGAGCCCTGGGACCTAACTAATTATCTGAACAAAAGCTAGAAATTACATTTAAACCATAGGTAATGAAATAATGTGTTTAGTCATCTATGGAATAATGCCTTGGAACCAAAAAACAATTTTTAAATGGATGATGCTACTATAGATATTACCAAATATAAACTCAAAAAGCAACCTGAATGTATGTGATATTTGTAAAAAATCTGAAACTATGAATCATATATTTTTTTCTAGAGAAATATGTAATTTATTTCAAATAGAATAAGTGGGGTGGGAGGAATTGAAAGGAAAAAAGAAAAAAGGAAATTTAATGGGTAAACTAGAAGGAATGGGAAAGCTAAACAATCTTTATTGGTTAATCCTATCTACTAAAATTTTATGGTCTATTTGGAAAGCGGAGAATGATGAGAAATGCCAAGGAATTAGAAGAGATTTTACCAAGTCTAATAGAAGACTCACCATACATAATATTTATTTGCATGTATCTATCATTGTAGAGGTGGCTAAAGATAAGTTTAAAAAGTTGATGGAGAATGGCAAAGTAGAAATAACTAAAGAGGAGATAAGCTATGTGAACAAATGGTTGTACTATAGAGTGGTTAGTAAACCATGATTGGGGAACTTCATGGGGGGAAAGAAACACCAACAAAGGTCAAACAAAGAATGTAACAAAGGAAAAAAGAGATTGGAAGTCCTACTACTGTAGAATAGAGAATGTATACCTTGATATTTTTTATACTTTTTGTAAACTAAAAAGATAAAGACAACAAGATAATGAATAGAAGCCCTCTGTGACATATACTCAGAATGAGAAAACTCTTCCTAAATATGTGATGATAAAAATGTAAATAGAATGTATATCTTGATCAACATGATCCTTTTTTTGTAAACTATAATGAATACAAAAGTACCTAATATATGGTAAAAGAGGGGATATTTAATCAAATTTGTGTTTTAGGATCATGGGATATAAAAAATTCAACTTGTAAGACTAGAATTGAAACTAGTGATATTAAATTTAAGATTCCATGATCTTAAGAGACAATGTAATGTTTACTAAGTGAATCCCCTAAATCTAACCTATTATTCTTTACATTATTTGGACACAACTATTGGCATGATATTGTTAAGGTTAGATGAGATTGTTGGTGTGATTGTATTAAGTTAGATATAAATTCATTCCCCACCACTAAGTTGAATTAATTAAAAAATGATAATTTCCCATTAGTTTGTGTGCCAAGTTATTTGAATTGAGATTTAGGGTATCCTATATAAAGATAAATTCCCTATGTCATTAATATGATTACTAAATAATTAAGAAGTCATCAATTAAGGAAATTTTATCAAGAGCATAAAAGGATTTATTATTATTATGGGCTTGCATCACTATTCATACGAATAACTATTGTGTCATTATCTTCAACATTGTGAAAAATGAGGGGCTTAAGGTTAAGGTTTAAGGAATCTTTAAAATCAAATCCTTGTAATACAAGCTCTTAAAGTTGTTTATTAACACTAAAATATGCATATTAGATATCAAATGAAGAACAACAAATTCCTTAGGACTATAAATGTGAAGGACACAATCACATCTCTTAGTAGATTTATGATTGTGATTTCATCTAAAATCATAAAACACCTAAATTTATTTGGTTATAATACTATATATGTTATTCCAATATTTGATTTAATACTTAAATACTAACGAGCACAATATATCAATCAATACAATATAAGAAAATAGTTAAATAATATGTTTTCCCTCCTTTTAAATTTATATTTTCTTTTTGTATATTATAAGACAGATTTGTATATTCATTCAAATATAATTTACACTAATTAAAATATCATCTACTAAACTTAAATTTATACTTATAAGAAACTTCAAATATTATTTTTTTGCCATCATTTAATTCTAATATTAAAATTAGTTTTAAAAATAAACTTTAATTTATTTAGAAGAGTTTCTAAATTTAGTCATAATAAGATGCATGTAAAGGTGAAAATAGTAAAATATTGTATTGTATTACTTTTTTTATTATTTTGAATTTATGAATAATAAAAATTATCTTTGCTTATAACATGAGTGAAGGTATTGTGGTAATGATTTTTTCTCAATATACTTGATATAAATTAATTATTGTCCATTTGCACCTTGCATTGCAACGAGACAAAAATATCGACTAGTCTCCCCTTTCCCCATCAAATGAAAATGACCACCTTGTTCAATAACACTTCCTTCCCTAATCACAGCTATTGAATCTGCATCACGAATAGTACTTAATCGATGAGCTACAATTACACTGGTTCTTCCCACCATTACTCTATCTAATGCCTCTTGTACCACTTTTTCGGATTGACTATCCAATGCACTGGTGGCCTCATCTAGAAGCAATATGCTTGGATTCTTTATTATTGCTCTTGCTATTGCAATTCTCTGTTTTTGTCCTCCTGACAATTGCACCCCTCTATCTCCAGTTTGTGTATCATATCCATCCTTCAAAAAGCTAACAATCAAAACAACTTGTTAGGACCAAAATGTTATGAATATGTTAATTTATAAGATTTGTATATATAATACTTGATAATTCAAAGTAATAGGTGAGTTGTTTGTTACTTTGAACCATTGACTATGAATAATTGATAGGTTGTAGTCAAGCCATTAATTGTTTAGGTGGAGAACTAGATTCTCATATATATATATATATATATCAATTATTTGTCAACTCATCTTTATTTATGTGAGAATCTAGATAATAAACAATTCATAGTAACTCATCAATTATTTACTTGAAGATCAAATTTCATGTAAACAATTAATGAGTTATAATCAATTTAGTAGATATTTAAGTGGGAAATTGAGTTCTTATATAAACAACACATTCATAAATTGATCAACTCATCAATTATTTACTTGAAAACCAAATTCTCATGTAAACAATTGATAAGTTATGTAAGCCCTTCTATTTAAAACTTTACATATTTTAAATAACAATGTACCATTGTTTAAGTTCTTCCATATTTTTTTACCTTATGAAGTCGTGAGCATTGGCCGCCTTGGCAGCATCGATCATCTCTGCCTCGGTTGCATTGTGTTTTCCATAGCAAATGTTGTCTCGAATGCTTCCTGCAAAGAGCGCCGGCTCCTGGCCGACCAGGCCTATATGCTGCCTGAGGCTCCTCAAGTTGAACCCTTTGATATCTCTGCCGTCAATTGTAACAACCCCCTTGAAGGGATCGTAGAATCTCTCTATCAACCCAATAATTGTAGATTTCCCTGACCCGCTCTCCCCAACCAGAGCCACTCTTTGGCCCTCCTTTATGCGGAGGCTGAACTTGTTGAAGACCATAACATCTGGGCGAGATGGGTATGCGAAGTACACGTCTTTGACATCGATATTCCCTTGTAATTTGGTCGGTTTCTCGCCATTTTCATCATCCGGATCTATGCGGCTCTCTCTGTCTAAAATGTCAAAGACGGATTTGACGGCATCGGAGCCTTTGGCAATGTCACTGGTCATACTCCCTGCTTCTGCTATCACTCGTGCAGTGCTCATTAAAATGAAGAATACTTTGAAGAACTCTCCGGATGAGATGTATCCACGGGCCACAAGATGTGCCCCGTACCAGAAGGCGAGGGCCGAATTGAGGAAACCTAGGCATTGTGATGCCCCAAGAACTACTCCTGCAATCCAAGACTGCTTCATGGCTTCCCTGTGAGGACCCTCCTGAGTCTTTGCATGCAGACCCAGAATTCTATCCTGTGAAGAGAAGGCTGTAATAGTCCTGTGGTTGCCAACAGCCTCTGAGGCCACTTGGCTTCCATGATCTTGAGCTTTCACGACCCTTGCTGCCATACGAGTAAGAAGAACCTTTCTTGTGTAGTGGCTTGCTATTGAGATTGGTTGCACTGCTATTACTACGACTGCAAGACGCCATGCTACAACCAAGCTCACGGTGAAGGCTATTCCCACAGCAGATAGAGTCTGTACAATAAGAGATAGACGATCTCCCACAAGAGATCTCACCTGCACAAAAAATTCAAAGTTGAAAAAAATTGTTTTCTTTTTGATAAATTCTTAAAATGGGCAAAAACTTTTAGTTTTGGATTCTTCTGTTTTATAAAAATTAGGTTAATGAGAAACGTACCACATTAGCCTCTTTAGTGAGTCTGGAGCAAATGGCTCCGCTAGAATTCTGATCTTGGTCGAACCACCCAACTTCAAAAGTGAAGATCTTGGAGAGCATTCGCTCTCGGACTCTTTTGGTAAGATATTCCCCCATTTTGCCGAAATTGTAGTGTTGGAGCACATTAACAAGCAGCGAAAATACTCCCAGGCTGACAAAAATGAGGGAGTAGTTTCTGGATTTCTCTTTCATCTCGGCGTGGTTTTTTATGAAAAGCACAGAAATCATAGATGCGAGGATAAAGGAATTAGTGGGCTGGACTCCTCCAAAGGCGATGGCACCCAAACACCCCATTACAGCCTGCTTCCATTCCGGAGCATTTAACATCACCAGCCGACGGAACAATGGGGCAGAAGAAACTTGCTTTTTCTCTTGTTCTGGATACACTGATAAGGACCGGTGTGAGCTTGATTTGCTTACGACGCTGGAGCTTCTTGCTCTTGTAAACGCCGCCTCTCTAACATCGAGGTATTCTTCTGCCTCCTCTACATAAGTTGCCGCTTGCTGGAGCTGAACCAGAGTGGCGTAGGGTCCGCCGTCTCTGCATATCAAATCGTTGTGCTGGCCAGATTCGATCACCTGACCATTACTCACCACTGCGATGAGGTCGGCGTTGCGGATGGTGGAGAGGCGATGCGCGATGATGAGCGTTGTCCGGCCAATGGAAGCATTTTCCAGGGCTTCCTGAACAATCTTCTCCGACTCTGCATCCAAAGCACTGGTGGCCTCGTCCAGCACAAGCAGCTGAGGATCTCTCACCATGGCTCTTGCAATGGCTATTCTTTGCTTTTGACCTCCCGACATCTGCACTCCTCGCTCTCCAACCTGTAATTTTTAACTCATATTAACAGCACACTTCACAAATTTATAAACCAACTGTTAACATTGGACGAAATCTATAAACCTGTCATATTGATAGCTACTATGTCATCAGAAGTTGTGCAACGAATGAGAACTGGGAGAAAATGAAAAAGAAATCTGACCTGGGTGTCATACCCGTCTGGTAATTGAGTAATAAACTTGTGAACATTGGCGGCCTGCGCGGCAGCAATGACTTCCTCCATGCTGCTTTCCTGCTTCCCAAACAAAATGTTTTCTTTGATAGAAGTCGCAAACAAGGCAGGCTCCTGGCTGACTAAACCGATTTGGCTGCGAAGCCACTTGAGTTTCAGTTCCCTGATATCAACTCCGTCCAGCAGAATCTGGCCAGCCAGAGGATCGTAAAATCTTTCCACCAACGCAACCGCCGTAGACTTTCCTGAACCACTTCCTCCGACCAATGCGACTGTTTTGCTAGGCCGGATGGTCAGAGAGAAATTAGAAAAAATGAGGGTCTCTGGTCTCGATGGGTATGCGAATTCAACGTTTCTGAATTCGACTTCCCCGCGCAATTCTTCCAGAATTTCTCCTTTGCTGTCATCCGAGTCGATCATGGGCACCCTCTCGATCATCTCAAATATACGTTGAGCAGCGTCGCATGCTTCCGAAAAGTACCGAATGCTCGGAATTGCAGAGCCCAAAGCTCTGTAAAACATCGACAAAGATGTATATCATGATTAAACTTTAGATAAATTAGATATCAAGTAAAGCTCTATCTGTATAAGCTCTATTCTGAAAAAATAAAACACTTACGCGCCACCCAAAATTAAAATAGTTCCAGTTGCAAAAACCATTCCTCCGTTTGCTCCATGATACATGATCTGCCTGGTACCATACCATGATATGAATGCCCACATGCAGAATACCACTCCCGTGCTTCCCACTGCTATGCCTTTGATCAGACCCTGCTTAACCCCAAGCTTTACACTCGCATTAAGTGCTTCTGCGAACTTGGAGATTGTTGTCTCCTCTCCTACGAAAGAAAACACTGTTCTAATCGACGACAGAGCTTGCTCTGCAATGTTGCAGGCAATGTTGTTGGCTTTTCGCGTCTTGTGAGCAATCCCAACTAGAATCCGTCCATACATTACTCCCGGAATTATGAGAAATACCACGAATGGAAATGCCGCAACTGCCAGCCTCCATGTTAAGCAGAAAGCCACGATGTAACTGCTAATAAAGAAAGCTGCGTTCTTGAGGAAGTCTGGTATCTGGTTGATAAAAAATAGTGCTAGGTCAGAATTTGTAAGTCTTGCGTAAATAGGGGTTTGGTTTAAATAGCACATTTGTTTAGATCGTAAAATCACATTAGTAGATAGATCTTATTGAAACTACTGATTCAAATGAGTCATTTAAACAAATCAAAGTTTAGAAAATGCTATTTAAACAAATCAAAGTTTAGAAAATGCTATTTAAACTTGACTGTAAATAATCAATATACTGTCAAAATATACTCATGCAATTTTCGTTCTTATGATGAAATTTGATAGAAAATTTAAACACAAATTCTCAAAAACTTTTCAATTAAATCTCATGGACTGTCGTCCACAAATCCTCCAACTGATCAACAGTTAACGTACCCTTTCAGCCAAAACATCATGAATGACAAGACTATCGTTGGAAACGCTTGTAACCACTTGGGATGTGGTGGTTCCTTGAATGTCAAAGAATCCCACGTCCTGCCTTAGCACAGCCTTCAAGTATTTCGTGCGCATGCGAGAGGCCTGCCTTTCGCCGGTCCTTGTCCAACAAAATCCCCCTTTAGACAAGTCATTTCACAGCTCCATCAATAACATTTCATAGCAGTAGTGAGTGTTTGGTTGATAAGATTATATAAGAAATACTCACCTAAAAATGCAGCAAATCCAGTCACAACAGCAATATAAACCATATATAAAGAATACTGCATGATTCATAAACACAAAATTTAGTGAAAAGTAATTTTAAATGATTAAAGACATAAAATTTTTACAATCTATGATTTATAAGTTTTAATTTGATTACATAAATATTTTTTTCATTATATTTTCAATCATACTTCGTGATATAAACATTTTTCTTCATCGATATTTCGAATCATACTTCATTATTCATCATCTCTTTTTTTGCTATCTCATCCTATTCATGAATCACAAAATATAATCCAAAATATTAATAAAAGAACAATTACATAATCAAATTTAAAAATATACCAAGGTACATGATATCAAAGGCTGGAACATCTGGTCTGCATGTCTTACCTTGTCCATGCTATGAAGATACTCGCTACGACTGCGTTCAGAAGATGGATCATAATTTCCTAATGCATTCACCAGGGTACCCATGACAACCATTAAGATAGGCGTGGACATTCCATCTCCAATGCATCCCAAAATACCCACACCAACAAGCCACCAATCTATTGAGTCAGCGTACTTGAACAGTGCCCATAATGGTACAGTCCGCTGGTCCTTCGTATGCCCACCATTGCTTTCCATTTCACTCTGAAATTTTAATTAAGGCTGACAATTACCAACAGCATTTCAATTCCAGCTCTATCTTATCATTCTCTTCAAACTAAATTTCTTATCATTCTCCACAAACTACATTTCAGTTCCAAATCTATCTAATCATCCTCCACAAACCAGATCTCAATACCAGCTCTATCTTATCATCCTTTAATAATGAATTAGGTGGATTAACAAACCGTGCTCCACTCAACACGTCACATGATTGACTTTCTCAAATCCTTCCCTTAGATGTTAGCCTCACTTTTAGTTTATTCCAGGAGAGTAAGTGATGATTAGATTCTTTTGGGTTCATAATAAATAAACGATACAATCTAAAAATGGCGAAGCACTATCATCAATACAATATTAAATACCATTGTAACATATGTAGCTTCAATCACATGAAAACGTTTGACAGTTGATGTGATAATTCTAAGGTAAAAAATGGCTAAAGTACAAACATGGGCATGAGTTTTAAGCCCTGGAATTTGTTAATTTGAGATCCTAAATGGTTGAAGCACAATCGAGAATACGATAAAATAAATGATTTCGTGGAGGAGTGGAATCTAAAAAAGGGCGAAGCACAAGATCCGATCTTCTTCCTGCTCGTCTTTATTCGCCGCACTTGAAGCTTCCAGTAGGGATATAAAAATACAGCCGGATTCCTTCATATAATAAATACTGCATATAGTTAGATCCTACTTTTGACCTTTTCCATACGGTAATAAATACAATTCGATTAAAATAAAAAATAATAATTAGTCCGTCTACTGATCGCAATGCATGTAGACAACTTTGTATTTATAATGAAAAATATCCCATTTACTATTTTTCAGATGTCATTCATGACATACGCCGTACCTTGTTAGTATTCACATTGGTACAAATAATAAAAGGTTGTTTTCAAACTCAATGATTGAAGGGTGAGTGTTATTCTTAAAGATTTTGGAATTAAATTGGTTTATGTTCAAAAAACAATGTCTCTATGTTAGTGAAATAGTTGAAATATACTTCTCTCAAAATTGAGTTTTATTCATTTTATTCAAGAATGACAATATTAAGATTATTTAATGTACTTAGGTGTTCCTATCAAAGGATGGCTTCTTGTCTAATTAAAATAATTCCAAGTATGCTTTCTTATTTTCTTCAAGAATGACAATATTAAGATTATTTAATGTATTTAGTGTTCCTATCAAAGGATGGCTTCTTGTCTAACTAAAATAATTCCAAGTATGCTTTCTCATTTTCAAAGAGAACTTGCAATACAAAATAAATTTTCAAATTTATAAACCATGGTTTAGTTGTGTTACCCACTTAGACCCATTGAATCTCAAGAGTAGAACTTGTTTCTTTAATTCTTCTAGTAGAGAATAGGTTTTATGTCTCAAAAGTTACCCAATAGGTTCCACGAGTGTTTTCTCAAGTTTATTTACTGGGTGTTCCTAATATCAAATATTATTTCTTCTTGAGTATACATTCACTCTTGAATCGTGTTCAAGGTGTTTACTATTCCCTAAAGAACTTTGTTTTATGGATGTAATAAAGCTAGTGGAGTAGGAGGGTTAGGTAATGGAGGAGATATATTCCTCCATCACCCACATCCTCGTCCTCAATGATTTCCTCTACTAGTAGTTATCACCATAATCCTTATGTAAGAAGAGTTTTAAAAAATTTAGAGTTTTACTCACTCCACAAAGGTCCCTAAGTTTTAAGTAACCTCTAGTTCTAGTAGAAAATCTAATATGCCCAAAAATTAGGATTAGAAATTTTTAATGTAAAAGAAGTTAAATTCAATTAAACTAATAATTTCACTCACAACCAAATAAGTATTTGATAAGTTGTTTAAAATTGCAACCATTCGTGCCTTGTTAATTAAGAAGAATGGCTATATGTAACTACTAGCTTACTTAAGTTGGTTATAATTTTTATAACCTTTAAATATAGGTATTACAACAAATTATACATAAAGAATGTTTGATGCTCAAAACAACTTATCAAGTACCTATTGATTTGTGGGTGTAACTATATTTATAACATAGATCCTATAAAAAGATCCTAACTAATTTAAGATAAAATATTTTTTGTTTAAATTAAGGTTGTTTATTTATAAGATATTTTCATATTGTAATTAAACGTGAGTGGTGTGTATCAAATTTTATTACTTTTATTTTGGAAGGAATTTGTATTCAAATAACTTGCTAACAAAAATGGATATAGAATTTTTAATTAGATTGTATATACATATTGGTTTTCCCATTATATTATGGTGTAAAATTTATTTGCAAGTCTTCAAGTTTTAAAGTTTCATGAAAGAAGAGAACTTAGTGAAGTTTTCTTGAAAGAACCAAATGAATATATTACGTCAAAGGAACCCTACCATGGATCTATGGCCTAGTGTTATCCCCACTCCCAAGCACAATATAGGGTGCAAGACATTATGACCCAATATAATTTTCACTTGAACCTAATAATAATTTATACTAGCTAAGACTGTTACAATCTTTAAAAAACCTTTACAAAAGAGCTATATCAACAAAAAATAATTTTAGGGATTGGTTGGGAGTGGAGGTGTGTTACATGATGATAAAGGTGTGTTCATTATTGTGGTTGTTGTTTCTTTAGGGAAGCAAACCAATCATTTAGCTGAAGCTTTAGGAGCCTACCATATAATAAATTTGGCTTATAGTTTGAACTTTAAGAACGTTTGGATTGAGGGTGACTCCAAGAACATCATTGATTGCCTCATGGGTGTTTCCCCTCCATCGTGGACTATTAAGTATTGGATTGATGAGACTAAGGCCACTTTATCTAAGTTTGATAAAGTTAAAATTTCTCATATCTATAGGGAAGGGAATGGAGTGGCATACTTCTTTGCCAATGAGGGAATAAGACATAATAGAAAGGTGACATGGTAGAATTTCAAAGATTTTCCTATTGATGTCAAGGCCCTTATCAACTATGATTGCACTCATGGGAAATAAATTGCATTTAAATATGATTAAAGGGAAAGGTGCCAAGTACCGTGATTTTATAAGATCAGGTGGCAAAATCGTAATGAATATGACTGATGAGTTGAGTTTGCACGTTTTGTGGGTGCTTTGGTTTTGTTGCACTCTCTTAAGTCTGCATTTTCTTGGAGTGGGTATTAAGGGTAAAATTATGTCGACAATGGGAGGAACCAGGAAAAGAGTTGAGCCTACTATGTGCACTAAGAATAAAGATAATTCAAAGGTGTGGAAGAAAATTGAGAAGGGAGGGTTGCAACCGTTCATTGAAAGACTTCATGGGCCTGAACGAAGAGCTACAGATTACTTTGTGAAGCACTGGAATAAAGGTGAGATCATTTTATTTGGCAAGAAGGTGATTGTGGATGAGGCGCTTATTGGAGAATTTATTAGTCTCCCTGTGGATGGTGTGAAATTTTACCGGGATAGGAAATTCTCGAATGAAGTTGTGATCAATTTTCTGAAGACGGGGGAGGAAAAGACTAGACTTGTTAAAGTCTCTAATAGCTATTTTGATTCGATCAGGATAAAGAAAATTTGGAGGGAGGTGCTTAGAGTCTTAATGGAGTACATTACGTTGGATAGGAGATTTACCAGAGTATACGGGTATCATTTTGTTTTACTCAACCATTTTAGATATAAATTTAGGGTTTCTTTCCCTTATTACATGTTATGCTCCTTGAATAATAACATTAAGGAGAATAGGAAATATCCTGATAAGAATCTGGTCCTGCATGTCAGCCTAATTAGGATCATTTATGAGCACTTCAAATGTATGTCGACAGTTTCTAACACCATTTATGCCTCTACCTCGGAGGGTTATGACATTGAGTCTAGCTCACCTGAGGATGTCAAGGGTTCCAACTCGGACTGGGTGGAAGAGATTACTCCTCTGCCTAACAAAAAAAGAAAGAATCCTGCTGTTGCTAAGCCTTCAAACAAAAAAGAGTGTCTTCGGAAACTTCCCCCTGAAGAGTCTGTGTCGAAGGAAAAAAGTATGGAAGAATCTCCTATGAACAAATAGGTGGCCTACTCGAAGGACTCTCTGGATGAAAACATTGTGGAACCTGTGAAAACATCTTTTTCTTCTACCTCTTTCCAGTCTGTTGGTGGAGAAGAAAGGCCCAGCCCTCATGCAGACCTGAACCCTAATGACCCTTCTTTTGAACCTGATAGGTACTTTCATGGTGATATTTTGTCTTTGGCTAGAAATGGTGCTATTGAAAATTTCAAAATTCTGAAATGGGCCTTTCATGAAATTAACGACCTAAACTTGAAAAACAAAGCCCTGACTAGCAAATTGGAAATTCTGGAAACCAAGATGGCGGATCAGAACCCGACTAAGCCTTTGTGGACGACGAAAGAGAAGATGGCCATGGTGGACTACATCCAGGAAGAGGTGGAATTTACCAAAAGCCTGAAGAAGGATGGGGAGATTATGGGAAGAGAGGTTGAGAAGATCAGGGAAGCTCTGAAGGCCACTATTGAACACAATCACAGAATTGTTAAGAATAACTCTATCGTCCTAAGAGCTTTGGCAGAAAAATGAACATCACTCAGTCGAGACTCTTAATTGTGGATCTGGACGCTGAGAAGAACAAAATCATAGCTGGGGATTTGGGCCCTTCAAAGAGAACTAGGGCCAACATGAAGAAAAGATGAGGCATTGTGCCTTTGGAGACCCAGGATCTTAGGATGGTGGTCCAGGATATGGACATCCTGGAAATGGAAATGGTTGAGACCTTGAAGTCTCTGGGTTAGTCTTGGTTCTATGTTCGTTGGTCTTTTGTTGTCCTTTTAATGGTTTTTTGTTGCTGGTTGCTGGTCTTTTCTGTTTATCTTTTAGTTGCAACCTTTCTTGTCCAGTATTTTCTTTTGAACTATCCTTTCTTGGCTTGTAAACTTTGTGGTTTCGGGTCCCTGTGAAACCCATTTTTTCCTCTATCAAAAACAAAAAGTAATTTTAAATAATTAATATCACATTCCATTTATAGCCCCAAAATCTCTAGATGAGTTAGAACCCATACTAACCAATGAAAAAATTGGGTAAATTTTACATAATACCCTCATAGATAATCAAACCCAAATTTCTCAAAAAAAATTGCAGTTGACTACACATCCTTCCACATTTTAAATTAGAACATAAAAGGTTTGGCATATTGAAGACCAAATTAAAATAATGTAATAAATATGATACTTAACAAACCAATGGCCTTAGTAACATTAACTAGAACATTCTACTTGTAGGCACCTACATATGTCAAACACATTCTTCTAAATTCATCATTTCTCATCATCATCATTAATCACCCCTTCATCAACATTAATTAAATAATTTATAATTATTTGATTAAGCTAACACTTTTTCTTCCACTAATTAAATAATTTTAAATTATTTAATTATTTCACCACTCCCACTCATCAACTTTAATTAAATAATTAAAAATTAATTAATCATTTCCCTCCAACAACTTTAATTAAATATTGTTTAATTACTTTCTAATTTTTCCTCATCCACTTTAATGAAATATTTTTTAATTATTTAATTATTTCTTTAGTTTTTCTTGTTCACATTAATTAAATAATTCTTAATTATTTAATTAAAATCATGCATTATTTTTTTATCCACATAATTAAATATTTTTTATTATTTAATTAAATCATACATTATTCTCATCCACGTAATTAAATAATTTTAATTAGCTAATAATTCTTCCAAAATTAAATAAATTGTTTAATTTATTTATTATACTTTGCACATTCCTCTAAAAATAAATAAAATCATTAATTTATTTAATTCTTAAAAATATCAATTCTATCTTTATTCCTTTAATCCTAAATATAGTGACCACTACTAAAATTAGTTAGTTGATTGGAAAGAAACCTCAAATCAGTCATTCACTCCCACTTCATCTTTCATGTAATCAATCCTATGATTCATGCATCCACTTAACTCCTCATCACAACCCCTCATCCTACCACATGGCGCTTGCACATTCATCATTCTCTCAACAATCCTCATCCATTGATCTCATCTAACATCCTACACCATTGATCTGATATCCCTAAAATTTATAAATCACCCATAATTTAGTCTTTCAATCTCTTCTCAAATTTGCATCTCAACTATACTCATTTTTACAATGCTTTTGCTAACAATATGCTAAGTATTTGAACAATCCACATACTATTCAAATAGCATAATTTTACATCTTACAATGAAGTAAGGTTAGGCATTTTCAGTGCAAGTAAATTAGATTAGTTTTTTTTACCTTAGTTTCTTTCATATTGATGTGCACACTCTTCATTGAGATTAGTTATTTTATCATTTAAATTTATTGCTATCATTTCCTATTATTTTAATTTATTTGATCGTTGATTTATTACCTATTCACACTACTCAATAGGTTGAAGGCCTTGTCAATAATACTTAGAGCATATTTTTCTCAACCAAACAAAGAGCTTTACAATATTTATTTAAATATTAACAACATGAAGGCTAGAGATCTAAAAAAATTATAAAATTATTATAAAGCATTCAAAGGACAAAGGCCAAAATCATAAATATAGAGCAATAAGCCACTCATAAAAATTAAAACATATATCATGATGTACAATGGTTGAAAGCCTAGCATTATTTACGCAAAGATTATAATGCTCATAGGTGATAGGTCTAAATATCAAAACATAAAGCATAACTATACAATGGCAACAGGCCTGACAATAGTTGAATAGATCTTATAATGATTACAAGACAAAGGCTAAAATAGTTAAAAATAAAGCATAAATTTATAATATATAAAGGCCTAAAAATATTTACATAGAGATTATAATTCTCACAAGACAAAGGCAAAAATATGAAAACATGAAATATTACTATTTAATGGCCAAAGGCTAACAATATTTACATAGAACTTATAATGTTCACATGTCAAAGGACTAATTTTTTAAGCCAAAGGACTAAATATTAAAACATGAAACATAACTATTTAATTTGAAGACTTAACAATATTTAAATAGATTTTATAATGCACAAGTCATTGTAATTTATAAATTACATAGAGAGTATACTGCTCAATAGCTAAAGGCCAAACAACACTAAACCAAATTTATATTGAAAAATAGCCCATATGCCTTAATACTATAATACAACACATAAACTACTCAATGGTTGAATTCCTTTTAAGCAAACCAATCATCAACAAATCCAATAACATTTATACCTTAGTCTACCAATAACATTAAATCAATAGTAATTTAGTCATCAAAATCTAGGGTAAAAGTACAAAGTTATGTCACACTTTTATAAAGAAAACAACCAACACTGGTGATGAGAGTCATTCACGCTCCATTTTACACCATATTTTCCTATACCATTTGACCCATTTTCATATTTCATTTCCATACATTATCATACCATTTTACCACCTTTTGTTGTGGCATACAATAAATTCATCGCCAGCAATTCACCGACAGAAAATTCATCACTAGCAATTCACCGCCATGGAAAATTCACCAACGGAAAATTCACTACCAAGTAAAATTCACCGCGGTGGAAAATTAACCGCATTAATATTTTTAATAAAATCAAATTTTTTGAAATATATATTAAAAACATATTAATGTGGTTAATTTTTCACCGCGGTGAATTTTCCATCAGTGAATTGCTAGTGGTGAATTTTCCTAGAGCCTTTTGTTGCATATGGTTAAATATAAATAAGTAATATTTAATTTATTTTTTAGATAAAATAAGTGAATAATAATTATTAGATATATTTACCAGTATTTGATTCCATTATGTTAAGAAAATATATCTTGCAACATGTTGATTGAAGGAGAAGAATGCAGACTTCCTATCACACGTGGGTACACATATTTGCAAATTAATTCCAACCATTTAAAATTATTTTCTCATAAAATAATTTGGTTATTTAATTATAACCAATTATTATTTAGTTTTAATTTTATGGAGGAGAATGTCCTCACGTTAAAAATAATATTCTATTTTATTGATTGTAACCATGAGCTAAATAAGCTCCTACATTTTAGGGTGAGTTGTTTCAAAAAATCAAACAGCTAAATATGAGCCACAAAATAATGGCAAAGTGGCATAAAAATAGGAAACAACTTGCACATATATTTACTATAAATATGAACTACGTGAAAGAAAATGAGATATAGACTGTATTATTTTTGATAAATAAAACATCTTCATGTGACTCAAACAATGTAAAGGAATTTCATTCAGCACTAGGTAGATTGAGGAGGAAGGGCACCCCCTTCTTGGAATGCTTGGTGATTTTGTAGCTTTCATAGTAAGTGTTATTTTCAATAGTGTGTTTATTTCTATTATTATTTGAATTTGTTTACTATTTATTTCTTATGATTGAATTATGTGATTTGATGATTATCTTTGTTAATGATTGTTCATATTATTTACAGTTGTGAGTTTAATTTCTAGAATCATTAAGGTAAGTGCACCAATCTGTGACACAATTTTGGCTCTTAAGATGCCATTTTTTTTTTTTTTTGAAATCAGCAAATTTGATTTGCATGAGAAAATGAAGATAGTTACACTCAAAATTTCAAGATTTGGCAAGAAAAAAAGTTGAAGTGCTCTGAGTCTTGTTTCTAAGCTACTATTAGTTTTTAAATTAATGAATATTAAAGGTTTCAAAAAGGGGGGGGAGGCAAAACAGGTCTTGTTTTTATCAAAAAAAATAGCATAGCACCTGAGGGCTCCCCCCTTTTTTATTAACTTTTTTTAGAATTTCAAAAATCCCAATAGTGAGAAATTAGCTAACACCATGTAGTTTATCCTCATTCTTTCGGATAATTTTTTTAATGAATATATAATATTTTATGAATTTTCAAAGTGGACACATCCTGAAAAGCTGAAATTTGAGCGTGCTCCCCCACAATTTTTTTGCAAACTAATCGAAAAATTGATTTTTTTTCACCATGTGTAGAATGAAGTCTAGTTTCAAAAAATGTAATTTGTTTCACGTTCCGATGAATGAGTAAAAATATATCCTAAACCTAGCACATGTTGGTTTTTGACCAAAAATGAAGGCATTTACAATAGAAGCCATGGATCAAAACCTTAACTAAATCAAAATGAAAAAAAAATTATATATTTAGATAGCTAAGAGAGAGGTTAACGCTATCACAGTTTTTTATAAACTTGCATTGAAAGACATGCAAATGAGACGGGGAGCACGAACGAAAATATGAAGAAATTTTGCACCCTTTCAAAAAATCACATCATTTTCATGAAATGGTTGTCCAAACCTTTGGGTTGGATGCCCAATAAAAAATCCAACCCATAGGGTTGGTATTTCCCAATGCAACTTATTTGGCGCATGCCAAATTTGGCATGCACCAAATGGGCTGCATCATTTGGTGTGTGCCAAATGGGCTACATCATTTGGTGTGCACAAATGTCATTCATGACTTTTGAAATGCATTTTTGTAAACTCTTTGATTTTCGATTTCTCTGTCAGGGAAACTATATACATGAAATAAACATTTAAGTATAAGTTGACATTTACATATGGAAATTTACTTTCTTATACTTTAAGTTATATTTCATGTATATATAGGCAAGATGTTTGAGAGTGGTTTCAGATCTCTAGGAGTTCTAATGCAAATTCTAGTTTTTGGAAGATCTTAAAAATTTCAGATAGTCAAATTTCAGTAATCAGCATGTCAAATTTCAATAATCAGGATGTCAAATTTTAGTACTCAGGAGGTCAAATTTCATATTTCTCTCTCTATCTCACTCATTTTCATCTCTTATTCTTTAGACCTCTCTCTCTCACTATCTCCATCCCTTTATCTAACAATATCTTCCTTGAGCTCAAGAACTATGTCTCTACATGTCCATCTCTCTCTCCTTCCGGCTCCAATATATATATCCCTCCCTCTTTCACTCTCTACATTTCTCTATCTCACATCCCTCTCCTTTTATCTCTATATATCTCTCTCTACTCTCTATATCACCTCTCTATACCTACCTATCCCTCTCTCCCTCTCTCTCCCCTCTTTCTCTCTCACCCTTTGCTTCCCTCTCTCTCTCTCTCCCTCTCTACTCTCTATCTTGCCATTATCTCTCTCCTTCCCTCTCTAGTTCTCTCTATCTCACTTCTCTCTCCTTCCCTCCCTCCCTCTCTAATTTTTTATATCTCCCCCTCTCTCCTTCCCTTTCTACTTCTTTCTATCTCACCTCTCTTTCTCCCCCTCTCTCTTCCTTTCACCCACCTTTTCTCTCTACTTCTTGCTATCTAACCTATCCCTCTATACATCTTTCTCTCTCCCCCCTCCTTCCCTCTCAATCTCTCCACCTTCCTCCTTATATCTGTACTTTTCAACTCCATCACACATCTATATCACCTATCTCATTTCTCTCTTTCCCCTTCCCTCTCTACTCTCTTTCTCTCTATCTCACCCCTCTCTCCCTGCCTATCCCTCCCTCATCTCTCTTATCTCTCTCTCTCCATCCCTACCTCTTCATCCCTCTCTCCTTCCCTCTATACTTATCTTTATCTCCTCCTCCCTCTATCTA
>CM021100.1:636157200-636247232 GCA_007115665.2 Sequoiadendron giganteum
TCTACCCTCTATCTCTCTCCAACTCCCTCCCCCTCTCTCCCTCCTACCCCCTCTCCCTCTCTCAGGTCTCTCTCTCTCACTCAATCCCTCTATCTATCTCCCCTCCATCCTTAACCCTTAACCCTTAACCCTTAAACCCTTTATCTATCTCCAACCCCCTCCCTCCCTCTCTCTCTCTCTCAAGTCTCTCCCTCTTTGAGGTCTCTCTCTCACTCACTCAATCCTTCTATCTCTCCCCTCTACCCTTAACCCTCTATCCTCTACCCTCTACCCTCTACTCTCTACCCTCTACCCTCTATCTATTTTCCACTCCCTCCCTCTCTCTCATTAACTCCCTCTATCTCTCTCTCCTTTACCCTTAACTCTAAACCCTAAACCCTTAACCCTTAAACCCTTAAACACTATATCCTCTACCCTCTACTTCTCTTTATCTCCTCCCCCTCTATCTACCTAGACCTCTCTCTCCATCCCTACCTCTCCCTCTATCTTTGCTTTCATATCTACTTCTCTCTACCTATTTGTCAATCTATACCTATTTCTCTCTCCCTCCTTCCCTCCTCTCTCTCAACATCTCCACCTTCTCTCTCTCTCTCTCCCTCTCTACCCTAATCCTAATCCATCAACCCTATAACCTCAATCCTTAAACACTCAACCCTCACCCTGATACCCTCTAGCCTAGACCCAATACCCTCTACCATCAACCCTTAAACCCTTAAACCCAAGTAAACTCTCTACCCTAATCCCTCAACCCTCAACCCTTAATCCCTCGACCCTTAAACCCTCTACCCTCAACCCTTAAACCCTCTACCTCTACCCTCTACCCTCTACCCTATACATTAAACCCTCAACCCTCAATTCTCAACCCTTGACCCTTAATCCCTCAACCCTAGGTAGGTAGGGAAACATAAGTGAGATACAAAGTGATCAAGGGAGAGGTAGGTAAACAAAGGGATGGGGGAGATAAATATAGGTAAAGAGGGAAGGAGATGTAGAGAGAGGAGAGATAAAGAGAAGTAGAGAGGGGAGGGAGGGATAGGTAGGGAGGAGATAGAGGTGTGTGTGTGTGTGTGAGAGAGAGAGAGAGAGAGAGATGAGACACGGTTGAGATATAGAGTGATGGAGGGAGAGGTGGGTAAAGAGAGGGAGAGGGGAGATAAAGATAAATAGAGAGGGAAGGAGATGTAGAGAGAGATGATAGATAGAGAGAAGTAGAGAGTGGAGGGATGGTTTGAAGGGGGGGAGATAGAGAGTAGAGAGGGAAGGAGAAAGTAAGAGAGAAAGAGGGGTGAGGGAGAGAGTGGTAGGTAGTGGAGGGAGAGGTAGGTAGAGAGGGAAGGAGAGAGGGAAGGAGGGAGAGTGAGATAGAGAGTAGAGAGGTAAGGAGAGAATGAGAAATAGAGATAAAGAGAGAGAGAGGGAGGTAGAAAGGGATAAGTGAGATATAGAGAGGGAATGAGGTAAAGTGGGATAGAGAGAATGGTGATTTAGAGAGGAGGGAGTGAGAGGGAAGGAGGGAAAGTGGGAGAGAGGGAATGGTTATCTAGAGAGGAGGGGGTGATAGGTAGGAATAGAGATAATGGTGAGATAGAGAGGAGAGAGTGAGAGAGAAATATATGGATGGAGAGACAGAGAGAGGTAGGTAGAGGAAGGGAGAGGAGAGATAGAGAGTAGAGAGGGAAAGAGGTAGGGAAGGCGGCATAAGTGAGATAGAGAGGTATGGAGAGGGAGTGATGGAGGGAGAGGTATGTATAGATAGGGAAAGAGAGAGGAGAGATAAAGAGTAGAGAGGAGAGGGAGGGAGGGAGAGAGAGGCAGGGAGATAGAGGTGTGTGTGTGAGTGAGAGAGAGAGAGAGAGAGAATGATGAGATAGAGAAAAATATCAATTGAGAGAGAAAGAGGGGGAGGGAGGGAGGGACAATAGTGAGAGAGATTGGGAGGAGAGACAAAAAGAAGGGGAGGGAGGGTGAGGTCGAGAGAGGGAGGGAGAGGAGAAATAGAGAGAATTCGAGAGGGAAGGAGGGAGGGAGGGAGTGTTAGCGATGGAGATAGAGGTTTGTGTGAGAGAGAGATAAAGAGAGTGGTGAGATAGAGAGGGGAGAGTGAGAGGGATGGAGAGAGAAAGCGGGGGAAGAGAGGGATAAAGATTGAGAGAGAGATGTAGGTAGAGGGAGGGAGAGGAGAGATAGAGAGTAGAGAGGGAAAGAGGTAGGGATAGAGACATAAGTGAGATACAAAGTGATGGAGGGAGAGGTAGGTAAAGAGAGAGAGATGGGAGATAAAGATAAGTAGAGAGGGAAGGAGATGTAGAGAGAGAAGAGATAGAGAGAAGTAGAGAGGGGAGGGAGGGAGGCAGATGTAGGGAGGAGATAGAGAGGTGTGAGAGAGAGAGAGGAAGGGGGAGAGAGAGGGAGTGGAGAGATAGAGAGTAGAGAGAAGGAGAGAGAAAGATGATACAACTTGTTGACTTCTAAAATTTGACCTCCTGATTACTGAAATTTGAATTGCTGATTACTGAAATTTGACTAAGTCTGAAATTTTTAAGATCTTCCAGAAACTAGAATTTTCATTATAATTCCTAGAGATCTGAAACCACTCTCAAACATCATGCCTATATACATGTAATATAGCTTAAAGTATAAGAAATTAAATTTCCATATGTAAATGTCAACTTATACTTAAATTTTTATTTCATGTATATAGTTTCCCTGGAAGAGAAAGCAAAAATAAAAGAGTTTAGAAAAATGCATTCCAAAATTCATTGCAAAAAGAAAGAGAACGCACACTTTTTCACTCAGTGCAAAATTCAAGCCATTTGGTGCACTCCAAATTTGGCACTCGCCAAATGGTAAAGCCATTTGGAGAGCGCCAAATAGGCTTAGAAAGTGAGCGCCAAATATGGCGAGTGCAATATGGCCTATTACAGGTTTTTTTTGCAATTTGGCATCAAAATTGTGTCACAGATTGGTGCACTTACCCATTACTATTATTATTTCTATCGTAGTCCCTATCATATAGGCAAAATAGAAATATTAATGTGATTTTCAGTTTAGGAATGCATTTTTATCCTCAATCACCTCATGACTAGCAACCCTTGTGCATATAGCCATGACATCTTTCACAAGTTTATGCCTCAGATTGACACTTAGACCAAGTTGAATCTTATTATTAAACATTAAATCATTATTCTTTACTCCAATTTTTGCCCATCAATTGGTCCAACTTTTAAAATTGAATTACTAAAAAGTGGCATATAAGTTTTGAATTTTAAAATGATGTAAAATAATAAAAATGTGTATATTTTAGTATATTTTATGTTTATATTTGAATAAATTTTTTTATAAATTGACACTATAATTTATTTTCTGATAAAATTCTAAAAAATGAAGCTACATGAGACATCGATCTTTATATAGTAAAAAAAAAAATCTTCAATTTTTTGTTTATATTTATAACTTTTTTTTAGACTGCAGGAATCGGGTAACCCCCTATAAACTGCAATGCACCTGGTAAAAAAAACTCACATGACCAATAATGCTGGCATGAAACACCCTCTGGTACCACGAGGATAGAGTGGAGATTAGACCTCATGACCTCTTTCTTGCAACAAGATGCTTATCTTGATATAGATTTTTTCATCTAGTGCATCATAATAATGGTCATCTTGATATAGATTTTTTTATCTAGTGCATCATATTTTTTCAAATTTTTAATAAATTTTAGTATTTTTCTTGAATTGGTAATCAACCTAATATTTTTGTGTTGATAACCTACTTTTAGTAAAAAGAAAATATAAAATATAAATAATAATTAATTCATTAAAATATATAATATATATTAAAACTATGTAATTATGGATCTACAAAAGGGTATTTTTAATATATTTTTAAAATGTTATTTATACAAGTAAGATTTTTTGGAACATCAATTTTTTCAAATAATTTTATTTTTTTGGTTAATTGGCCTTAAAGTGGTGCTATATATGCATTTAGCCAACAATTTTAGTTGGAAAAGTTGTGGACATATCTAACTTAGCTAGAATGAATCTTACTAGATAATATATTTGACCAAAAAAATTAGTAGGAAATACTTATATTCACTTGTGTTGATAAGTTGGCCTAAAGTGTGACACAAATTTGTACTTTTACCCTTATAGTTTCTTCTTTTGTCCTCATTATATAAGTCTTCTCCTCTCTTTTTATTTCTTTTATTTCCCCTTTAATATTTTAACCCCTGTGAGTGTGAGAGAAGAGTTCCATGTATAAAAAATCAAGGGTGGAGATAAAATGATAATAGAGAGAAAACCACAACAAAACCAAAACAAAAAATTCCAAAAGAATAACAAAAGTGTCTCTTCAAGTTATAGAACCTAATCATTGATATTCTCAATCAATTATGCATGTACTATGAGGAAAGAAAGACCTTTGGTTAATATCTAGACCAACCTTAAATTGAAAATCATTAACTTCTTACAGTACCACCTTTGAAGTGGCATAATAATTGAAAAATCCTTAGCTTATGCCAAGAAATTCGAATTTGAATAGTTGGTATATGAACTAGTAAATATGGATAAGAATTATCCATTCATATTTATATTAATTATTTCATATGAAAACCTTATTACCAAATATACATAAATTTAACATGTATAATATAAATAATAAATAATATTCTAATTAAATGTATTTATTTATATATATAACATATACACAAATCACCCAAAAGTGACTTAACAATATATAATATAACTTGACCTATAAAACAATTTGAATCTAGATATTACCATATATATATTTTATTTAAAGGAATTTATATAAATATATATACTTGTAAAAATAGCCAAATACCAAACTAAGCTAGCAACCAAGATAAAATTAACTAGACAAATGATAATGCTTGGAAAAAATTAAGAATATTTATGAAGGCACCAATGGAAATATTCAACCCATAATTATGGGGTCAACAACACAATCCAACCAATATCTTGTATCCTACCAAGTGCCCTTCCTTTAACTAGTAAATTATTCATGTCGTTATGATGTACCTTCCAAGCAGACCAACATTCCTTTGTTGGAACCTAATCAATTCAATGCAAAAAGATTTAACTAAAACACTATTACACATTTAGTTATATTCCACTTGTCAAGGGATCCTATAAACTTTTTAATCAATAAATCACATCTTGTGTGAAATCAATTTATTAAATCAAATGAAGTGTGAACAAGTGGACTAGGAAAATCCCATGATGTACTCTACTTATTTGGTAACTATATTTACTATAGTAACTTTTATTACCTTTTTTTTACTTCGGTATTATCATGTTGTAAGATCATCTACTACCTCCTTGATTTTTACCTCTTAAAAATCTACTACTTTTCCATGTTGTTGTTTGTTCTAAAATATATGATTCAACTTATCTTTAGATTTTAGGGTAAATTAATATACTTCATCAATAGATTGAATATTTATCAAACTAACATCCTCTTGATTTGATCCTCTCAAGTCATTGACATATCTAGCTAACTTATGTTAATTATCTTCATAATGAATTGCTTTAATTATCAACTTGTAATATAATTCCTTAGGATAATTTTTCACACTTAGATGTTTCTATTTCAAGTTTTATAACCTTTTTTAATAAATTTAATATCAATAATCCAATCAATCAATTCTTGAATATAAAACTACCAAAATAATTAAGAGATTTAACTTTATTTCTCTTACCAGTTTTGTAAGTAGACTTCAACATTTTTTCTTCTCTATCTTCTTCATCCAATATGATATCTTCAACTCATCCATTATCTTGTCATCATCATTTTCATAAATTATATTTTTAAAACACCTTTTCATCTATCTTACTCTATCATATCCAATTGTATATTAACATTAATAAGCATATTGAACATTTATTCTATTTTTTGGGTGTTGCCACAATAATTGGTTACACTTTCTATGACATCCTATTTTTTACTGAAATCACATATTTTTAAAAACATAATGATTTAAGCCTTTAAAGGTTTCATTTAAAGGATTTTAATCGAAGAGGGTTTGATCAAACCCCCTTAGGTCAAGCCCCTTTGGATAGAACCCCGCTAGTTTTAAACCATAGTCTCCTCTACACCTATCAAAATGTTGATAAAAAAACACTTTTTATTTACCTTTTGGGGGATCAAATAAATTCATTTAAAATTTATGTTTTGTAAGTATCTATTCCTTATTATAAGATTATGAAAAAGTATAATTGTAAATATATTTAATTTAATTATTACATTTTTTATTTTTTTTGTGAATGTAGGTTTTCACCTAAAATCAAGCTCTTTGTTATGCACATGTGGAAAAATAGTAGATTACCAAAGAAAATTTTGAAAAATATCTATGCTCTTCATATTGATGTCCTTGATCCAACAAAAAAAAAAAAAATTCGATACATACAATTTTTTTTATGTTACACAGTAAATCTAATTCTAAATTATAATCAAGGTTTGACTTCAAAACTTAATTAAGAAAAAATATTCAATAAAACACTATGAAACCAAATGAAGGGGCTAGATATCTTAGTTAACAAATCTAAATTCAAAAAAATAAAAATTATGGACTTCATAGTGTTGGAAAAACAAGGATAAACAACTGAGAGGGGGGTTGAATCAGTTGTTACCAAAATCAAACTTATTCAACTTTAATCAACTTTTAATCTCAGATCTGATAATTAATAGTGCAAGCAAGAATCAATAACACATCAGAGGCACATCAACACCAAGATTTTATACATGGAAACCTTGGTAGGGGAAAAACCACGGTGGATGTTAGTACAGAAGATTATACCCTATTAGAAGTATAATGAAAAATGAATAAGGAATGCACTTGCATTCAAGCACACTGCCTAGAGCACACTCTGCTCAATCTCTTTCACACTCTACCTAGAGCACACTGCCTAGAGCACACTTGCATTCTTAGAAATTTTTATGGCACTTGAATTGTCACAAAATATGGCAATGGGTTCTTCATACTCAAATCTGACATCTCTCAGCATTTGCTTCATCTACAATACTTGAGTACAATTGTTTGCAACAACAATATATTCTGCCTCAGCAGTAGATAATGAAATGGAATTTTGCTTTTTTCTTAGCCAAGATACCAACTTATTCCCTAAGAAGAATTCACTACCACTGGTACTCTTCCTGTCATCCGCATCTCCTGCCCAATCAACATCAATGAAAGCGCTCAGGATAAGATCATCATCACCTTCAAAAATAATGTCATCAACAAAGACTTCAATGATCAATTCTTTATTCTGATCCAACTTGAAATACAGATTGTTGTCAGCAGTACCTTTATTGAATCCAAGTTTTAACAAGTATTTATCCAATCTAGCATACCAAGCTCTAGGAGCTTGCTTAAGTCCATATAGATCTTTCATCAATCGACATACCATGTTTTCTTTGTTAGTCAGTTGAAATCCATCTAGTTGTTCAACATAGACTTCTTCTTCTAGCTCACCATTTAGAAATGTTGACTTCACATCCATCTGATAGACTTTTTAATTCTTGAAAGTAGCATAAGAAAGAAATAATCTTATAGCTCCAATTCTAGCAACAAGAGCAAAAGTTTCTTCAAAATCAATACCTTCCATCTATGATTACCCTTTGCAAACCAGTCTTGCTTTGTTATTGACCACTTCACCTTGTTCATTCAGCTTATTCTGAAACACCCATTTGGTTCCAATCACATTTTTGTTCTGAGGTCTAGGAACAAGATCCCATGTATCATTTTTCTCTATCTACATTAGTTATTTCATGGCTTTCATCCAACATTCATCTTTGCATGCTTCATTGATATTGCTTGGCTCAGTTTTGGAAATTAGACAATACTCTTCTAAAATTATTCTTCTAGTTTGCACACCTTTTCTTTTATCTCCTATGATATGACTATCAAAATGATTTCACCTTACATACTTGGGAGTGTTAGGATTTTCTCTGACTTCTTGTTCTTGTGTTATTTCTTTTGCACTTCTGCTAGTTTATGCTTCTTGATTCTCTTGGTTCACCAGAACAATTTGAAGTTGATTATGTGTCTGAACATTATTTTCATTGTTAGTACTATCATGTTGATCATTTGAATCATATCCACTATATTTGGATGGTCTAACAATGTCTTCATCAACTTTGACATTTACACTTTCAACCATTTTCTTCAACCTTTTATTAAAGCATCAATAAGATTTTCTCTTAGTAGAGTAACCTAAAAATGTTCCTTCAATACTTCTAGCATCAAACTTGCCTATATCATCATCTCTCTTGATGTAGCATTTGCTTCCAATTTTTTTAAATATTTGACAGTAGGCTTAACCAAACCATATTTCAAAAGGGGTCTTACAAAAATTACTATTGACATTCACC
The DNA here is from genome assembly GCA_007115665.2 of Sequoiadendron giganteum. Taxonomy (NCBI): domain Eukaryota; kingdom Viridiplantae; phylum Streptophyta; class Pinopsida; order Cupressales; family Cupressaceae; genus Sequoiadendron; species Sequoiadendron giganteum. The sequence goes on from CM021100.1 coordinate 636,165,595, forward strand.
CAGTTAATGGTATACACAATAGTACTTACAACTTCTCTCCAGTAGAAATGAGGAACATTTGCTTCTAGCATCATGGTTCTAGCAGTGTCTAGAACGGTTATGTTCTTTATTTCAACAACTTCATTTTATTGAGGGGTCTGGGGAGCAGATAGCTATCTTTGGATTCCATGCTCTTCACAGAAAGAATTGAATTCCCGGGAAGTGAATTCACCACCTCTGTCTGACCTTAGGCATTTGATCTTTTGACCTGTCTCATTTTCTGCCATAGCTTTGAAGCTTTTAAACTTTTCTAATGCTTCATGTTTTTCTCTTAAGAAAGCAACCCATATCATTCTATAATAATCATCAATAAGCAACATAAAGTACCTTTCTCCTTGTAGACTTCTGATTATGGATGGACCACATAGATGAGTATGTATCAAGTCCAGTATTCCATTAGAGCTATATTGTTTGCTCCGAAAAGAATTTCTAGTTTTCTTTCCCATCTGACATTCCTTGCACATAGTGTTAGTAGGCTACACTAACTTAGGAATATCTTTGAAAGCTTGAGTAGAGGTTATCTTGACAATGTTATCAAAGTTCACATGACACTTGACCTCCTATGCCATAACCATCTTACATCAATTTGAGAAATTAAACAAATTTCACTAGCAACACTCAAGTGAAAAATATTACCTCTTGTCTATGTACCTGAAGCAATCATATTTCTATAACTTCCCCTTATTCTACACTTACCATCCTTGAACTGAAGATTGTAACCCTTGTCTAACATCTGCCCAACACTCAACAAGTTATGCTTTAAGCCTTCTACATAAAGAACATCATTAGTATTGTGGTTACCACCAAAAGAAATAGTGCCTCTGCCACGAATCACACTAAAGGTGTTGTCTCCAAATCTTACAACACCACCATCATAGTTTTCCAAGCTTACAAACTTTCTTTTGTCACTAGTCATATGATGTGAGCATCCGCTATCAATTACCCACTCATCCTTTTCTTCATTTTTGCTGCAAGGGCTTTCTCAACATTCACATTACTAGTAGATTCAGTGGACACCTAACCATTTTCTTTGATAGCAATGAATACCCATTCATCTTCATTTCCAGTTTCTTTATCAGATTTGTCATTAGTAACACCTTCTTCAGCATAATAGTATTTCTTTTGAAATCTAGTCTTCTCAAGTTTGTATCTAGAAACTCTTTCAAGACATCTTGATGCATACTGACCTATTTTACTGCAAGAAAAAAATTTGATAGGTAACTTTCCTTTGTACCTACCATGATCTGGGTATGTGCAGGATCATCATGGAAAAAATAGGCCCTTAAGTGGCGATAAAATTCAGAAAAATCAGAGTTAGACAACTTGACGTAAAAACTTGAATAAGTTATCTATATTATTTCAAAAATATGTAAGAATAGAATATGTAGAAAATTGAATGTAGTTTCTAAAATACTAGGTTTATTTAAGAGAAAAAAAAATCTATTTGGTGAAAATTTAAAATTTCAATGTAGTAGTACTTAAATTTTAGGGAAAAAATAAGAAGTAGGTGTCTGTCTAACCACCCTAACCATAATAAAATGATAATATTTTTTAATAATATTTTTGATATAAATAGAGGACTCATGTCCCGATGTGATGCATATTTTTTGTAATAATTTTCCAAGTAAATAATTAATTATGAATTTTTTATTACAAATTTTTAAAAATATAAAAACTTGTATGTCTAACCACCTTAACTTGGTCAAAACTTCATGAAATTCAATTTCTTTTTTATAATCCTATAGTATGCAAAGCATAGAATGTGACGCATGTTTTAGATTCAAAAAATGTGATACCATTTGAAAGCTATAGATGTTTTTCAATTAGCCTATCAATTAGGACTTTAGTCATAATTCAAATAGAAAATGAATAATAATTATTTATTAAATTCAAAGTAAAGCATTATTTATATTGGTTGAAAGCTGAGAATCTCATTTAAAAACCCTTTTTGTTTCATCAATTTTGGGTAAAAAAAAGTCAACCACATGGGCCATCATATCACTTATATATCACCACTTTTTGGCCCATCATGATCCTACACATACCCATCTCTGGCTTCTCTTTCCATAATCAATGCTTCCAGTTCTTCTAATTCTTTTTCTTCATCTTCAATTTTTTTCATCTCATCTTCATATTTGAATGTCCTTTTGGAACTCTCTCCCGGATTGTATCTTTGTTGGCTTTTTTCGGATACAGTAGCTTTGAATGAAGACTCGGGTCTTAGGAGTAGATTCACCAAATTCACTTAACTCAAAGGAAGAAATTTTTCCAATCAGCATGTCTCTTGTCACATTTTTCACTGTCCTGATTTCATCAATAGCATGAGCTCTTGTTTTGTAGTCCAATGAGGCATAGATCTAAGTATCTTAGCCACAATTTCTTCTTCATCCAAGGTTCCACCGACACATCTAATGCTCATCACCAGTTCATTTATCTTTTGAGAGAAAGAGAGGATGTTCTCATCTTCACTCATCTTCATGTCTTCCCACTTGCCTTTTAAAATTTGTAGCTTAGGGTGCTGGCAAGAAGTTGAGTCCAATTTTTGGCCAAAAAGTGGAAGTGTTTTCCCTAATTTTCAGAGTTTGACATATTTGACCTTAAAATTTGAAGCACTTAGAGATGAAATCTTCAAACAAGTCACTAATCATAAAATGTAGTACTCGGAGTCTAGTTTTCAAATATGTAATTTATTTGAATACCCACATTGTACAAATTGAGTTTCAATAGGCTTTTGTAAAAACCACTATTTAAAAGTTTTTTTTTTTACCATACCATGCACGTGTACGATATCCATATTTTGACTTAAATTATCATATTTTTCTAAATCCTTTTGGGAAAATACTTGTGACTCACTGAAGCATGCCCTAGATATCTTTTTGTAATTTTTTATTGAATATTTCTTTTTTTGTTAATTTTTTATCAAGCATATTTTTCGTTTAGAAAAATCATCGTGTATGACACGCATAAGATGACCTAAAGTTATCATTTTTGCATTTTTTTTTTATTAAATTGAAAAGAATTGTATGAAGTTTGCCCTTGTGCAATCTGTTCGTCAAAATGTTATGTTGATCAAAAGTTATTAAAATAGTAAAAAACACTGATATTTAAAGTTTATGGACCAATTTCATCAGAAATTAATTGAAAAATAGAAAAAATAATCCAATTGTAAAAAAAATTACATATTTGGAATCTACATTGTCTCATCTAAAATGGGTTTTAATTTCGTCAAAAAATTCTGCAAAAAAGGTGTTAGCCATATGCCCAAACTTAGTATTTTTTTGTGACATTACTAGGACCTTCAACTTGCAGGTCAAACCAGGTCCAAAGCTTAGGTTCGGATCCCCAAGCCTTTTCCCGAAACGAAAAACAAAGCAAAAACCCGACCAAAAATTAAAATTTTAAAAAACGGGATCCCATTTCATAAAATATTTTTTTATGAATTTAAGAAATGGGATCCCGTTTCAAAACGGGATCTCGTATTTTAAAAAGCGGGATCTTGTTTCTTAAATTCATAAAAAAAAAAAATCTTATGAAATGAGATCCCGTTTTTGGCTCAAGGTCCCGAACCTAAACGGGATCCCGTTTTTTGCAAGCCGATTTTGTTTTTTTGCCTAAGGCAAAAACTTCCACGTTTCGTGGACTCATCTTTGTGCTTCTACCCCTTAACACTTTTCACTAGTGCATCTCCTTCATACAATGTCTCCAACTTTTTCCAGATCTCATGTGCAATCTTCAATCCTATCTCATTTGTCATCTCTGAATTTGTCAAAGCACTTAATAATGCTTCAATAGCCCTGGTATTAGCTTATGCTTGCTTGATCTCATCTTCAGAGGATGAACCATTCTGAGGAATAGTATATGCACTCTGTGTGATCTTCCAGAAAGGTTCTCCAATGCACTTCAAATGACACTCCATTCTGACTTTCCATAAAGAGTAGTTTGTACCATAGAATCTAGGACTATCCATCTTGTATGATGTCATCTCACATCACCTCAAGTTGTTAGGATTCTTCAGAGGAACTAGCTCTGATACCAATTGTTGGAAAAACAAGGATAAACAACTAAGAGAGGGAGGTGAATCAGTTGTTACCAAAATCAAACTTATTCAACTTTAATCAACCTTTAATCTTAGATCTGATAATTAACAGTGCAATCAAGAATCAATAACACATCAGAGACACATGAACACCAAGATTTTATACGTGGAAACCCTGTTAGGGGAAAAACCATAGTGGATGTTAGTCCAAAATATTATACCTTGTTAGAAGTATAATGGAAAATGAATAAGGAATGCACTTGCATTCAGGCGCACTACTTAGAGCACACTGCTCAGAGGAAGGCTCACTGACTTACATACAATAATCAGATTAAATCCATCTGATGAACATGAACTAAGAAATTAGCTTCTTCGCAACCTTGATTACAGTTCAGGTTAGGCACAAATACACTTTGCTCAACCTTCTTCACACTCTACACAATCTCTTCCACACTCTTCTCTGCTCCTGAATGATTTGACCTTTATTCACACATGTACTTCACATACACACACCGAGCATTCCCCCAAAATGAGGAAAATAACTGCTCTTATATATTTGTTACACAAATTTACATCAACTATTATGTCGGCCACAAATAAAGAATAAATTACAATTGTCGGCCTCAATACATAAATAAATCTTAATGCCCACCAACACAAGTTAGTCACAACATAGTGAGGACCCAAATAAACACCTTTGAACACGCCAAACAATAAAAGATTAATCCTCATGGATCCACAACACGCTACCACCAATATGTCATCCAAGAACATGAAAACTCGAGCACACATCATAAAAATCTTTGATCATGAACACTCCGATCAATGTGGACGTACAGAACTGATATAGCACAATCTAGACTCATCAATGAACATCACAAGAACATGCGCAACAACTGAAATTGCCAGAATTTCATCCTCTTCTTCCAAGAACACCTGCTACAGTAACAGAATGATTGTAGGATCATAGAACTTCATAACTTTCTCAAATCTTGATGTGTACCACTGAAACTTTCGAACAACATACCAAATAGACTGAGCAACAAACCCTTTAGTATGCAACACCTGATTATCAACTTACAAAACTTTCAACCACTCTGACCTTCTCAGCTTCACTGGCTGCCTACAATATATTAATTACAATTTTCTCAATCTCCTCGACATATACAACCTTTAGAATCACCAATGCTAATAGTGTTGATATCAATGACAACCACATATCAGAAATGCAAGGTCACAACATCCAACACATAGAAAAAAAGGTATGTGCTACACAATACACATCACTCTTTAAAAATGATGTTTATTGTTAAAAACTAGTTATTAAAGGAGATTCAAAAAGAAACATAATTTGATACCAAAAATTTAAAAATATATATATTTAGAATCTACAAAAAAATTTCACAAATCACTAGTTTGCATCATCTTCAAATTCCTCATGGTTTAGCGGCTATAGGTGTCTAAAAGTGAAGATTTAGTTCAAAATGTTCATTTCAATGTCAAGTTTGGCATCATCTTCAAGTTTGCATCATCTATGCACTTTATCATCTGTGATCCATTTATCTAGGAATAATTTCAAATCTAGGAAAGAATAGCTCACAACCAATTATCCACTAATACCCAAATCAACTCATGAGGAATCTTCCCCCTAACACACTTGTGTCAAGGACTCTTTAGATCACTTAACTGTAAGACTCAAACCTACTCTAATTTAGTCAAGGTTGGAGGGTCCAACTAAGGACTATCTAATTTATAATAGCCTAAATAAATACTCCTCTAAATTCACACACTTGAATAATATAAATTCATATAAAATACTAGTTTTTATTAATCTAGAATAGAATAGCTTCATGATCTTGACACATCTTAGAAATTATATTTTTTACTAGATAAAATATTATAAGGGATCTCAATACCCTAATATTCTTTCTTTCCAAACTATAATTTACTAATTAGCTAATTGTGTCCACCATCAGTGTTTCCTTTAAATGATATTAGATTTCTCTCTATATATATAGAGTATGTATGATGTGTGTGTTGAAAAATGTTCACAATCACATTTGAGTGTAATAAGCATCAATAGTCCAAAAATTAAATGATTTGATCGTTAGTTAACCTTGAAATCTGATGCATCATCCTGGCAATGTGTAGGTCCACTAATAACATGCAAAATCACTATTTCCAATGTACCTCATGCTAGGAGTCATCAAATTCAATTTGGTTCCATATATGATCCCTCTTAGGATCCATAATGGAGTAGTTAACATTAGTAATTAGTGCAAGTTTAAAATACTTAATGTATAGTTTTAAAATTTTATTGTTATACCACAAATGATTTGGTATTGTTCTAATTATGCTCCTCGAGATAGAAAACCTAAATACAATTATTAATATGACATGAAATTAAAATAGAGCACATAGGATGCTCTTTTGGACTCATGTTCCCAACCATAATAAAAATATTCAAAATTAATTATCGCATATCTTATTGAATGTCAACTATGCCTACTATTAAAGATATGAAGCTTTGAACTAACAAAACCTAAGTATAATTGGTTATGGTGCCACACACTTGGTTATACAAATTACTACAATCCATCTAAGAATATTGAAAAATACCTACAAAAGATAAACATTAAATAAATAAAAATTGGTTGATGTAATATTTCTTGTACACCCTAGATACTCATGCATCACTCCATGGGGATATAATAAACTAACATTAAGGAGAAACAATATCATCATGTAAGATTTCACTTTGTAAAATGTAATCATATTCATTAATAGGAATAATATGAGATATATAAAATGATCATCATGAAACACTTCACCATGTATAAAAGAAGTTAATCCAATGAAAGGACATTAATCTATGGACATAAATTTATCATATCATGTAAGAGAGGTTTCGTAAAAAGATGTGATAATCTCATGAGTAGATGAATAAGATATGATCTAATCACTATTTGTCACCCTATTTGTATCACCAATGTGGTTGTTAGTATTACAAGTCATAGGTGAAGAAAAAGCAATAAAACTTATAGTCCAAGAAAAGTGAGTGTGTCTAAAAGGAAAGGATATACACTAACCAACTCAATAAAGGAGGGAAAAGAAAGCATGTGATAAAATAATACTTCCATTAAAAACACATCATCATTGAGAGAGAAAACTATCATGAGAATATCAATGATTGAATGATCATATGTCAAAGGTAAGAACATTTCTAAATAAAAAATGTATACATATATGTCAACTAAGGGGAAAGGCCTATGAAGATCCATAATGATAGATTATTTGAGGGTGGGTGTATGGAATGGAAGAGATATATCCACTTTGTATGCTTAAACCTCAATAAAGATATATGATAAACAAAGGAAAAAAGAGATGAATCCAAATCCTAGATCTAATTGTAGATTTAGAAGTTAAAATCCTTAAGCAAAACCCTTCAAAGGGTAGGATATGCCAAATTCACCAAAAATATAATGAAATAAACAAGTAATATTGCATTGATTTTATAGGCTAATTAAATAAGTGTAAAAAATCAACACATAATCAACCTCAATAAAAGAATATGGTATATTCAATTATAATTTAATTAATTTATAAAAAATAAATGTAAGGATTAGATTACTTACCTCTAGAACAATGATAAAGAATGATGTTGAAGTTATGTAGAATTAGTTCACAAATATTCAAAAATTGGTGTCCTTAGTCTAATGATGGTTTAAAATCTACAATGTCTCAAAATCTCTATGGTTCCATCTCAAGTGCCGCAAGGTCAACCTTGAGCAATACAAAATTGATTTGTGCAAGAATAATATGACAAAATGTGCAACTGAAAAGTTGTTCACTTTCATCTTCTTAATATATATCTTTTAAGGTGGTATCTAAGGATTTCATTAGGAGTTTATCAACTCAATAGGTGAATGGATTCTCCTAGTTCAAACCCCCTGGTGAGCTATATTAATGGTAGTAAGAAATATGGAAGACAACCTTCATTAACATGTAAATGGCCCATATGCAAATGCTATTCTTTGTCCCTTTAGAAATCAAAGTCTTCTCTAATTGTTTTGTTTATTCTTTCATTCCTAGAAAATAATAATGACACCTTAAATGTCATTAAATATAATGACATAGCCACATATTGGATAGAACATGTGGTAGTTGGCTCATAACAACTAGTAGGAGGGCAAGAAATGTAGAAATTTAATTTTAACATTTAAATATTTAAGTTAATTCTTGCACACTACAATCTTAATTCACTTGAAAATGAACACTAAGACTAAAATGATAATTTTGACGTGGGCCACAAATGGATGGAAGTGAGTGTGAATGGGGATCATGCAATAATGATGAAATTTGTGTAAACAATAATAAATAAGGATAGATAGGGATTATGCCATATGAACCAAATTAAACACAAAATTATATCATTTTAATTGTATTCCCTTCTTCTATTTAATTAGTAAGGTCTGCTATTCAACATTACATTTATCTTCTTTTATTATCTAATCATAATAATAAATTATAAAATATGATCTGAAACTTTAATAAAAAAATTTACACAATCAAATCTAATTCAAACATTCAAACTAATATACCACCTAACAGTATATTATTACATTAATACATTCCACCAAATGGAGTGGAATCTGAAAAGAGCTACAGCAAAAGATTCCATATTCCTCCTGCTCGTCTTTATCCCCACGTTTGAAACTTCCAACTATGCTAAACGTAATGTGTAGGGACGGAAGAATTAGTCTCCATACAGTCTATAACAACGACTTTGTATTTATGATAAATAAGTCCTGTGTATTATTATATATATATATTGTAAACAAGAGAGGCAGCTGTTTGTGACAGCATGCCTACAAACTGCCCATGAAAACATCAAGATGGCCGTCCAAAAAAGATATAAATAAAAAGAGAATCAGCTGAATAAAAGATTAAATAGACCACTTCATCAGTCTGAATTTGTCCAAACGATACAGCCCAGCAGATAATTCGAAGCCATTACAAAAGATGCCTACAAACTGTCGATGAAAACATCAAGATGGCTGTCCAAAACAGAAAAAAAAAATAGAGAGGGGGAAATCAGCTCCATAAAAGATTGAATAGTCTACTTCACTGGGAATCACAGATCAATTTGTCCAAACAATACAGCCTAACAGATAAATATGCAAAAAGTCTAATACTCCGGTTTTGAAAGATTAGACAGGGATGTGCAATCCTAGCTTTCAAAGGGAACCTTGTCCCTTGTTTTTTAAGTTATAGACCCCGGAAATGGTTGGTTTTCTAAATAGCTTCTTAATATGGATTCAAAACAAATAGAGAAATTTTAAAAAATATATATTTAAGCTAATATAAATTGATTTAATATATTAATTTAACTAACTATTTTATTAATGGTAAAACTAATTTAAAAGTAAATTAAATAGATAATTTTGGAATACTAACTATTGATTTAACAATAGATGTCAAGGTGGTGGTGGTGGTGCAAACAATAGGTTTTTTGGATCGCATAGGTTTGGTGAATGGGGTTGGAGATGTTAGAGGTGAAGTTGGTGGTGGTCTAGCTAGTAAAGAAGATGGCAATTGGGATTTGAATGAGTCAACAAAGGACAAGGTCGAAAAACCTTTGGAGGGGTTGGATAAACCTCATGACCTTGGTAGAATCCCACATGTGGTGGGTTTTTTAGATAAGACAAGTGACGAGAGCCCCAAGACTATTGTCCCTAGTTTTGAGGCTCTTCTGCTTGGTCCATCTATGTCTATGGGCCCATAGGTACCCAATAGCCAATCTTTGAGATTACTATCGACGAATGTTTTGGGTCTGAAGTGGCGGGTGTCTTTTTTGGTCCTAAACCAAGGTAAAAGCTCCAATTCTTCAGTGAAGTTATCTTCTAACCCTTGTTCTAGTGAATCTTCTATTTCTATACATGATGGTATTATGGAAAAAAGTGTCACGAAGATGCAGATGACTTTGGTAGGGAAGTTCCTAGGCCCAAAATCGAATATAGAATCTATGTGTGCTTGGTCTACTAAGCGTTGGAGAATGAAAGGCCAGTTAGAACATCACTGCCCTTCTGAAGGGTTTTTATCATTTGTGTTTTCTTACAAAGAAGACCTATGCAATATACTTGCTAGAGGGTTGGGGCTTATCGAAAAGAATAACCTAGCTCTCAAGCATTCAAAGATTGGTTTTGATGCTTCTAAAAACTCCTTCAACATGGCTTCAGTTTGGGTTCATCTACCAAGATTTTGAAATTATCGAATACTAGGATGAAGAGGTCTTTAAGGGAGTTTCATGTGCCTTTGGCCAACTCATTTCTATTGGTTCGATGACCCTCATGAGAAGAAGGATGGTCTTTGCAAGAATTGGTGTGTGTGTTGAATAGCAAGCTAATCTCCCCTCCTTGATTTTCCTTAAATCTAAATTGGGGGAATGGAAGCAACTAGTGGAATTTGAATCCATTCCTTTTGCCTCCTTCAAATGTAAGAAAGTGGGACACTAGGAAAAACAATGTCCTCTCCAAACTATTCCAATAAGGAAATATTGGAAGGAAAAAGAACCTAAAGGAAGGATAAGATTCAAGACCCTTCTTTGAATAATGTTTTGACCTCTCCAAAAGATATCTTCCCACAAGTCAGTACTCAATGTGAGAAATATAATATGGAGCTTGAGCTTTTGCCTTGCTTAAACAACCTAGTTTCTAAATAATTAATTTTAGGACTTGAGTAGGTGGGGCTCTTTTAAGAACACACTCAGAGCATGGAGAATCATGAAGAGATAGAGCTTCAGCCCAGTTTAGTCTTCCAATATTATGAAGATAAAGAATCAATTTTTATGGAGGGAACCTTTTTAGAAGTCCGTGAAGAGTCAACGAATAAAAGGATTAGTAATTTTTGTGAATATTTTAGGAATAAATTGGAGCGGATTTAGAAAAGAAGGGATCTAATCATGTCAAAGGCTAGATGGAATCCACAACAAAACTAATCACTAGGACAAAGGATATGTTTAGAGATTGTGTGCTTCAAGAGACAATGGTCTTGAATGAGGCTTATGTCTTGGTGCAATTTCCTATGGTTACTGGTCCTATCATGAATGCTTAGGAGTGTTTCTCTTTGGTTTGCTCAACCATAAGTAGCGAGGTCAAGGAGAAAATTTCAATTAAGGTTAAGGTTGAGAAAAAGGAAAACTATTTGATTATGAAGGAGAAAAAATAGAATAAAAAAGGCTAGCCACCTCCTAGAGGGAACTAAAGAATTTGTGCACTAGAAGCATAAAAACAATGGATTGTGGTTCAGAACCTAAGAATTAGGGAATATTTTCAGCCAAAACGACTAAGGAGAGAGATAGAAAGAGGGTTATTATAGATGGAGTGCAATAGACAATAGCAGGCATATGCTCTAATATCACACCACCTAAACAATGAAGATTATATCATGGAATGATAGGGGGCTCAATAATTCTTATAAGCATGACCTTCTATCTAATCTCATCTAGGAGCATAAACTGAACCTTTTAATGATTCAAGAGACTAAGATGTAAAATGAAAAATTAAGTAATCTTCAGAACAAATTCTTTAAGGATTGTGGGTTCCATGGGCATAGTGCAGATAAGGCATCTAGAGGATTGGCTACTTTTTGGAACCTTAGATTGATTAATGGTGCATCTCTGTCTGAAGACTCTCGTCATATTGCTACAAATTTTTCACACCTGGGGCAAGACCTCTTGGATTGCTTCTAACATCTATGTTTTGTATGTTAAGAATGCTAGGAATAAACTGTAGAATAGTCTAAAATAATTTATATCAATCCATTATGATCGTAAGTGACTAGTTATGGGATAATTCAATACCCCTCTCAAGGAAAATGAAAAAATGGAGGTTCTTAGCTTGCTATGGATAGAAATTCAAATATGATGGACATCATTCATGACCATGCCTTAGTTGATTTGGATCTAAGGGGAGCTAGCTTTAATTTTGAAGGGCACATAATATACAGAGAGGGGGGTGAATCCATATATACAAATATATTTAACTCTTTAACTAAACATGAATTACCATGAATATTTTACTCATCAAGCCACTAGTATTAATCAAGCAACATAGATGCACACATTCACACAATAAACACTAGATTTATGTGGAAACTAGGATTGGAAAAAACCATGGTGAGAAAATTTTCTTGGATCTTTTATCCAAATATAGCCTCAAATAAATAATAAATTACTTACAATCATGAAGTAGGCACCAACCTACCAGTGACACCAATCCCTAATTGTATTTGTAGGCACCAACCTATTGTAGACACCAATCCCCAATACAAAGACCTGAGCACCAACTCAAAGGGGTAAGACACAAAACCTATAGGATTACAGAGGTATGATTTGCGGATCTTCAATACTAATTACACAACTTTAACTTGACTTGATCTATCTTCAAACACTCTCCTTCACAACCTATGATCTTCTTATAATGGCACATAATGATTGGAATGTAACTCACAATACATCACATGATATTCACATTAAGGTCACTAGCTACATAGAATTCCCTTGCACACAATGAATGACCAGTCATTGAATGAATCCTAGTCATAAATGTATGCATCCCAATGCATTAACAATATTTCATGTTGGCCAAGAATCTCTTAACACCATCTGTAATTAGCCAGGTCAGCTAAGGGTGGACCTAAATTCAAATTGACATGACATATGTAGTGGGTCAATCCTAATTCAATTTTGTTACCACCAATAATAGATGATGTTATGTGCTTCCTTCAAAGATCTTAACTTGGTCCTATTTAATCTTCACACACTTCCTCCAGTCGGTGCATGCTTCACTTCTCTGGCACAAGCACTCAAACATTATTCACAGTTAGCCAGTCAACACAAACAATACTTTGTTATATCCAACTTTTTTTCTATTAAATCTCCACCTTAGAAACACTAAAATTTGATACAGCATGAGTAGATTTACTTTAGGTTCAAGTTGTAGGGCATAGCATTCAACTGTGGTAGAATGAAAATAAAAACACTATGACAGTGTAACATAGTGCAAGAGCAGAAATCCACATAATACTTTTGCAAACACTTCCAGACTACTTCCAACAACTAGAATAGATACAATCATGATATTTCAAGCATACTATATAGGTAGTTTATTTGTTCTCAAAATCTTTGACATGACATGATCATGACAGTAATACTTCTTGATTTGAAAAGATCATATATAACAAAAGAAATTACATTTAATTCTCACCAATATGTTGACATCAGTGAGCACCTTTGACATCAATGACAACATATGTTCAACAATCTCCCCTTTGTCATCAATGACAAACAACAAAATATTGTTAGCACACCAACACACATAATCTGGAACTCCCCCTATGTGATACAATCTAGAGTTCATGAGCTTTTGAAAGATATATCATTTTGGATTCATTTATCCCTCTTTGACATCAATGGAAAAGGACAACATGATACAATAGCACTTGGAATCCCTCCAGATTCATTTCTCTTTTCATTTTGACTTTCTCTCTCCCCTTGAGACCTATCATGTTTGGAAACTATTTTGCAAGGCCACCAAGCACACTTGTAGTAAGGAGTCAACACTCCCCCTTTCCTTGTACTTCCTCTTGATTCAAGAGGAGGGAGAAACAACTCCAAACGTATATCAAAGATACTCAAAGGTCTCCTTAGGAAGAGGTTTTGTGAAAATGTCTACTATTTTCTCCTTAGTCTCAACATATTACAACTTCACTTCTTTGTCTACTAACTTCTCTCTCTAAAAATGATAATTGCAAAATTCTTTGTCCTTGAATGCATCACTATATTCTTGGAAATATTTATAGCACTAATATTAAATCACAAAGAATGGAAAGTGGTTCATCAATATTTATTTTCATCTCCTTCAGGTTCTGCTTCATCCATAAAACTTGAGTGCAACATGAAGCTACTACAATGTAATATGATTGTGTTGCGGATAAAGATATTGTACCTTTTTTTTCTTAACCAAGAGACAAGACTATCACCAAGAAAGATAGCTCCACCACTTGTACTCTTTTGGTCATCTATGCTTCCTTCCAATCTGCATCTATGTATGTATTCAATGTGAAGCTTTTACTTAGGATACCATAAACCAAAATCCTTTGTAGCTTTCAGATATCTAAATATCCTTTTTATAGCCTTGACATGAGTTTCTTTAGGCATTGTTGGAAACCTAGCTACCATCCCTACTACTTGCATTATATCTAGTCTAGATGCAGTTATATACAACAAGCTACCGATCATTGATCTTGTAACAAGCGCAATGTTTTACCTATTGTTTTCACCTAATTTTTAACCCATATGTGAAAATTTTAAGTTTACCAACACATGAAATAATTTTTTTCCATATTTTTCCATTTCAATAACAAAGATGCATATTCAAAATGAACCCATTTAAAATTTCCATTGCATTTATAAAGTAAAATTACATAATCCCAAGTAATGATTTCATTTTTCAAATACATTTTTCATAAATATACAAGATCATGATTACATACATAGCTTTCAAAATCTCAATGAAATAAATTACAAATGGTCCATATGTCCCTTCCTGGGAATACATCCTTGAATTTTGGTTGTCGACTGCATGAGGGAGAGTATCACCCAAGTGCTTTTCCTCCAACCAAGGACTTATTGTGGTCCCCTGCACATGTACCTAGCTGGTAAGATGGCCTTGCCCTTCAACAAAGAGATTGATTTGGTAACCATCATAATAATAATAGCCCACCTGATCATGGTGTTGTGTCCTATATAACTAGTTCTATCATACATTGGATACCCGCCTACATGCATGACATTCCTAGCCTAGTTATGCAATCTTGGCTCACAATGAATTGGCAAGTGTGCATAGGGGTAACTTACTCTACATTGGCCAAATATTTGGCCATATATATCAAACTCACTTTCTAAGGAGTGGTGTATCACTGCTAAGAAATGTATGTTGTATGTTCACCCACCCCCTTTCTCGGTCTAGTAAAAAACATGACCATAATAACTCTTGATGAAATTATTCCATATATCACATAACATGATTTCATCTCAAAGGTAATGTAAATTCAAGTTATCTAATTTACCAACTAGGTTACTCTGAACCTTGTTTTATCCTAATCCCAAGAACAAACCTCATTTCATATATAGGTTTATATAACATCACAAATTGATATTCACAACATACTACTTCTATATCTTATCATTTTCCCCAACATTACAATTAATGTTATCATACATTTGACTTATGATAACCTAGATATTATAATAATATATTCTAGTTACCTTCATCTAGCAAATACAATCACATACTTCTAACATAATAGATATATACGTATTTAATCTAATAGGATTTCACCAATCAAATACAAGAAAATTCTCTATAAAATACGATCACCAATTCCTCAAACACTTGAAAACACATACAATCAATAGAAGAGAATAAAAAATAAGAAAGACTAGCATGCCTAGAAATTTAGCTTCCAATTAAGAAATTGCACTCAAAGCTCAATTCCAAAGTATTTGTGTGTTGCTCCATCCTCTTTTAGCTTATCTCCAATCTAACCTCTTTCCCAACACTCAAGAACTCTCAACAAATAACTCACAAACTCTCAAGAGATCTCTCACTTCTCACTACTTGCTCTCAACACTGCTTGCACAAAGAAAAACTATAGTAGAATGGAAAAAAATGAATTGTAAACGAATGAATTCCAAAGACTAAGAGGATTCCCTTTATTTATAAGAAACTTTGAGAAACTTAATGCTATAGTTTAGCTTCCAAATTTTCCTCCTTTTCCATCCTATTGACACCTCTAAAACTAATAACACAAAATCAAACCAACTCCACCTCTAAACAAGTCGACTAATCAAAATTGGATGAAATATGGCAGCTAAGAGGATCGGAATTCAAACACATATACAATCCAATTAAAAATAGCTTCTAAGTCATGGTTGAGTCGCCACTTTCTAGCTAGCTCATGGAAATTTACTAAGTCAAAGCATCTACTATGGTTTCCTTACAACTCTCTACTACTCTTTTGTGTCAAGTTCATGCCCATGGAACCTATAATAATCTCTACCAAATCATGGCTTTGACCAAATCTCATGCCTATTTATTTGTTGTGTGTGGCTTTTCCAATACTTAGCAACTTTAACATTTAAATGCATTTTATTCCCTTTACATGACACAACACTTTAAGCATTGGTCCATTGTTTTATCTTACTAAAAATAATGTTTATATTTGTTATCCCACGTACTTTATTTCCAATGCTAAAATTCTTTTGAATAATGTTTAAACCATCGCATATATGCATATATGTGCAGCATTTAAACTTTAAACATTATTTTCTTTACTTTGAATTACATATGGATAGCATTGTTTGTTTAGACTTTCCTTAATGTACTCGCTTTATATAAGTGATGATACCTTATCATATCATTCAATATATATGTATCTATATATATTCATTTCCAATACTAAGCAACTTTAAGAATTGGTCCATTGTTGTGTGTGCCTTTTCTAATACTTAGCAACTTTAACATTTAAATGCACTTTATTCCCTTTACATGGCACAACACTTTAAGCATTGGTCCATTGTTTTATCTTACTAAAAATAATGAACTTATATTTGCTATCCCATGTGCTTTATTTCCAACACTAAAATGGTTTTGAATAATGTTTAAACCATCTCATATATACATATATGTGCAGCATTTAAACTTTAAACATTACTTGCTTTACTTCACATTACATATGCATAGCATTATTTGTTTAGACTTTCCTTAATACAGTACTCGCTTTATATAAGCGATGATATCTTATCATATCATTCAATATATATATCTATATATATTAATATATATAAATCATTTAATTGTCAATCATACTCATATAAATATATATACAAGTATATTAATATATACATATATATCATTATTTAACATCTTATAATAAACATATATATATTTATTGATAAGTATATATACAAAATGTATGTATATATATATGTTCAATTGATTTCCCATGTATATGATGTATCTGAGTATGAGTATACATAAGTATTTCTACCTACGTATGTGCACATGTGTATATGCTCATATGCATGAGTTATCACATATATACATATATTCATATATACATATATACGTATTGAAATCAATATATATAAAATAAATGAAGAACATATACCCAATACAAAGATTTTGTCACTTTACTTCAAACCAAAGAAACAACCAAAAGAAAACAGAGACCTTACACAACCATTTCAGTCATCCCAAAAACTATGACCAAGGGTTTACTTACTGAATCCCGAACTAACTTGAATCTTCTTGACTAAACTAGGATGTGAATGTGTGATAGCTCAAGTAGGTACATTAATGCTTACCATACCAAACTCACCTCTTGGGTGATACTCCCCCTCTCTTATTAGAGGGCTCAATTCTTTCCTGCATCCAACTTCTAGTACAACACAAAATAAGCTAGTTGATAACATAACATTCATATACATCATCTATCATTTTCATCATTAAAGAATATAAAGCATTCACATTACATTGCACATTCATTTATATCATTTCCATCAAAATATATATCAAAAACATATTCATTTATTAACATTTTAACTCATAAAAAGTAACAGTAATTAGTAATCACACAATGGGTGTAGCATATCCCCCCTTCTGAATCATCATCCCCAATGATTTTGACTATCAAACATAAATCATAAAACATGAACATAATATAAATATTGTTTTAAGAACTTTCAAAGTCTAGAAAAACATGAGGAAACTTTTGCTTAATCTCAGTATAGTCTTCCCAAGTGGCAAAATCTTTTTCATATTAATCCCATTGGACCTTGCATTATAGAACCTCTCTATTACGTAGGTGAAGCCTATGTGTTCTGAGTACTCTGAGATTCTCGATTGTTACTACTCTTGAGTCCTATACCTATAAATCATTCTAATTAATAACATTATTATCATGTACTTCTTAAGGTACGACTCATGAAATACATTGTGCATCCTAGAAAGAGCTGGTGGAAAAAAATTCAATAAGCAATAGGGTTAACTTCTTCAAGAACCTCAAAAGGACCTACGTATAATTTGGATGACTTTCCAAACTTTATAGAACTCTTGTGAGGATTCACTCTAATAAAAACCTTCTCTCCTATCAAGAAATATCTGGGTACCTACTTAGAATCCGCATAACTCTTTTTCCTATCATTAGATTCTCTAACGTTTACTTAATTACACTAACTTGCTCCTCCTTTTTTGATAGCATTTCTGGCCCAAGGCTTATCCTATCTTCTAGCTTATACTAGCTTATAGAAGTTTGACACTTCCTACCATACAATGCTTCAAACGAAAGCATCTTAATTGTGGAATGATAAGAATTTTTATACACAAATTTGACCAAGGGTAAATAATCTTCCCACTTGTGTTGTTGATCTATGCAATACATTCTAGTAGATCCTCTAACACTTGGTTCACCCTTTCATTTTGACCATTAGTTTCTAGGTTATATGCTGACCTATTTGTAGGACCTTATGGAATATTAGTGGATTACAGGGCAGCCTTTGTATGGGACTTCCATATATGCCTTTGTCAAAAGGTTCCATTTTATGAAATTTTAGCTTAAAAAGTGGAATAAAGAATGCTTTGATAATGTGTTTAAGGAAGAATCAGCAGCTCATAATTGCCTCAATATCATTAGTAGATAGAACAAAGACCATGGGACTACCCAAGATTATATTAAAGCTAAAGCAAAATAATTGGAGGTGTTACCAAATTGAGAGTTGTTGGAAGAGTTGTTTCGGAAGAAGAAGTCAAGCATTGACTAGCATCAAGAGGGAGACCGGAATACTATTTTCTTATAACTCTATCAAAGCCAAGGGACATGGGAATTTAAACTCTTCTATTATGTCCTCTTAGGGTGCTCAGTTGTCTTCTTTCCAGGATATCTCATAGGAGACTACTTGGTACTTTTACTCTTTATTCACAAAAGACTCTCTCGAGGAATTAGAGGAAGTGAACCAAGTTTTGGCTTATATTCCTTTTGTGGTTCCCTTTGAAGATTATGTTAATCTTAACTAGCCCATTTCCTTGGATAAATTTGAGGAAGTTGTTTTTAGTATGAAAAAAGGTAAGGCCTCTGGTCTAGATGGGTTTCTTGTTGAATTTTTTAGGAATTTTGGGATACTATCAAATGGGATATCTTGGAGATTGTGCAAGAAGCACAAAATAGTAAACAAATGTCAAAATCCATGAATTCTACTTTTTTGACTCTGATCCCCAAGAGAGAAAGTGCAAATTCTCTAGACCTTTTTTGGCCTATTTCTCTTTGTAATAGTATCTATAAGATCATTTCTAAGCTAATTACTGAGAGGTCGAAACCCCAGTTGGCCAAATTTGTCTTGGAGGAGAAGGGAGGTTTTGTGGGTGGCAGACATATCCAGGATGGTGTTGTTATTGTTGTTGAGGCTATTCATTCTATGGAGGTTTCCAAAGAGAAGGTCATGTTTGTCAAATTAGATATGGCTAAGGCTTATGATAGGGTCAAATGGTCCTTTCTTCAAAAGGTTCTTTGTGCCTTTGGGTATGGTGAGGGTTGGATTAATTGGGTGATGGGTTGTGTCACGTCGATACCTTATTTTGTGTTGATTAATGGTGTTCCTTCTTCTTTGTTTGGGGCCTCTAGGGGCCTAAGGCAGGGTGACCCCGTGTCTCCTTATCTTTTCATTATCTTGGTTGAAGCCTTGGGAAGACTTCTAAAAGCCCATTTGACTCAGGGGCTTATTCATGGCTGGTTTTTGGGTGAAGGATTTCCTCCTTAGTCCCACTTATAGTTTTTGAATGACACTATTGTTGATGACCAAATTGACATAGAAAATGTTAAGCAAGATGTCTCTACCCTACTCTTGAAAAAGATAACTAATTATAAAATTACCTATCTTCCAAGGTCTCAGAAGTTGGTTCACAACTATACTGTATTACTCAGTGGTCAACATGACTGTAAGGTTCAAGAGGCCTTTTTGGTTGAAAGTAACAAACTATTACTTTGAACATTTTAACAGTGGATTTTAAATAAACAAAAAAAGATATGCCAAAGGTTTTAGAACAAAAATGTGAATAAATAACATTCTTCTATTCAGACATGCATTTTTGTTAAAAAAAATTTCTTAAAGTCAAAACTAATGAATGAAACAACTCATAAACATTTATATAGTTATATCCATTAAATAAACAAAAAAAGATATGCCAAAGGTTTTAGAACAAAAATGTGAATAAATAACATTCTTCTATTCAGACATGCATTTTTGTTAAAAAAAATTTCTTAAAGTCAAAACTAATGAATGAAACAACTCATAAACATTTATATAGTTATATCCATTCATAGTGCAGATTTAATAATCATATTTTTCAATTCATTTCACCAGAATCAATTTCATAAAATGCATATTCAATTAACTCATCATAGATTTTTTTGTAGATCAACAAATAAAAAGAAAATACCATTCACAAATGACAATACAGATAGTTTTAAATTTGGATCCTTATATTTATTTTATTCAAATAAGTAGCATTTACTTCTAGCAAAATTCACTGGCGTACAAAAACCATTATCTTTTAATGTCATCACTAAAACTTAGAAATTTCTGAAAAACTAACTAACTATGTAAATAGCTTGAAATTGTCTATTTTAGGCTGCAAATCTGACTTCAACTTGCCGACCTTTACAATAAGGTGAATTATACAATTTATATAAAATTGAAACATAAAAATCTTCAAAAAAAACCTAGATCCTAAAAAGTAGGGTGCCCAAACTTCAGATCCACAATTATAGGAAAGTTTGTGTGGCACTAGGGTGAACTGCTATCCAAAACCGATCATTAGGAAAGCAACTCCTTTTTCAAAAATCTGTTGCAAAAGTACTCAAGTTAGTTGTTTTTGTCGCCCTATAAAATAGGATCCTATCAAAAATTGACTTTTTCGACTTTGTTCAGTTACAAAAAATATGATATTCGCCTTTTATTTTCCATCCTTACTCCATTTAAGATACTCCTCAAAGTTTCTAAAAATCTGCTCTGGAACCTCCTCATCAGGTCCATCTATCCATTCCACCTGGAACTTTGGTTTCTCAAAATTTATTGTTGTTGTTATGGTAGTATCTCGGAGTTGGCTGATATCTTTTAAGTGCATCAAATATCAAATCTGACATCCATCAGCTTATCCAAGAGGGTCTCATCAGGACTTTCTCCTTCTATCATCAACTTCTCCAACTGATTATCCCAAAAACCTTTTAGCTCTTCTAAATAATTCAGTTTATGATCTTCTAATATGTCCTTGGTGGTGACATTGGTTACAATATGCTCGAACTCCACTATATGATCCAACACATCATGCTAAAACTTGAGCAAAATTATTCTATGCTCCATAAGAATTTATGATCAAAAAATCATTATATTAAATAAACTTATTAATGTAATCGAGATCTTTGTCCCCTAGTATCCCTAATTCTATAATTGTTTCCCTAGGAAATTTGTCTATGATCCTTAATTCTCCCAGTATTTCATATACTTCTCTTCATCTTCCCACATTTTCTTGAGATATTTTTCTATTTGTTCAACAACTGTGTGTGCTTCCTCATAATACTTGTATTCTTAGTGAGCAATTCATTTGCCTCCTTCTTAAGAACACCAAACCATTTATCAAATAAATGAGCCTTTCTTTTCATATCATTTAATTCATCCACCTCCTTGTGGCTTATTAAAGTAGGCACCTCTAATGACGATGGTTTTTCTGTAACATTAAGGTAAGCTCCTTCAAAAACCTCTTCATTTGTTCTACTTGAGATTTTAGCTCATTTTTTCTTGCCTATCCTTTACTATCCTTGACTTTGTTGAACTTGCTACAATGTCGAGAAGTGGCATATGTTTTTTTTGAGTTTTCTTGCCCATATTGACTATATTCAATTGATAATCTAAAGCCTACAACTCTCGGCCATCTTTGTAAACCATGGGAGTAGAAATTTCTACAATCAAATCCCAATCATTAGTCAACTTGTTGGAATGCATGACCCTATATTTCTTCTTAGGTTTTACCACTTTGATCTCTTCTATCATTTCATCTCAACTTAAGGGTTGAGCCACCACTTGTTGTCTTTTCTCCAAATTATATTTTAGCCATGTAGGAGCTACAATGGCTATTGTTACTTGCTACTCTTGATGAGGTTGCTCTTCTTCTCCACTATTGAGCTTTGTTTGCAGCTATTTCGCCTTTTCTTGGTTTAATTTCTCCTTTTCATCTTTCTCTCATTCCAGCCTCTCACTTTCAACTCTTTCTTGCTCAAGCTTTTCATTTTCCACTTTTTCTTGCTCAAGCCTTTCTCTCTCAACTTTTGGGTATGTGCAGGATCATCATGGAAAAAAAAGGCCCTTAAGTGGTAATAAAATTCATAAAAATTAGAGTTAGGCAACTTGACGTAAAAATTTGAATAAGTTATCTATATTAGTTTAAAAATATGTAACAATATAATCTATAGGAAATTGAATGTAGTTTCTAAACTACTAGGTTTATTTGAAAAAAATTAAAATCTATTTGGTGAAAATTTGAAATTCCAATGTAGTAGTACTTAAATTTCAAGGAAAAAATAAGAAATAGGTGTATGTCTGACCACCCTAACCATAATAAAATGATAATATTTTCTTATAATATTGTAGATATAAGTAGAGTACTCATTTACCGATGTGATGCATATTTTTTTATAATTTTTTTCCAAGTAAATAATTAATTATGAATTTTTTAATACAACTTTAAAAAAAAAAAAAATTCATATGTCTGACCAACTTAACATGGTCAAAATTTCATGAAATTCAATTTTTTTTTTTTAATCCTATAGTATGTGAAGCATAGAATGTGACACATGTTTCGGATTAAAAAAATGTGATACCATTTGAAAGATATAGATATTTTTCAATCAGCTTATATTTATTAAATTCAAAGTAAAACATAATTTATATTGGTGTAAAGATGAGAATTTCCTCTAAAATCCCTTTTCATTTCATCAATTTTGGGTTAAAAAAAGTCGTCAGCCACATGGGCCATCATATCACTTACATATTGCCACTTTTTGGCCCATCATGATCCTGCACATACCTTTTTTCTTCTTCTACCTTTCTCTTGATTTATTTTCTCTGAGCTTCTTCTTCTTCAGCCTTGTCTTTGGCAGCTTATCTTTTAGCACTCTTTATGATTTCCCACTGCCCATCTTCCATAAACATGTGTTCAGCTTCCTCTCTCCAAAGATTTACTTCTTGAAATTTTGTGTCTTCCTCCTCAAATTCTTCTTCATATAATTCATTATCTTCCTCCCATGGAGGAGTCTCCTCAAAATCTAAAGGGAGGGTAGTTTGAGACTTCTATTGCAGGATTATTTCCTCTTTATCCAGTTGTTTTCTATGTTGTTGAAGGAGTAGTTGAGGGACCTTCTTCAGTTATTGTTTATTTTTCTTGGGGAGGAGTAGTAGAAGGGTTTCCTTGAGCGGTCTCTATTTTCAAGTACAATGTGGTGATGGGTTGGACACCCAAACCTGATATTACCCTAGTAGAAGAAGCTTGACAAATGACTATGGCCTTTTGGAATGCCTAACTTTTACCATTGTTGACTCCTCCTCTCCAGTTGACTATTGTACAGTCTGCTTCTTGAGAATCTTGTATTTCTTTGGTGGAGGAGAGTAGGATGCTTTCCCTTGTGCTTCTTTTCTCTGTCTATCTTCAATACGTTCATTGATCCATCTCATACTTCTCTCCACAATAGTTACAAATATTTTATCAATGTTGTATTCTTCCCTCTCCATTCAATTAATGGGTGCCAATGTCTGAGTGACTACTTGTTCCCTACCATATTGAGGATCAAGTGTTAATCCATTATCTAACATTCCTTTGGGAATATCTTCTTTAATCTTGAATTCTCTCATTTGAGGAATGGTTAATCTTTCATACTTTCTTTTCCTTGCTTCAAAATCATCTTGCAAATATGCCTATAAATCTTCTATTTTGGGCTCATGGTGTGAAAACAAGGATGCATATAGATTGTTCATTTTTCCTTTTGGGTCAAAGTCTTTTCTCCCTTGATATAACTTGAGGTTAACTTCTTGTAGCTCCTCAATAGAAGACTTGGCAGCTCCGACAAATGGACATTGATAAAAACAAAGGTCAATAGGATACTTAACCTCTCTAGCTTTATGTTTTCTATAGAATTTAAGGTTAATCTCCCTCATTTGTTGGGAGAATTCAATTAAAATCAATCTATTACTGCAATACATAGGTAATAGAAATGGATCTCCATCATACCCCCATAAGCGAATGCAGGTTGACTTAGGATACTGGATAAACCAGTTCCCCCATTGTGTTACCAATTCCATTACCTATGTGTTCAATCTGAACCCAACATCACCTCATAGTTGAGTAATTACTACATATAGAAAGACATCGTTAACTCTTTTAAAATGCTTCTCTGAGGCTTTGAGTTCCAACTGATCATAGTATTTCCAAATTTTGTTTTGTCCTAGCCCTTTGCCTCTAACTCCCACAATGTTAAAACCTAGGAAGTTTCCCATCTTAGTTGCACAGTATATTACATATGATAAAATGTAGAACTCTTTTGAGTCATTTACCTTACTGAGTTGGTTGTGTATGTTATCAGAAACAGTCTATCCCCAATTCAAGTACACTTATCCCTTTAATATCACTTCACTGAAATGGAACATCTAGTTTTCATACATATCAGAGCTTTCCTTACCCATTACTCTGCTCAACAATGTAATAATATCCCCTATTTCTACAAAGAAATATGATCTCATAAACTTTATAGGAAAATTGGTAATAGACTTCTTTACAGCCTTCAGCCAATTCTTCTTCATGTCTCTGGTGTGTCCTCACATCATTCTCATATTGTTGCAATGCCTCAGCTTTTGTTACAATCTTTAGTTGAGGATAAGGTGGAAAATCAAATACCATCTTGATCATGGTAAGAGATAGGTCAATTATCTCATTTCCCCATTGGTCAATACACTTACATTGTACAAGATTGTAAGCCTTTGTTGCTGCTAGAATAAATTTAGGGCATTGAAAATCAATGGAGAAAGAATCCACATGAGCAAGCTCTAAAGGTGCTATCTTCTTAGATCTTGGCTAGCATCATCTACAAAGGTGTTCTTTCTGAATGCTTCTAGATCAATATGCCCCAACATTGTATTAGTAATCCTCATCACTCTAGAGGTGAATTTAGACAATATAGGAGCCCCTTGATATTCATATTTCATGGTGTAGTGAGTTTGATCTAGTTTTTTCAACTTGGATTTTTGATCTTTCTCCACCTCTTTAGCACCAAGTTGCTCCTTTGTATCAGATATTTATGATTCCTCAGAAGAAAAACAAAAGAAAACTCATTAGAAATAAATCATAGATTTTATCCTCTAAATACCCTCTTGTAACTATGTTCCATTGGAATTATAAACCCCAATAGAAACCCTTCAAAAAGTAGTAAAACTTCCCTATTAATGTCAAAAATTAGAATCAGAAAAGCACATAGAACTTGGCCCCTGGGTAAAAGGGTTCAATCTAACTTCAAAATTATGATCGAACCATATCTATTGTAAGCGAAAATCAGAATCGTAATTGTACTTAGAACCTGACTCTTAACTCCCGAGTCTAATCAAAATGTAGAATTATGATAGAATTTAACTAAAAATAAACCATTTGGTTTGATTCTCTTATTGGAAGTCAGGATCGAAAAAGTATTTGGAACATGGTTCTTTGGTTTATAGTTCTGTTCAAAATTCAGAATTTCGATCAGACGAATGCATTAAAGTGATCTTCAAAGTTGTGAACACTTGATGGACCCATATCTGCAATAAAGTCTTCAGAAATAGAAAGTAGAAAAGAACATTGAACCTGACCCCTTAGTCAAAAAATTTGTTTAGAATTTGAAATTTTGAATGGCTTATTTAGGAAAATACGCAACATCATAAGGTCAGAGTTCAGAATTGGAGAAGCCCGTAGCACTTGACCCTTTTGAGGTAAAATATTTTCATAACTTGGATTTTTGATTGGTCCCTAAGACATAATATACTAAGTTTGAATTTGGATTTTAGAAGTGAAATTACACTTAGGATTTAGACAACTTTATAAAGCGTTAGTGCAGAAATTAAAATTTTGCAAGGCCAAAAATTTAAAATTTAACAGGGGTCAAAAAATTATACAGAAACCCTAGCTAGGGAAAGGTGAGAAAATACAAATCCACATAGAATGAGGCACACAAACCAATGTAAAGAAAAACCCAAACAAAAATGAAATAAAAATGACAAAATGCAAGAACCCAAATGCAAAAAAGCCAATACGCCAAAACCCAAAAGATCAAAACAAGCAAAATAAAAAAATACAAGACTAAAATGACACATCAAAAATAAACACACCACACAACATGAAACACGTAAAACAAAAATAAAGAAGCAAGAAAGAAATAAAACGGAAGGAAAACAAACAATAGGAAAGATCCTAACTCAAAAAAATGAATGGCGACTCGAAACAATAGACCTCCAAATGCCCAATCCCAAATGCTCCTTCACTTCTTCACTCTGCTCTTGGTGAGAATAAAATGCACTTCTGAGCATAATCATAGAAGAAACCCAATTAAATATCAGGTTTGCGTGTGTGGAGTAACTCGCCATAAATATGGTGGGTGGGCAGACTTTGGAGTTGAGAAAAAACATTCAGAACCTGACCCTTGTCAAAAGTCACACTTTCGAATAGACAAGACAAAACACAGAAACAAAAAAGGAAATTGAACTTGACCTTTTCAAGAAAAAGTGAAAGTTTGATTTAAATTTCCAATTCCGAACATGAAAACGCATGGAAATGAAGAATGAAAATGAACTTGAACTTTTCAACAAAAAGTGAAAGTTCATTTCAAAATTTTAGTTCCTACTAAAGGAAGATGCAGAATCGGAGAAACAAATCAAACTTGAAATTTTTTACAAAAGGTGCAAGTTCAATTCGAAATTCCAATTTCGAACAGAAGGTAGAAAATAAGGAAACAAATCCTAAAAAGGGAAAAATCCTTCAAGGAAAAAATGAAGGAAGGAAAATCCAAAAGAGGGCAAGGAAAAGAAACAAACACCCAAAACACAAAAAGGGGAACTCGTTTTGACCAAAAGAAAATGGAGTGGTTGTGCAAGGCATAACAAATGGTGACTCGACTAGGAAAATGGTTTACCCATTTTTAGGATACTAAAGAATTTAGTCACCCCAAAACCTATGGTTTATGATTGCCATAACTTGAGCATGATTGGTTACAACAAACAAGACTGAGCTGGGATCTCAAGCTGTGTATCATTGTAAGAACTTTGAATCTGAGTGTGTGCTTGTGGTTCATTTTCTTCCCCAAAGACTTCAACTATCCCTAAAATGATTGTATCCCCTGTTAAGCTACATGAGGTGGGTCATTTTAGTTATCGTGCAACAATATATTGGGCATTGCTCCACTGTCAGCCAGGCGTTTATATCCCCAAAAAAGATACCTCTAGATCTCTCAAGGCATTTCTCTTCTACCAACCAGGCATCCATAGCCTCAGTAGAGATACTTGAATCACCCTTATTAATTGAGTTCATTTCAAAAAAAATTAGTTTTATTTTTCTCAAGCATTGATTCTTTTGAAGCATATTTTCATTGTTTTCCTCAATGTTCAAGCAATGTAGCCTGAGTATCGAGTTGAGAACTACGATGGATATCATGACAATATTATGACACTGAATTTTTCACTCAAAATAGGAATACAACCACCTTAGGACAACTAGAATCTTGGGGACTTAAATGATTTTAACTAATGAGTGATGGATTCAACCATGTTTCACAAGATCACTTAAAATGTTCCCATTTGTTTAAACCTTTCACACGTTCATTAAAATAAGCATAAAACACAAATTTTAGAATGAAAAAAGAACTAAAGTCACTTTTGAAAATACCTAAATCAAATTCTTTGCCATAGTTACCTTAAGCATGTTTTGAATAACCACCAACTATTCCAAAATGATTAAAAGGAAATCCCACAACGAAAGAAAACAACAAGAACAAACAAACAAAAGCAACAAACAAACATGAAAATAGTGAAACTAACACGAAGTAAAAGAAGCTAAACTAATATATACAAAGGAAGAATTCCAAGCCTTCATGAATTGAAGTAGTGTTTGAGAAAATATCCATTAGCGGGTAATGGGGCAGGTTCTCCCATTAAAGTACTCAATCAAAAAGAATTATCCTCAAGGATTTCAGTGATTTGATATGGTCCTAATCATAATCTATCAAATTTTTGATGATCACCTTTCTTCTCTCTGGCTTTATCCCATAGCATAATGATATTCAATATCCTGAAGGCCTTGATCTTGGCTCTCTTGTCAAACCAACGCTTGACTACAACCTAATGTTTAGAGAATTATTGTAGAGCAACATCTCTCTATTCTTCTAAGTTCAGTAAGTTAGTCAACTTGACCTCTAGGTAAAAGCACAAACCTGTGTCATACTTTGACCAAATAAATAGTTATGAGAGAACTATTTTTGACCGAAAAATTTTCGGCGGAATAGGTTTCGACTGAAACCATGTGGCATATACATGGCACATAAGGTTTCAGCCGAATAGGTTTCGATCAAAACCAAAAAACTAAATTTTCCCCTTTGCAACTTTCAAATTGGCTTATTTTATGTGTGGGGTTTCTATCAGAAGCATTTTGTCCAAAACCCTTTCGATAGAAACCCTTTTGGCTGAAACTGTCTAGTTGGCAACCAACTCAGCTTTTTTCATATTTTTTTAAAACTTTCAACTTTAACTAAGTATTTCTTCAGTCAGAATGATGTTTTTTTAAAAACTAAAAATACCCTTTTGTAGAGCTCAGAGTGGTGAATCCAAATATATAATTTTTTTAATATTTTGATTAGTTTTAATATATTTTATTTTTAAAATAATGCAAGTAGGTTGTTAAAATTAAAAAAGAGGATGATTAGAAAAAAAATTTAAATAGTAAAACATATTCTATTTTTTTTTAAATTATATGGTGCAAAAGAGGAGAGAGTCTTCTTCAAAAGGGTATAATTTTCATTTTTTAAATGATTAAAATTTTTGAAAATAGTTAACGACCCATGAAAACTATCAAATTCTGACAAGTTTGACTTTAAAATGTTATTATGAGAAATATATACATCAAATTTTGATTTTTTTTACATGCACAAGATATTGAAGTTACCTATTTGGAGAAAAAAAATTAGGGAGAAATGAACTTTTTTTCAATTTGTTTCTTGATGGCCCGTGAAGTCACGATTTTCTCAAATTTTTAGCATTCTAAAATCTATCCTTAAATTGTTAAAAACATAATGAAAACAATTTTTAAAAAATTTAAAAAATTACAAGAATAAAATTCATCAAAAGTTCTACATTTCATTAGTTTACACCATTTTGAAATTCAAAACATAAAGACCACTTTTATGTGGTCGAAGTTCAGAATTTTTTTGCTATT
Organism: Sequoiadendron giganteum; assembly: GCA_007115665.2. NCBI lineage: Eukaryota > Viridiplantae > Streptophyta > Pinopsida > Cupressales > Cupressaceae > Sequoiadendron > Sequoiadendron giganteum. The sequence goes on from CM021100.1 coordinate 636,195,280, forward strand.
GGTCGATTCCTTTATAAAGTGTGACACAGGTTTGTGCTTTTACCCCTCTATCCTATCATCATTGGCATGAAACTCATACATAAATCATAAGATAGGGATTTGGATGTTTATAGGAAAGATGAGATCTTGTCCATAAACTAACTTATATGGTGAATTTCTTAAGATGACCTTAATCCTGGTTCTATTTTCCCATAAGGCGAATTTTAATTGTGTATTCCAGTCCCTAGGATTGTGTTCTAATAACATTTTAATAACTTCCAATAGATTTTTGTTGGTAGACTCAGCTATCCCATTTCCCTATGGATAGTAGTTGGAAGAATATTTCAATACTATTTTATACTCAAAGGCCCATTGAATAAACTGTGAAAAAGAAAAGGTAGGGTTGTTGTCACATACTAGAGTGAAGGGTACCCCAAACCTAATAAGAATATGATGGTTGGGGAACTTGATGACTATGTCAATGGTAAAATTATTATACGCCTGATCTATTATCCATCGTGTGTAGCAATCTATCATAGTTAAGATGAATTTATGACCTATAGAGGAGTTTGGGTTAATCACTCTAACAAAATATAACACCCATTGGGAAAAAGGCCTTACCTCGTATATTGGTTGCAATGGCATTGTTGGTTTGCATTCTTTGGATGTTGATGTCTGACGGGTATAGCATGTTCGTACATGCTAGTGAGCATCTCGAAATATGTGTGGCCAGTAATTACCCAGATCTAAGAATTTGGTAAGCCATGGCATCTGTTGAGCCATGTCTAGTGTCATGTTTTCCATGAAATTCCTCCATGACCTACTTTTCCTGCTATTGATCCAAACAGTGTAATTATACACCTTCAAATTTTCTTCTATATAGACCTTCGTTCTTAACATATAGTGAGCACTTTTCAGCCTCAATTCTCTTCTTTTTGTAGCATTCATCCCTTTTGGGCACTTGTTATTGAGCAACAAAAATATTAAATCAGCATGTCAGGATCTCTAGTGAAAGAATGCATTGTATATTGTTGCCATGCGATCTTGGAATCTACCTCAGTCATTGCCTTAGACAAACCCTTCCCTCAAACTAGTTTCATGGGATGGATTTCAAGATCAAACTCTTGTAGGATTTCCATCCATTTCCCTCTTCTCTCTCCTAGTTCACTTTGCATGAGTAGGGACTTTACTGTTGGATCTGAGACGATGGTTGTAATCTTTATATGCAAGATATAGTGTCAAATTTTTTTGATAGCCCTTACCAATGAAAAGGCCTACATTTCTAATGGTGGATATCTTACCTCCATATTTTTAAAATTGTATCTCATGAAATCAATTGGTCATTCATCCCCTTCTTCTTTTTGTTGTGTCAAAACAGCAACACAAGACTATTCAGATGCAAAGGAATAAATGAAGAATGGTTGCAAGTAGTTTGGACTGGTCAAGACTGGTGCTTCTAAAATGGATTGCTTAATATGTGAGAAAGTATCCTTTTCTTTATTGCTCCATTCAATTTTTGCATCCTTCTTCATCATCTCGTTCAATGGTTTGATGATCTCTGCAAACCCAAGTATAAACTTTATCACGAAATTTATCTTTCCAAAAAATATCTCATTTCCTTTTTGCTACCAAGCATAGGCAGCCTCAGAATTGACTCTATTCTATCAAGATCAATGGAAATTCCTCTTTCTAAAATTATGTTTCCTAGAAAATTCCCTTCTAAAACCCTGAATACACATTTCTTTGGTTTCAAACTTTATGCATTTTTCCAAAACTTTTGCTAAATCAGTAGCATGATCCTCTCTATTTTTGGACAAAGTTGTCAAATCATCCATATAATTTTTATTGCATTTTCCTACTAGGTCTTTGAAATCTATGTCCATGGCATGCTAATAGTTTCTCCACCATTGATGAGGCCAAATGGAATTCTCTAGTAAGCGAACATTCTGCATTTAGTTGTAAATGCGGTCTTCATTCAATCCTCATACTTCACTTGTACTTGTTTTATCTTGAATAACCATCTAAAAATGACATCGTCTACGAGCCATTTACAATTTTTAATACTTCGTCAAGGGAAGGAAGAGGATAATTATCCTTTTCTGAGGCTTTATTCAAATTCTTGAAATCTACGAATAACCTGATTTCTCCATTTTTCTTACGTATCGACACTAGATTGGCTACTCGATTGGAGTGCCTAACTAGAAAGATTATCCTAGTTGATAACAACTATACTTCTTTGTGAATGATAGGTTCAATTAGAGCATTGATTGGTCATTTTTTCTGACAGAATGGCTTCACCTGAGGCTTCAAGGGAATGTTATGGGTTATTACTGAGGTATCAAATGTCTTCAAATCCTCATACCCCCATGTGATGGCTGAAATATCTTCTTTCAACACTTTCAAATTTTTTTCATGAATATCTCTTAGGCAAGTCTTGCCAATAAGGATATTCTTCTCTAGGCCAAAATCAGCTAGATTGTAAGCTTCATATTTACGTCCATCGACATCAATAGGAAATTTCTCCTAGGCTCGAGGATCGGAGTCAAAGATCCTCTCTAATGCCACCATCCCTTTAGGAATACCATTGGCTTTCAGGTTGATAATACCTTCAATATCTAAATCCTGTGATTCCTAGTCTCCTAGATCTCTATCAAATTCATCAATAATTTGTCCTTCAAAAACATCTAAACTTTCCAAAAAGGCAAGAATATGCTAATCATCCTTGAAAACCTGAAAGATTCCTTATATTGTCCAGAATAACAGGGACTGAAACTAACTCCACTGAGAATCTTATTAGTTTAGAATCTTTCATGGCTTCCAGTGTACTTGTTGCTACTGCCAATGCATCTACAATTCAATTTTTTTCTTTGGGAATCAACTTTATATCAAATGCATCAAATTCCTCAATTAAGTTACATACCCTATTTTGATAAGTGACCAATCTCTTATTATGACAAGTATACTAACTGCGAACCTATTTAACAATCACTTCCGAGTCCCCCAAAATTCTAAGACCTTGTACTTTGTTCTGATGGGCGAATTGAGTCCTTTGGCCAATGCCTCGTACTCTACCACATTATTGGTGCATCCAAATTGTTACCTGTAAGAAGAAAAATATGTTTTCCCTCTTGGATTAGTTAATTCAATCCTAGCTCCACTCCCTTGTTTAGACTTATAACCATCAAACTTGAGGGTCCATAACTAGTTTTGGGGTGAAGTCTTTTTCATAAGATTTTTTTTAGGTTGTTGCATAAGGGGAGTGAATGATCCATTTGACTTATGACAAATATTAAGGTCAGGTGATCCATGTATCTAAGAGATATCAAATACTTCTTTTAGAATAGGCAGGTGTGCAGAAATAGTTTCTCATAATTCATCATGATTATCAATCTTGTGACTCGTTGTACCCTTGAGTAATTCTTTTAGAATCAGAAATTGAGTAGGAGAAGGGGTGCATAGTATTCCTTGTGGTTTTCTAACCTCATTTTTTAGATCCCCAAACAAGTTATGGGGTTGATCAATTAATGTTGAGATATCTTTTTGTGTGTCGTTGATTTATGTGAAAATGAATATACTATTGGTTTCCAGTGGACCTGATAGGGGACTGCTATAGAATTTCTATTTTTACCAACTCCTAACTGACAAACCTGATTTAGAATGTCCAAACAAGGTTGATAGGTTAATTTTGCATGGGTTTGATAATGGAATCTCCACCAATTTGGGAGTAATAAACTCCACAAATGTGCCTCCTCTCCAAGGACTAATTTGTCTTGATGTATATTTTGGGTTAACACATCTCAGATAATGGAAGCCATACAATCACCATTTTCTAAAGGTGGTACTCATTCATGATTTGGTACTAATAAATTCATAATCTCATCAACTCTATAAAATCCTAGTTCAATTTCAAAGTAAGCAACCTCATTGGGGTGATCATATTTTGTTATCATGTGTTTTAAACGAGGTTCACTTTCTATCCTAATTTGACTTGACATGCCTTTCCATGACAACCATATATGAGAGAAATATAACATGAGATAGCATCCTAAGGTCTTTGCCTAATCTCGGCTCAAAATCATACCATACATCTCAAGGATATCGACAATTTGGATATCAATATATTGTTGGATCCTAGGATCTGATCCAATCTTCACAAGTACGTTTTTCAATTCCCCCACAATTTTGACTTCAGTTTTATCAAGTTGTATAACGTTTTTATGGGTTTAGATTGGAGTCAACCCCAATTTCTTATAGATGGATAATGGCATAACATTTCCTGAAGCCCCAGAATCTATCAGGAAATTATGTAAGTTCTTTCCAAAAATCCTTAAACTCAACAAGAAAGATGGCACTCTCATCTTTCCAGGATATAAGACTACATTCATTTCTATAGTAGGAGTTACATTTGTCTTACCTTTTAACTAGTATTCTTTGGCTAAGGCTTTTAACACAATCTCACGTTGAGCAGGACACCATTTCAAAATATTAAATAAAGACAAGGAAGTCATTTGTTTTTGCATTTCTTTGATTAGATCATATTCCATGTTATTGTTGTAGTACTATTTGGGAGTGAAATGAGGATTCCCTCTATTAAAAATTTCATTTGGTCCCTTTGTTGGGGGAGGATTATTGTTCAATTGGGATTTGGGGGTATCATGTTATTGGTGGGAGGAGCAGAAGTGGTAAATATCCTTTTTTTTGGTTTCTCAAGAAATGACCTCCTTTAGCTTGGAAAGCTTGAGCATCATAAGTATTAGCTTCAGGCTCATTCTCCTCTTGGAAGGGAAACTTGAACTCATTATAGGTTTCAAAAGCCATAACAGTATCTATAGATCCGCTATTCTTATTAGCACTACCCTGGGCTGGTTGAGAATTAGCCTGAGGTATTTTAACCATCTTTTCCATTTCTAGACAATTTACCTTTGAATGTGTAGAAGCATCACGTAACCTACACCAGTTGGTCATGAAGTTTAAATCAGCTACATTGACAACATGGATTCTATCCTTATTAATTTGGATGGTGTTTGGAACCCCTCCATTATTTGGCCTTGTATCCCATTGTATGTTATTGGGTCTCTAATTATATCCCCTCTTCTAATTTTGAAAATTCTAGTTTTCGAAGTTCCTATGATTCTGGTTATTGTTTTGATTGGGATAATTATTATAATTTTGATAACCCCCCTAATTTTGGTAATGATTTTTATTCTATGGAGGGTTAATTCTAAGTTGAGCCATCTCATTAGTAACCTGAGACATAGTTTTCTTCAAGGTTTTCAACTTTGTCGACAAACGAGCAATTTGTTCATTATCTGTAGTGGTTCATGTTTGATTAGTTTGTTGTGTGGTTGGTAAATTTGCTTGAGGATTATGTCCTCCTATGCAATTTTGAGGGTGTTGTTGTTGGAATAAATCTTGGGTCCCAGGAGTTGATGTCATGTTGTTTTGAGTTTGGTTGTTCCCATTAGTAAACCATGGTAATTGGGGTGTAGGATGTATCTCGGTGAATGGTCCATATGCAGAATTAGACATTCTCGGGCTAGTATTCATCAATGGAGTCCCATTGGAAATCATGTTGTTAATTGCATTCATTTTATTAGGCATCCCAAAATACCCCAATGAGGGAAATGTTCCTCCCATACTACCTGGCTAGGAGGTTATTTGTTGTTGTAATTTGATAGGGGATGGTACACTTTGGCCAAGGAATCTATTCCGTCAAGTGGGTAAGCTCTTTGCAAGAAAAGACTAGTTAATGGGTCTATGGCTTTGAGGATGCCTAAATTGCAATATTCTTAACAACTATGTATTGTGGTTGTAATCGTTGGTACATCCTCTAGAATAGGATGTTGAATAAAGGCAATGGTTCATGAGATTCCTTCCTAACAGTGGAAAACTGGTGATATAAAATTGTGGGATCTATATAGACCTGAAACCAATTAATAAATGCATTCTCTAGATTTTCCTAGCTAAGAATGGACCCTATTGGCAGGTTAAGGTACCAATTGTGCATCATATCTCCTAGTGATTATGGGAACAGTCTGCAAGCTACATCATGGTGTTCTATCTGAGCCCTATTGCATGCATCTTTAAATGCTTGAATGTGTTCTTCGGCACTTCTTGATTCCCCATGGGCATATCTGGGGTAGAATCACTTTGCATTTTTAGGCATCTCATGAATACCTCTAGGAATGGTTCCTAGCGGTGAGGGATTTCCTCTCAAGAACACCATTGGTGGAGGTAGGTTAAGTTGTTGTAGTTGTGGTATAAGTGGAAATCTTGGTCAAGTTATTGGTGGTGTTAATGGTGGTGGAACTTGTGTTCTACAGGTTGTTTTGGGTCGAGTATGAAATTAGAGTTCTAGAAATGGCTCCTTATTGGGAGTAGATCTTAAAACCCATGCAAACCTATTAGGTGAAAAATACCCAATATGCTTCAGTTTGTTCCTTCTAGCGCCAGTTCTATTGATAGAAAACTTGACACAACAAACGTTAAGCAAGATATCATTACGCTACTTCTCTTGAAAAAGATAACTAATTATAAAATTACCTATCTTCCAAGGTATCAATATTTGGTTCACAACAATACTATATTACTCAATGGTCAACATAATTATAATGTTCAAGGGGCCTTTGCTGGTTGAAAGTAACAAAGTAGTACTTTAAACATGTTAACAACATATTTTAATTAAATAGAAAAAGATATGCCACAGGTTTTAGAACAGAAATATGAATAAATACCATTCTTGTATAAATAGACATGCAATTCTACAACAAGCTTTTCCTTAAAGTCAAAACTAATGAATGAAATAACTCAAAATTTTATACAATTATATCCATTCACAATGTACATTTAATAAGCATATTTTCAATTCATTTCACTAGAATCAATTTCATAAAAGACATTCAATTAATTCATCACATACTTTTTTGTAGATCAACAAATAAAAGGAAAATACCATTCACAAATGACACTACACATGGTTTTAAGTTTGGATCCTTCTATTGATTTCATTCAAATAAGTAGTGTTTACTTCCAACAAAATTCACCGACGTACGAAAAACCATTATCTTTTAATGTTATCACTAAAACTTAGAAATTTTTGAAAAATATATAACTTCATTAAAATCTTGAAATTGTCTATTTTTAGGCTACAAATCTGACTTCAATTTTCCAACCTTTACAATGAGATGAATTATACAATTTATAGAAAAGTGAAACGTAAAAATCTTCAAAAAACACCCACATCCTAAAAAGAAGGGCGTCCGGACTTCAAATCCATAATTATAGGAAATTGTGTGTGGCACTGGGGTGAACTGATGTGCAAAACTGATCATTAGGAAAGCAACTCCTTCAAAAATCTACTGCAAAAGTACTAATTTAGCTATTGCAACCATCCTATAAAATAGGATCTTGTCAAAAATTGACTTTTTCGACTTCATTCTATTACAAAAAAAATAGGATATTCACCTTTTATTTTCCAACCTTACTCTGTTTAAGATACTCCTCGATGTTGTTAAAAATCTACTCCAAAACCTCCTCATCAGGTCCATCTATCCATTCCACCTGGAACTTTGATTTCTGAAAAAAATATATATATTTTTATGGTAGTATCCCGAAGTTGGTTGATGTCTTTTAAAGCACATCGGATATCAAATCTAACATCCATCAGCTTATCCAAAAGGGTCTCATTAGGATTGTCTCCTTCCTTCATCAGCTTCTCCAACTAATTATCCCAAAAACCTTTTGGCTCTTCTAAATAATTCAATTTATGATTTTATGATCTATCCTCGGTGGTGACATTGGTTACAGTATGCTCGAACTCCACTATATGATCCAACACATTATGTTGAACCTCGAGAAAAAATATTTTATGCTCCATAAGAATTTCTAATCAAAAAATGATTATATTAATAGACATATAAATGTAATTGAGATCCTCATCCCCCGGTATCCTTGATTCTATCATTTTTTCCCTGGGAAATTTGTCTATGATCCTCATTTTTCCCAAGTATTTCCTATACTTCTCTTCATCTTCCCACATTTTCTTGAGATATTTTTCTATTTGTTCAGCAAGTGTGTGTGCTTCCTCATAATACTTGAATCCTTCAGTGATCAGTTCATCTACCTCCTTCTTAATAACACTGAACCATTTATCAAATAAATGAGCCTTTCTTTTCATATAATTTAATTCATCCACCTCCTTGCGGCTTATTAAAACAAGCACCTGTAATGGCGATGGTTTTTCTATGACTAGTAAAGTAAGCTCCTTTAAAAACCTATTTGTCTATACTACTTGAGCTTTTAGCTCATCTTTGGCCTACTTATCCTTTACCATCCTTGACTTTGCTTAACTTTCTAAAATGTTGAGAAGTTTCATTTGTTGATTTTGAGTTTGCTTGCCTAGATCAACTATATTCAATTGATAATTTGAAGCTTGAAACTCTCGGTCATCTTTGTCAATCATGGGAATAGAAATTTTTACAATAAAATCCCCATCATCAGTCTACTTTGTGGAATGTATGACCCTAGATTTTTTCTTAGGTTTTACCACTTTGATCTCTTCTATCATTTCATCCCAGCTTAAGGGTTGCGCCACCACTTGTTGTCTTTTCTTCAAATTCAATATCAGCCTGTAGGAGCTACAATGGCTATTGTTACTTGCTTCTCTTGATGAGGTTTCTCTTCTTCTCCACTATTGAGCTATGTTTGCATCTATTTGGCCTTTTCTTTCTCTAATTTCTCCTTTTAAGCTTTCTCTCATTCCAACTTCTCACTTTCAACTCTTTCTTGCTCAAGATTTTTATTTTCCACTTTTTCTTGCTCAAGCCTTTCTCTCTCAGCTTTTTCTTCTTCCACCTTCTTTTTATCAATTTCTTTTCTCTGAGCTTCTTCTTCTTCAGCATTGTCTCTAGAAGCTTTTCTTTCAACACTCTTTATGTTTTCTCATTGCTCATCTTCCATCAACATATGTTTATCTTCCTCTCTCCAAAGATTTCCTTCTTGAAATTCTATGTCTTCCTCAGATTCTTCTTCATCTAATTCCTTCTCTTCCTCCCATGGAGGAGTCTCTTAAGAATCTAAAGGGAGGGGAGACTCTAAGACTTCTATTACAAGAGTCTTTCCTCCTCCATTTTTTGTCTTTGTTATTGAAGGAGAAGCTGAGGAACCTTCTTTAGTTACTATTTCTTTCACTTGGGGATGAGCAGTAGAAGGGCTTCATTAAGCAGTCTTTTTTTTGGGTACACTATGGTGATGGGATGGACACCCAACCCTGATATTACCCTAGTAGAAGTAACCTGATAAGTGACCATGGCCTTTTGGAATGCCTTGGTAACTTTTTCCATTATTGACTCCTCTCCTGTTGACTGTTGTAATGTTTGCTTCTTGAGCTTCTTCTATTTCTTTGGTGGAGGAGAGATGGATGTTTTCCCTTGTGCTTCTTTTCTCTTACCACTAGCTTTGCTTTGTCTATCTTCAATACATTCATTGATCCATTTGAAACTTCTCTCCATAATAGTTGTAGATATTTTATCAATGTTGGATTCTTCCCTCTCCATCCAATTGATGTGTGTCAATGCCTTAGTGGCTACTTGTTCCCTATCATATTGAGGATCAAAGGTTAATCCATTATCTAACATTCCTTTGGGAATATCTTCTTTAATCTTGAATGCTCTCATCTAAGGAAGGGTTAAAATTTCATACTTTCTTTTCCTTGCTTCGAATTCATCTTGTAAATCTGCCCAAAAATCTTCTATGTTGGGCTCATGATGCGAAAACATGGATGCATATAGATTGTTCATTTTTTCTTTTGGATCAAATTTTTTTCTCCCTTGATATAACTTGAGGTTAACTGTCGGTAGATCCTTAGTAGAATACTTAGCAACTCTAACAGTATCATAACCCAATTTTATTGCATATTTATTATAATATGGAAAATTGAATTATTGAAGAAATTCAATATATATTAAATGGAAACTTTGAATTTTTTTGGAAAATAGATGAAAATAAGTTGACTAATATTGACTATGCAATATTTTGAAAATTACCTTATATATTATTAAGAATTGAACGTTACTAATAAATTTTTCAATTGCAAGTGTGTGAAGTTGTAGGGTGATGGGTTGAAGGATGAGAGCACAGTTGAAGTAGGATTATTTAGCCATGTCGAATGGTAAACCAGTTGGAATCTGGGTGCACACACCACAAATGGCACATTGACTTGCATTTAGACTATTTTAGCATATATAGAAGAATGTGATTTCATGATTTGAATTGTCTCATTGATTTCAAATGAATGGAATGTAGTTTAAATTGTTTACCAAACTCTGATGTTTTGAGAATTTAGAAGAAAACGAAAGTGAATTTTAAAGAATGATTAAAAAAAGAGAGAGAGAAATCCCTCTTAGTTCACATATATATATATGGATGCTCGAGATGAAATTAAAGTTCCTTATTTGATTAAATGAAAGCATATGGAACTCATAAGCTTTTTCAAATAAACAATATATACATGAATATATATATATATACATGTATGTAAATAAAAGAAAATACATATATATACGTATATAAATATATATATATAGAAATGAAGAACAAACATAGTAAATATAAATGAGTCATATAACTACATATATATACACATATATAAATATTTTATATATATATATATACATATAGATATATGTGTATGCAAATCATAAAGGCAATCAACGAAGGACGTGGTAGCCTGCCATAAGCATAATGGTGATATTCAAATAAGATAGTGGCCAGAGGAAAGAAAATAATGACATCATGGAAATGCTAGTACATGCAATAATTTTTCCATTTTTGAATTGAAAACCAGAGGAAAAGTAGTGGCGAAGGGATTTGACTAGCTTGGAGGGAAAAAAGCAGAGAAACTTCATAAAAGCTCGAATTTGAAGGTAAATCGATTTCCCTTAGAATAAGTTTGATTTTATTATCACCATCGATACTTGCTAGAAGTATTCCTTTATTCTATCGAATGTTTCAATAACATAATAAAATGTGAAGATCTGTGTTTGTGTTAGGAATGGCCTCAAGCCGAATGTTAGTGTTTGGTTGACCTCCTTGAGGGGTCACATGGCCAACCACCCTTCCCTACATGTAATTCCATTTTAGTTTAGAGTCATTATCGGCCAATAAAAGACCAAGGCTAAGGGTTTGATCCTTTAACTAATCAGCTATCATTTGATATCGCACGATGGTGCTAGCCATGTAATGGCTAAAAAAAAAAATCATTTTGATACTATATACTATATTGATAGGCCAATAATGATATCTTCCAATAATCGATGGGCCAATAATCTTCCATTATTGTATACTATTAATTTTTTAAGAAGTCGGCCTCGTTCGATATGAATGATGGAATTGTTTTAAATGTAGATTGACCATGACCTTGTCTAGTCCGATCTAAAGGATCGACGGGTTCATTCTTGAGTTTATTATAGACATAATTATGTATTTTGGTTACTCAAACAAGTAAGGTGTAAAAACCAGTAAGCCTATATGGGCATTTCCAAATATGATATTGTTTATTAGGGAAGAATTGTATCATGTATATCCAGGATATCCGCTTCTAGAGCGACCAGAGAACACTTTGCTTATAATTATGGAAGCAATAGTTTTGTCAAGAAACCCAAAGTCGTCTGAGTATTTGTTTTATAAGTTTTCTTAGAATTTACATATGATCCAATTTCTTTCATTTCTTATTTTTTTGTTGATGAATTTCCAGCATTGATTATGTTTTTGAAATGATGAATAATGGGAATTTTGTTCTTCATGAATGAAGTTGGGTTAGCCTAAATTGTTAGTAAAATTTTAATGGAATTGTATTCTTTTTTTTGCAAATAAAGAATGTTCTATCATAAATGACATAGACCTATCATAAATATAAATTTCTAGCCTGACACAACAGTATAAAATAGTTGTTAGTGAATACTGTGAAATAGATAAAATGAATGTTGCACAGTAAGATGGTTAAATGTAATCTAAACATGCATAAATCTAAATCAAACAACAAAGAATGAATCAAATGAATTAAAAATAAAATAGCATAAAACATAGAACAGTCTCGCCGAATATCGATCCATTTCCTCGAATTATCTTGATTGTCCTTCTCCATTTTGTCGTGTTGGTATTCTTTCTCTCATATTTTTAGTATGTATGCAAGCATAGCCTTGACGCATGTTTAAGAAAAATATCGAAGATTAATTTCTTCCAAAAAGTGTATTGATTTCAAGAGGAGGAATATTGGAAAAGGTCATCCAATTTATAGAAATTTGGTTTTTGAACGATCGGCTCAGATTCGAAAGAGAGATCAATGATCAAGATTGATGAATGTCATGCGACGTGAGTTATGTGTCAGTTAGAATGTGAGTTGGGAAATTCTATAGGATAAAGATTAAATTAGAATAATAATTTAACTTGGTGTTAAGACTGTTCGAAAATATTTAAGAATAAGAGTTCAAGATTAAATAAATGATTTAACATTTATTGAAAGTCTTCGAAAATAGAAGAATTAGACTTTGAATGAAAAGGATAAATTTAGAACTTGGAGAATGATTTGTTCGAATGCACACATGAATTAATTAATTAAATAAAGATATTTAATTAATAAATATGTTCATGCATATGAGTTAGAACTAGTTAATTGACTAGTTGTGATATAGAGTCCTTTCGCAGAGACAATCAGATATTGAATCTAGAGATAACTGACGGATTCAAATAGATCTCGAGTCAGATGGTGAGTGAATAATTAGTTAACTGGATGATAGAAGAATGTGATAGAAACAATTATTATGAATTAAATGTTAATTTAATTCAACATTCGAAATTGAAATGATTTAATTAAATAAATAATAATATATTTAATTGACTGAAAAGGTTAATTGAATAATTAAATAATTCAAAAAGAATATTTAGTTATAGTCTAAATATGATAAGAGGTAAATTAAATAATAAGTTATTCAATTCAGAAAGAGAATTAATTAATTAGCGACGTAATTAAATAAATAAGATTTATTTAACTAATCAAAGTTGAATAAGGGTCATAATGAATTAATCAAATAATTAAAAGGTTATTTGATTAATAGAAGAAAGATGTGTTTAGGAAGTAATTAAATAATTAACATTATTTAATCATGACCATGGACATTAGAAAATTATGTTGAAAGTGGTATTCGCAGGCCTATACCAATTTTCAGTGTCTACAGTTTGCCCCTCTTTGATACAATGTTGTTTATCGCATTGTGTCAAAGAAATTGAAAAAAAGATATGCCCCAGTGAAAGCAGGGTGAGGAAGGATGACGAGGAGGTATTGGTATGCCCCCTTGAGAGGACAGGCAGGTTCAAAGAATATGAGTGTGCTCTCGAAATGGATAAGAAAACTAGAAGATGAAGGATAAAAATGATAGAGGAACATAGATAACGGTGGTGAAGATGCAAAAAAGAAGAAATGTTAGCGTGGATTAATCAAAATGTTAGTATTAGAAATGTTTGTTAGAAGAATGTAAAATCTTCAATATTTTTCCAAATTTATACTAAGCTTTGCATTTTATCATGATTGGGTGGGACTCACACAAATGGATAGTACACACCATGATATGAGATAGACCATAGTGTACAAAGTCATCCACTTGCAAAAAACAAATAGTCATTGACAAGGAGTGTCGTAACTCATACTAAGGGAAAGATTTCCCCAGTCTTTTTGTCCAGACAAACCACAGACAACAAACAAATAAAAACAGGTCATGAGACATCATTGCTCCTCTAAATCCTTCATGGGACATGCTCGAGGAAACTAGTAACATGACTCAAAATCCAAAGTCAAAAAGATAGTTGACATACAATAGTCAAAGAAAAATATTCTGAGACATCCTTACTTCTCTAAATCCTTCAAGGGACATCCTTGAGAAAGCTAGTAACCGGACTCATGCACAAATTGATAAAAAGATAAGATAAAGTAATATATAAGTCAAAAATCCAAATAAAAGTATTTGCCAAAACTTGATCTTGTGTAATTGTTTGATGTTTGACATAGCTCAATGTGAGGGATGACACATACCGTATAAGATGTTGAGTCTGGTTTCGACTTGGTGACTATCTTTGTAAGGCATGAAAAAGCCTGGTTTCAGAAAGACACGTTTCGTATAAGACATTGAGCCTGACATTGTTGATGTGACAAGCTACATGAGGCTATGACAATTTGACAATATTTGTTGACAACAAAGACATATCTTGCTTAAGACATAATTTGATCACTTTGACAATGTGTTTGATTTTGACTTGATGACAGTTTTGAGATGTTTGCCTTGTTGATGCATGACTTGTTTTGATTCCTTGACTGTTATGAGTGTGTGCATGTGTGGACTTATGTGGGCTTGAGATGATGTACCCTAAAGGACTGGCCTAGTGTGGCCTCGGGGGCTCATTGATTGATAGCCTTGCATACATTGTACATGCAGAGACCTTGTAGTTCGACCAGACTTTGACTGACATAACTGATTGAAAATATGTACTTAATTTTATTATATGCAACATGTGTGATAGTGAATGTGATAAACCCTATTGGACTGACCTAGTGTGGCCTCGGGGGCTCATCGATTGATAGCCTTGCCTGCATTGTACACACAGATACCTCGTAGTTCAACATGACCACTGACTTTGATATATACAAAAAATAAGTCATGATTTTATGTGTGTGAGACGTGAGACACCTAGATAGATAGACCTAATGCCTTGAGGGAACATCGACTGATGGCCTTGCCTACATCTAGACATAGAGGCAACTTAGTTTGACTATGTCTATGACTGAATCTGACTCTGTTTTGGGATTTTTGACATGTTTTTTATTTATTTATTTTGTTTTTTTGGAGTTTTCTAATGTTTTTGGATTTTTTCAGGACATTTTCTAATGTTTTTAGATTTTTTCAACACATTTTCTGACATTGGGTTGCTATGTACAAGGTCCACATGACACAAAATAAGGATTTTCCCCCAGTTGGGAATAAGACATACAGGATGGAGTGGGGAGACAGAGTGTACTTGATGTCAATTGTTCCAAGTAATGGATAAGACAACCATTTATTATGAGTGAAGGTAAAAATTCTGATTGGAATGATGGTAGATGAAGGAGCGAAGTTGACTACACATGGCGTCTATTTTCCAGGTTTTCGCCATGGTACTTATCCATAGCACCACCGAAGTGGTTTTCATTATTGGACGGATTATTTCTCTTTACTATTTTGTTGATTTTTCAATTTTTTTGGTGTTACAGAGATGCCTGTTTGCTAGGTTTTCATCAAGGTAACCATTTTTTTGTTTTCTTTTTTGTTTTTGTATTTTTTCGATTAAGACATAGTTCTCAGAAGCTACACATAGAACCTCTTCAGATGAAGGTTGTTTATTGGTGACAAAAGTGGTTCTCCTTCAGGGGTAGAAGTTGCTATGCTCCTAATCCAAAATCTTCAATGACAATATAGAGCCCTAACCAGTTAGGTTCAAACTTACCTAGTTTTCCTCTTTCAGCTTGATTCTTTGGGTTCTCCATTAAGACCAGGTCACCATGTCAAAGTGTTGATTTAGAACTTTCCTATTATAGCTGCAACGAAGATGATTCTGATATGCTTGCATATGATCTAGTGCCTTTTTTCTTCATTCGTCTAAGAATTATAACTCATGTAATATGGATACACGATATTCTTCATCATCAATATGACCTTTCAAGGATACCCTCAGGGAAGGAATTTCAATCTCAATAGGTAAGATAGCTTCGAATCCGAATACTAGGGAGTATGGAGTGGTGCCAGTGGGAGTACGGATGCTTGTGCGGTAATCCCATAAGGCTGGATTAAGCTGTAAATGCTAATCATGGCCAGCATCATTGACAGTCTTTTTGAGGATTCTGATAATGGTTTTATTAGATGCATCGGCTTGGCCGTTACCTTGTGGGTAATATGGAGTGGAAAAATGATGTTGGTTATGGAATTCTTCACATAAATGGCAGACTTCTTGGTTTTTGAATGGATGGCCATTTTTTGTGATAATGGATTGAGGTACACCATACCAACAAATTATGTAGTTTAGGATAAACTTGGATATTTGTGTGTCGGGTATGTAGGTCATGGGAATAGCTTCAATCCATTTGGTGAAGTATTCGATGGCGGTTATGATGAACTTATGGTCATTGGATGATGGGGGGTGTATCTTACCTATGAGGTCAAGTCCCCATTGGGCAAAGGTCCATGGTGAAGTAATTAGATGAAGCTCCTATGCTGGTGCACATATCAAATCTTCGTGTATCTGACACTATCGACATTTCTTGACAAAGATATATGAGTCATTTTCCATTGTAGGCCAATCATAACCTAATCTTATTATGTTGTGGGCTAAAGTAGGACCACTAGAATGGGATCCACATATACCCTCGTGTACCGCTCGCAAGGTTTCTTGTGCTTCTTTCACATCAAGACATATCATTAAGGTGTTATCTAAGGTACGTCTATATAGGGTATCTCTGATGATGGTGTATTTGGTAGACTTGCGGATAAAGGTTCTACGTTGGTTGTTTGACAGGTCTAAAGGTAAGATTTGGGCATTTCGATAGTTGTATACGTCCTTGTACCAAGGGGGAAGTAGGACCAACAATTGTACACACCATCGCAGAATCAGGGACATCATAGGCAGGGACCAACAACTGTTTGACCAAAAACTTGAATTTAGGTAGGTTGCTAGGAATATCCAATAAGGAACCCATGGTTTCCAATGCCTCTGCTGCCCTCTTCTGAATGTGTGGTATTTATTGAAAGGTGATGTCATCAAATTATTGTTTGAAACTATTGGCCATGCACTTGTAGGGGGCAAGTTTGCATTCATCTTTAGTTTCATAATCATCATTTACTTATCAGACTACTACCTGAGAATCCCCATAAACATGTAGACTCTTAATCTTCCATTGGGCTGCCATTCTTAGTCCTGTCACTAAGGCTTCATATTCCACTATGTTGTTGGTGCAAGGGAAAGCAATCCTAAATGATTTAGGAATAGTATCACCTTGAGGTGTAACAAATAGTATGCATGCTCCTGAACCATGATTAGTATGTGACCCGTCAAAGTATAATTTCCATTTGCTTCTAGTGTCAACTTTGAAGATAAACTCATCAAGAAAATATGCCACTAAAGGATGGCTTGCCTTCATGGGTGCATTCGCTAACTGATCTGCAATTACTTGTCCTTTTATGGCTTTTGTCTCTACATATTGGATTGCATATTCACTAAGTATCATCACCCATTGAGCCAATCGTCCTATTAATGCTGCTTTACTTAGGAGATATTTGAGAGGATCAATCTTAGAGACCAACATGGTTTGGCAGTTTAGCATATAATGCCAAAGTTTTTGAGTAGAAAAGACTACCGCAAGACAGGCACATTCTATGTTATTATAGTTTAGTTCATATCCCACCAAGGTACGACTGATGTAGTACACTGCCCTTTCATGACCTTGATCATCATTTTGTGCAAGAAGGGCTCCTAATGCTGACTAAGTTGCTGAAATGTAAAGTATCAAAGGTCTATCATCTGTAGGTGGCATTAACATAGGTGGAGCAAGCAAATAATCCTTGATCTATTGGAAAGCTTCCTAACATTTATGTGTCCATACAAATGGTATTCCTTTCTTGAGAAAATGTTGAAATGGATGTATTTTGTCTGCTAGTTGTAATCTTCCCTATAGTGTTCTTAGTTGACCAATGTTGGGTAGAGGAGCCATTTCTATGATAGATTTTACCTTCATTGGGTCTCCTTCAATGCCTCTTCTAGAAATGATATATCCTAGAAGTTTCCCTAACACTACAGGATTTGACCCCAATTTTCGACGGCCTTTCGTCGGAATCGCGATGATACATTGTCGGCCAGCCGACGATTAACAGAAGTTAGCGTCGTCGCTCAAATTTCATCTACGTCCCAACATGCTGCAAAACGTCGACCTCACAACGCATGCTCGTCAGAACCGCAATGCCAACTTCGTCGATCACACGACGAACAATGCTCGAATGGTGGGAGGCATACCTTTTCCAAACCGTCGGATTAACAACGTAAGTTCATCACCATTACAACACAAATTCAACGTATTGGCAATATCGTTGAGAGATCAATATAGTTATAGCGATCAAAATTGCCTGAGAAGGTATTTCGGGAGGACTGGATTTTTGTCTCAGCGATAACTTTTCATCGTTGAGATACACCTCTTGTCTCATCGACGAAGCACGAGGGAAGCATATCGGCAAGACATATATTATCGGAGTAAGTTCTGAAGGTCTACCCGAGTAGCTATATGACGCCGATAAGATTACATCGGCAAGAGTCTTGGAGACATAATTTAGATTGAAATAGCGACAAAATTTCATCGAACGTGCGACAAAACAAGCAAGTCATTACAATGAAACTTCATTGGATAGATTGCAAATTCGTCGGATGTTTTTGCGGTTCGTCGTATATTCGACAAGAAAGTGCACTTTTTAAAAAAAAAAACCTATTCATTGAAAGATCAAGACTATTACAATGATCAAAATTACCTGAGAAGATATATCGGGAGGACTGGTTTTCTGCCTCAGTGATAACTTTTCATCGGCGAGATACACATATTGTCTCATTGAGAGAAGCATATCGGCAAAACACATATCATCAGAGTAAGTTCTGAAGGTCTACCCGAGCAGCTATATGACGCCGATAAGATTACATCGGCAGGAGTCTTGGTGACATAGTTTAGATTGAAATGATGACAGAAGTTCGTCGAACAAGCGATGAAATAGGCAAGTCATTATGGTGAAACTTCGTCAGATACATTGCAAATTCGTCAGACGCTTTTTGAGGTTCGTCGTAAAATCGACGAGAAAGTGCACTTTTTTTTTAAAAACCTATTCGTTGAAATGTAGGCATATCGGTGAAAGATGAAGATTATTATAGTGATCAAAATTGCCTGAGAAGATATATTGGGAGGACTGGTTTTCTGTCTTAGCAATATATTTTCATCGGTGAGATACACATATTGTCTCATCGAGGGAAGCATATCGGCAAGACATATATCATCGGAGTAAGTTCTGAAGGTCTACCTGAGCAGCTATATGACGCTGATAAGATTACACTGGCAAGAGTCTTGGCGACATAGTTTAGATTGAAATAGCGACAAAAGTTCATTAAACAAGCGACGAAATAGGCAATTCATTATGGTGAAACTTCGCCGGATACATTACAAATTTGTCGAACGTTTTTGTGGTTCGACAAGAAAGTGCATTTTTTTTTAAAAACCTATTCGTTGAAAGATCAAGTCTATTACAGCGATATGAGGCCTGTTTATAGCAGCAATAATGATAACTATTTTCTTAGCTGTCATACAAGCCATCTCCATCAACAGAGCTTTGAAACCAAATCCACACACAACACAATGCTCATAGTGAAAAGTTAGCACTTTCTTTCATCTTTGCAGATTGGTTTGATGCTTCAAATGATGCATTTCTTATATTGAAAAGTGCATTAATTACCTTTTTGAGCTTCTCTTTGTTTTGAGATTAGTTTAATAATCTCTACTTAACAGGGCCAACCACGTGAAGGTGGAAGCTCATTTGGCCCTCCTCCCCCCTCCGTCCCCTCACATCACTCTCAATTCCCCATACCCGATCATATAACATTAATCATTCATTCATCCATTAATAACATATAACATTCATTTGTTCATCCGTTAATAACATATAACATTCATTCATTAACATATAACATTTTTTCATTAACATATTCAGATTCATTCATTAAAATATTTCATTTTTTCAGTTTTTACATATTATAAAAAATATGGCTGTCATAATATGATTACAATCACTTTTTTGTTTGTTTCCTTTTTGCAGCTAAAAAAAGCTAAGTGGAGTATCATTTTCAAAATCATCTGTCCCCCCTTGAGTTGTTCTGAGCTCTGCTTGTGATCTTAATGTATGCCTAGTCGTGTACTTAGAACCATGTGGATGCGGCTGCAAGGGGGGGTCTGCTGCAATAGCAAGGAAATGTTAAATTGATATGTTTTATTATTATTGTTACACGTATTTCATTAATTAAAAAAACATTAGAGTGGTGCTCTTTACCTGATTGGGCCACATCATGTTCCTGATATTGTCTTACAGCCTCATGCTCAACATGTTGAACACCCTGTAAATCCTGATCTAGAGTTGAAACACAAAAGATTACATTAATTAATACACCAATTGGAATTTAAAATGTTTAAAAGAACATTAGAGTGGTCCTGCTTACCTGATGGAGCTACATCATGTTCCTAATATTGTCTAGCCTAATCATGCTCAACATGTTGATCACACTCTACATGCTCTAAAGTTGAAACACGAAAGGTTACATTCATTAATACACTAAATGCAATTAAAGATGTTTAATTGTATTA
The DNA here is from genome assembly GCA_007115665.2 of Sequoiadendron giganteum. Classification (NCBI taxonomy): domain Eukaryota; kingdom Viridiplantae; phylum Streptophyta; class Pinopsida; order Cupressales; family Cupressaceae; genus Sequoiadendron; species Sequoiadendron giganteum. Next base: position 636,215,717 of record CM021100.1, read on the forward strand.
ATCCATACTACGTTTGTATAGCACATGAATACATCTAGTACCGGGATGCACACCATGGCCTTCATCGGAAGGTTGCGCTCCACCCTCACCAGGCTGCATTCCAATGTCATGTGCAGGATTATCATTGCTTATCTGTGTAAAACAAATAGGCACATTATTATGATGGAAATTAATATTGAACAGATTGCACAAGTATTCAGTTTGAAATAAACTTTATTGAGTTTATTTACCTGTGTGTTGGATGCAGTGGAAGATTGTGTTTGCCCAGTCAAGACTCTTAGGTATTCAGTTAGGGCTCCATAGCCTTCGTCGAAGGCAATCTTTAGGTCCTCTTGTGTGGGCACTTTGTTGAAATCAAAGCCCTGCATTTTTGCATGCGATCATGAATTTTGCTTCTATGATGTGACAAAACCAAAATTGTTTGCAATTTACTATTTGGATGCAATATTTCATTTATTGATACTTACAAATCGTGCAGCTACTTTCATATAACCACCAGAGCCAAGTTTGTGTTGCCCGTGTTTTTCTAGTCTTGCCTTTGTTGCCTTCAATGTGTCAGGCAGCCTATAAAAATTTTGAAATACGTTAGATTATGTAAAAAGAAAGATTAATCAGTATATAATTAAATTGTTGATAGTATTACATACCTTCCTTGGCCCGGTCGTATCTTTCCTTTCTTCTTTTCAACCTTCTCCTTTCCATCCGACACCAAGTCCTTCCACTCCCTTTCTGGAATCATGGGGGGATGCTCATACTTTCTGTTCTTCTCTAAATGTGACCTATATTGGTCCCTCACATACTTTAGATAGGTACCAGTTTTCTTAAGGACCTTGGTTCGGTTGAATGTTTTATCACCGAAAAACACAACTAAATGGTTAATGAGCTTATCTTTTAAATCTTGATTTTGGGCATTCCACCGTGTACGTATGGTGGGCCCGAAGAGCTCCAATGAAATATCACTTAGATGTTTATAAAAAACATCATTTCCTACAATTATAATGTAGGTAAATATTGCCATTTTGTAAATCAATATAATAGGGCGCTATCCCCACTGTTAGCACTTACTTAAAAAAATAATAATAATAATTAAAACATTTTAAAGTACCTAGAACCTTCTCTATCTTTATGGGAAGGAAATCCTCGGTCACCACAAATGTGACTGGCAATGCTCCCGTACTAGTAATATGGGAATACCCAGGAAATGCTGCTAAAACATCACCAGTAGTAGTGGCCTCTACATCCAAAGGTACTGACACATGTAGTGGCATGTGTTCGCTACCAAAGGGTGGACTATCGAATGCCTGCATGGTATGTGTTTCCGACATTTCAGACGATAATATAGGCATAGATGATGGGGTCAGATGATGTGTTGTATGCGTAGGAAGATCAGGATTGACACTTGCAGTACCTTGATCACGACCAGCAGCATGATCATGAGGACGCAAATAATCTTGTAAAAACAACACATATTTTAGTTCATGACATAAAAGAGTACAAAATATAAAACCATGAATGAACTTATGTTATAATTAAAGATCTCATGACAGCTTATTTCCAAGTCCTATGCTCTCTGAGACAATATTTTAACCCTTTCTCTTATCTCATCTGTTTGAGGCACTACAAATACCAACTGAAGGATTTCTTGATTGCATTTTTTTGGGGCCTTCCTCATCATATCCACAGGGTTTGTGGAAAATGCGATGTCATCATCGCATAATAGTGACTACACCTCCATATGGATGCTCTCCTGTACTGTTGGTGCCTTTCCCCGATTAGCCAACTACAACAAGAATATTAAAAACATTATCAAAATTAACCCAATAAACTCATGAAAAAAACATAATAGTAAAACATTTTGCTCGTATCTAAGTTGTACAATTACAATGACATAAACCTATCGGATAGAAGTGCCTGAAGATGCATCGCGATCTGTGTTTTGGGCTGGAGCCTTCCTCGTATGATCAATGTCCCGCTGTGACAAAAATTAAATATAAAAAACATTACCGAAATGAAACCAATAGACTTACGAAAAAAAACATAATAATAAAATGGTATATTGGAGTCATTAATTGGAGGTTGGGTAAAATAGTATATATATAGTACATACCACCCCCATAGTAATTGTGTTTGTATCTAAGTGATTCAAATTGTAATCAATTAGCAACTCTTCCCCTGTAGTTATTGATTTTATCGCACATACAAATACACGGTTTCCCTCTCGCACCTCGAATATACAATTGGGTTGCTTATTTGTTGACCTAGGTTGTGTACTATTTATAAACCCTGCAATATTCCCTGATGCTTTTGGCCTCCCATCAATGTACCTTGCCACTCCTTTATTTTGATCCTTATCTTTTAGTTGTATATAATCTGCTGATAGTGCATACCTATGCATACTTCGTGTATATCGAACCAGCTGCATCCAATCTTTGTAACTGTAACAGGGTCCAGCATACTCCATCAACTTAGTAACTTTGTCGTAATAGATTTTTATGCCATCCATGCAAAATAGGCCCAAACCATTTAATGACGATGGTGCTATGCGATATATCCTCTCGTTGACACAAAGATCAGTGTTTATTGGAGGAAGTTCCTTGGGTACCCATTATTTCCGTAGATGTTTGTACCTCAAGGGCACCTCGATGTCGCCTATGCTCTCATCATCATAAGAACATGACCCCCCTTTAGTAAGAAAAAATTCCATGCATTTATGGAATTTTCTTCTAATCTTTTGACCTCTAGTTGATCTCCCTCTTTTAGACCTACTACATGTCTCGCTTTCCTCTTCTCTTCCTGAATTTCCCTCGCTTGAGGAAGACAAATTTGACAAATACCTATTTTGTGGTGCTTGCACTCATAAGGATGTTGGATGAAGTTCTTTCATGGTGATGTGATCCGAAGGTGACATTATGATTAATTTATCATTTCATCGCTAGAAATTGACAGGTTATAAGGTAATCAAGTCTTGATAGATTGCAAGTTATTGTTAATACCATCCAAATGTGTCCATCACAAATCAAATCTACTTAACATCTTTGTGCAACGTCTTTGCAAGCATAAAGTAACTTCAAATGATAGTTTGGAGTTAGTTCTTTCTTCTTTCAGCAAGTATTGTAGCTCATTTTTTGAGCTTTCAAGAAAAAGATAGCATTGTAACTCATTTTCACTGACTTGTACTCAGCTGTATTTTTATCTTTCAATCAATAAAAGCAAGCTATTTTTCCTTCTCTCTTGTCTAAACTTAGCCATGAAATAGGACAACCATAAAAAAGGTAGAAAGGTTTGAAGAATGCAGTCATGATAATATTATATCAACCTTATTGGGTTCTTTGAAAGACGAAGAAAACCATGAAGTTCCAAATCAATTTCTTGTACCACAAGAGCACCATAAGAGTAAGATGAAGGATATGATCACACCAAAAGAGGAAAAAGGAAAGACCAATCTAAAGCTTTCAAGGGGATGTCCTATTAGGCATCTAACTAGGATGGAAACTAGCAATGCATCACAAGTCATTATTGCACCCAAGCATGAGGACTCTATCCTACTATCCTATCCATTTTAAGATAACATGAATGGTAAGTGGATTTGTGGATTTGTTTTCTCCATTTATGAGGCATTGCAATAGTTGGTTAAACATCTATCATTTCTTCATTTCCTCTTTGATGCTCACAAACATATGGAGCATTACATGTTGCAAAGAAAGGGTAGCTACTTTCATGAACCAATTAATGGTTTTATTTAGGTATTCCTTTCCTCAATTAGTCTTGGTTAGGATAGTTTTTGTTTTAAGTGAATAAGTTTTGTTTGCATAGTTAGTTTGTTTTGAGTCATTTGGTAAGTTGAATAAGGTTGGTTTTCGGCCTATTAACCTTTACAACGTAGCCTTTGAATTATTTTTTGACCCTGTGGGTTATTTCCCTGTTTGCCTAGTGGTCCCCTTTCTTTAAGGTAACTATTTCGCATGTGCAGATTTGTATTAGCTGACGAATGCAAGAACTACGATCTTGACCATTCATCACACACCTCGCAAGGTTTGTGCTTGCATCACAAAAAATGCTGCGAGGCTTACGAGATGCTGCTACCTGTTGTGTAACTTGGTGGGGCCAGTTTTTTAGTGTTGATTGATGGACGGGTGATGATGCTGATAGCTGTGTACTATCTGATGCATCTAGGTCGTCCCTCGCTGACCTCATGCAATTAAAACTTCAGTTTCAATAATGCTGTGAGGTACGCGATGTGTTGACACGTGGGCATCGGTGTTATCGATTAATGAATGAGGTGGGACCCATTCCATGCTGATTTGGTACCTAATGGGCAATATTATTGCTCGCTTGCTGACTGGAAGGAGGATGTGTCATTTTCAAATTGTTGTTGAACAAATCTGGACCGTCCGTCTGGCCAACTATATCTTTGATCAACGGCATGTTTTCAAACAAACTGGTGCTGTACTATAGCAGTTCTATCTCGCGCGAGCGAATAGTAATGGTCAAGTTCAACTTGGCCTGCGTAATTAAATGCTAAATAACCAGTGGATTGCTATTTCAGTGTTGCATTTTGGTTTATAAGAACTCCTCGGTGTTTAGAAAAGCAGCTATTATCTCAGTTCTCCATTATCGCGATAGTTGACGCTCTGCAAAATAAATAGTAAGTGATACGAATGCCTTCTTTTGTAATTTTATAATATATTAGCGTTGCCTATTGAATAATTGGCGATTGTGTCCTTTTCGATTCCTGGTGAATTGTTAAGCGAATTGGCTGTTAGAGCTTATATAGGTCATTGCTAGTGATTTGTGTGCATATAAAAAAGTTTTATGTAACAGCAGTCGAGAATAGGGTGTAATTGTTTGTTTTTCTTTAAGAAAACCCTAGTTCAAATCCCCTTCTATTTAAAATATATGGCATCCAAGGCATGAACTATTGGTCCCAAGGCTACACCTAGGGGTTACTCACAAGATATTATTGATCTGTTGAAACCTTCTACGAGCAAGAAGCAAGAAGGAAGGATATTGTTCTATGGACCCGTGATTCATGAAGGTTTAATGGAAAAACAGTGTACAATCCATGATGCCAAATTGACGTACATTGGTTGGCAGCTCTTTTCCAATTGGTTTGGAAATAGAAATTTGCCTATTCCTTTGTGTAATCCATGGAGACTGGACTTGGGTAAGCTGGTGGTACCGAATGTCTATGAAGATGTAGACTTATTAAAAGATATTGCTACAAGGTACGATCCTGTGACTCAAATTGTCAGAACACATCTTGGAAAGCCTATGATTAAAGTAACCAGAGAGGAAATTGCAGAGATTTTTGGCTTACATGAATGGAGCTAGGATATGATTCCCATCAAATTGGAGGTCTTCAAGGAAGAATACAGAAACACTAAGGGTGTGATAAGGACATCCCTTTTGATACCCCATTTGGCTATGTTGGGAAGAGGGAAGAATCAAAAAAAGGTTGTTATTGGCAAGAATGAGCGTGAACCTTTCCCGGAAGACTACTTCGCCCCTCATTTCAAGAAGACCATCTGTGCACTATGTCAAGTTTTGGGGATTGACCTGAAGAAGACTGTGCCTATAGAGATAATGTATATGGCTGTCAACCTCCAACACCCTGGTTATAATGTGGTATATGACTTTGCCACTTACCTTGCAGAGAACATAGATTCTGGCTTAGCAGCTTTGAAGCTGGGAAAGAATTGGGTAAAATTCAGATAGTTTTCACTATTGATTCATATGTTTTTATATAGGGGTGAGAAGGTATTTGAAAAAGATATGGAGTTGAAGAACATGGAGAGATATTGAAATGCCTATCCAATATTGGACTAGGGTCTTAGACAAAAATGATCATAAGTTTGATTATGTCACCTTTCATAATATTTTTGGATCTAGGTTAAGGAAGGCTTTAGTTGTTGATCCACCCAAGATTCCAAAATAAATTCACGACTTTCTAAGACCTATGGAGAGGAGGCCTGAGCTGAATCTAACCCACAGTTGGGGTGATATTATCCCCAATCACAATACTACAATCTTCAGGGTTTTTGGCACCAGTGCCATCCCGTCTGTCCTACCTAAAGAAGTTCCTCTTAGACTTGGTTTTGTAGAGATTATGAGGCAATTGGGAGCATCTCAAGATTTCCATTTGCCTGTTGAACACAAGAAAGGAACCTTTTTCCCTGAATATACAGCTTTTGCAGATTTTGTTATGATAAAGGGAGGATGGAAAAATTTACACTTGTTACTCAAGCCATATAGATTGAATACTGTATGCCCTAAGAATTATGATCCTGAGGGTTTTATCTCCCAAATGAAGGCTAGACATCGAACTAGAACCTTTGTTCATAATTTCTACTATCCTGAAGATATCATTAAGAATATTTTTGATGAGGACTTACAGGATGAGAGAAAGGAAATGTACATTACCTATTCAAAAATGGTAAGAAGTAAACAAGAGAAAATACCTAGTTTTGATCCTGTACCTGATGCTAAAGATGAGCTCAGCAGGGCAATCTATGTTCTTGATAATTTTGAGAGCATAGTAGGAGTCTTGAAGGAGGAAAGGATTGTAGAAGGAAAGGGAAAGTCACATGTTACTGAGCAGCACCCTGAGATAAGAATCAAAGAAAGGCCTACCTACCAGCCTCAAGGGAAAATAAAAGTGTTTTCAAGAAGGAAGAGAAATAGGACAGAGGAAGTTATGATGAGTGCTGCATCTTCCGTCCTAAGGAAATCAGTATCTGGTATTACTGATCTGGATTCACCTCCTAAGAGTTCAGAACAGATTAGCACATCATCCCCAAAGAGGCCTAGAACTGATAGTATGGGGGATGTTGGCCAAAAACGTAATGATGAGGAGGATATTATTGTAACTTTGGATGAAATAAATCTAGAAATGCCACTAGATCCAACTGACATTACAATGAGCTCAAGAGCCATCACCCTAAGATTGGGGAAGGATGAGATTAAGGGAATTACAAATAGTGATTATTTGAGAATGGAAGCCTACAAAGAATTCATGATGGATGACTCTTTTATCCATACCTGTGCTTTTGAAGATTTTGTATGGAGAGCTCATCTCTCATCTTATACTGAGCAGGTAGCACATGAGAGAAGTTTGCACCTAGAGCTTCCAGAGCAAGTAATTCAAACAAAGGTCAGAGTACAATTGAAGGAGACATTTAAGGAAATCACACCAAAACAAGGCAGAACATTGGTTCAAAAGTGTGGGATATTGCTACTCCCTGAATGGGATATTGCTGATGTTGTAGTATTTGATACAGTAAGAAGGGCAAATAAACCGCTTCTTGCAATAGAGGAGGAGGCGGCATTAGCACTTAAAGGATCAGCTTTCAGTGAAGAGTGGGATTCTCTGGCAATATGGTCACTATCTACAGGGTCTCGAAAACCTATTGTCACTAAAACATCTAATTTTAGTGGTCATTTGATTGTGAAGAGAGTTGTTGATACCCTTGCCTTGGAGGCTATTGACATGGTTGTGAATGCTGCCAAATTTACTAGGGCAACCGTGGAGGATTTAACTAAAAATCAAGATACTCTGAGGAACCAGTATAATGACATTATTATTGAGTATAATAAGAGTCAGCAAAGGGTGGCGGAATTGGAAATAGAAATGGCCTTATTAAGGCAACAAATGGAAATCTTGAGATCCCAAAAGTAGGTTAGCTCTAGCCAAATTATTGTTGACCCACCAATTGATCAACCCCAACCTCCTGCACAGGTTCAATCTTGGGCTATGGTCCCATATAATATGGGACAAGTGCCTATTGCGGTTGAGAAGGCCAGTACCTCGAGTGAAGATCCTTCTAGGGAAAAGTTACTCTAGCAAATTGAAGAATATAAGGAGATGGTAAATCAAATCCGAGATGCAGCAGGAAGGAATAATTTAGAAATTGTTGATATTGTGTTAAGGCATCTACATAAATGGGTCCAGAGTAAGTTGAATGGTTTTCATGCGAATTATGCCTTGATGTTGCAAGCACTTGAATTGTTTCCAAGGGACATAGAATTGGCTATCCCTTTGCTAAATAGATGGGGCCCTAGAATGGAAAAATTGAAATTTATGGTAGTTGGAGCAAAGTAGCATGGGAATAAGTATCCTACAGTCATGACAACATATCAATTTGTTAAGACTATTGTTGAGAAAAAATTCCAAGGGTCTGCTGCTCCTATGGAGTCCAAAATCAAAGCACTGAAGGATATTTATGATGGAAAAGATTTGACTCCACTACCTCATATTCTGCATAGTCAAGATAGTTTCAAGCCTTTGCAGGAGTGGAAGGAGCAAATGAATAATATAATGACCACCCAAACTCATGAGATATGCAAAAATGTTGATATTCGCATGTTGGAGAACACTTTAGAGAAGTTATCACTTGTCATTAGTTTCCTGGAGAATTTTGACAAGATAGCCACGTCATTAATGATAAAATATGTACCTTATCAAAAAATGGTGGACCAGGTGGTGGCTTTCAATTGGCCGTCGGAGGAATATTTTGAGTCATGGAACAAGATGTTTATTGATGAACTTGAATTATAAATAATGGAGATGAGAGCTACAATTTGGTCATGTAAAATATAGGTCTGGCCTATGGTATTATATTTTGAAATGCATTCTCCTCCCAGATTCAGGTACAAATTGCACAAATAAAATCAGCACATGGAGCGGTTAAAAGATGCTTTGGTGTCAGGGAATCAATACTTGGAACCATGCTTTCCTTTCCTCCGTAATAAATTGATCATTTTTTTTTAAGCTTTTCTTCTCTTACCAAGCAAATGATGTAAAGATAACTGATTAGGAATTAGCGGTCCAGTAAAAAATGGACATGTGTATCCTCCGGCCTAAAGCTTGTTTGCTCCCTTGTTTTTATAAAAGGGAATTTTGGGCCGAGGAATAGGTCTGTTGAAATTACTTAAGATACGTAAGAGAAGAATCAAGTAGAGAGAGAGAAAAGAATATGTCCAATTTTTTGAAGCTTTGAGTATGTTTGGGAACTTAGTAAATCATGGGGTTTTGGAGCATACTTATGCAAATCTTGTGATTGTTTTCAGTCTATTTTCTCTCCTATTGTAATAATTTGCATGAATTTTTGATGAAAAGTCTATCAAAGATGATGTTCATTAAATTTCATTTGTCATTATTATGTTTGACTATAGCTCTAGTTCAATGGACCTATTAAATGCTTTAGTTGTTCAATAAGTTCACGCAAATTAGCACATAGGATTTGCTAAAGAGTAATAGATTCATGTATTGATGAATGGATGGTAATGCCTTACATACAGATCATAGATGCTCTAGATGAAAGTTACCCTGTAGTTCAGTTTCCATTTTGACTTTGTGCTTTAGGATATGGCACTGGTACTCTGACTACTTATTGTTCTTGTATTTTTTGTTATAGCTTCAGGCAATTTCACTCGAATATTTCATAAAAACACACTTAGGTGTTATTTCAATTCCTTGTTAAATAAGAGTTGAATTCTCCTGAGAAATAGCCAATTTCTTGAAGGATTATCTTGTTTAAACTTAGACTGGAATTTATCTGTTGTTTATCCACGTATGAGCAAATCATTCTCATCATGAATGACAATATATTTTAGGGATACCCTCCTGGATCTTACAGAGTCTGAAGTGTAGGAGAGATAACAATTTTGTTGCATTTTTCTTGTTAAGTTGGCACAGTTCCTTCAAGACTTTTAAAATTGAGTATGGCAAGCTCATAGAAGCTTCTGCAGGTTCTACTTGGGTTGTAAAAAATGCCAACATTATGCACTATTTTGGATGAGTTACAACATTATGCAAGACTATTTCTCAAGTCTTGTCAAGTTCCAAGAGTCGACACCATGCCCAATGGATAAGTTTAGGCAACTGGTGAGGATGTTTAGCAGGCAAACATATAGAAGATGTCACCAATTTTTTTACCTAATTTAGCTTCTAACTCAATCAAGTAAAGTTGGGATAGTTTTTGCAAAAATAAAGATAAAGGTACACATTCAATTCTACTAAGTTCCATTCATATACACAAAAGTATTATCAAATGAATTGCAGTTCATTATGCAAATGTATACAAGAGAAAGATTGCACAAAATTTTCACAAATGTCTTTTATTGATAATTACAAATGTATGGTGTCCCACACAAGTTGTGGGAATAACTATTTCAATACAATATAAGACATAAACTATACATTTGAAGAAATAGAAAGGAAAGAGCATATGGAAAGAGTAGGGATCCGTCATTGCCTAAATGATGAACCCCAAAGTTGAACTGTTGCCTAAATGATACACCCCAAAGTTGAACTGTTGCATCATTGGAAAAGTATGATCAAATTCATCTATTATGAAGAATTGGTCTATGTGCCTCTAGTAATCACTATAAAAATGTGAAAGACAAAGCTATTTTATTTTTTCTGTCTTATCTTATACCATTTTACGAGAATGGGGGGGCCAATGTGCGAGAAGATCTTTGGAAACTAGGCATGAAAATTGTAGGTTAAAGAGAATGGGGGTGCCAAACTTACAGTACTCATTGTCCCTTGGTTTCGATTTTCCCTGAGTGCCCTCAACCTGGTCCTCGGCGCTGGTATTGACCTTGTTTTAGCTCCAAACTCTTCGTCGGCGCTGGTATTGACCTTGTTTTCACTCCTCCAAAGTCTTCCTCAGCGCTGGTATTGACCTTTCACTTGTCCAATTTGAACGAGCTACAACCTGCTTTAGTTAGGTTTTAGAGTATGTTAATTAAATTTAAAAAAATTATGGCGCCATTTAGAGTAGTGAATATAAAGCAAGCAAAGCCTATTATGGCGCCATTTAGAGTAGTGAATATAAAGTAAGCCAAGCCTATTATAGTCATGAGGGAAATAATAAAACTCCTAGGATACTTTGTGAAACCATTTTCCTTGGTTAAAGGGAGGCCATAAAATATACCTTTGGATTTTTTCAATCTTCAAATATGAGGATTTGCAAGGTTCTTAGCAACATGAGTAATGGAAATGTGTGCAACAAGAATTTTTAAACACACATGGAATCTCCTTGCCAAAGAAAGGGGCTTCATAATTTAATATGATAATTTTTCTCAACTCTAGAATCAACTTTTAAATCTTCTCCTAATAGAGCCAAAATCACATCTTCTTGTGTTTGAGAAGTCACCAACACTGAACATAACCATCAAGCAACTTTTCATCAAGATTATAACATCACCGTCGATTTTGAGCACATGCATCTCGGAGCCGCTTTAGTAACCTGTCATATAATGTACTAAAACTCGACATAAATATTAAAGCACTTTGATTAATATTAATGTTATAATATTAATATATTATATAACAATATTATATTACATTATATGAATTATAATGATATATTTGATATATTAAGATTATATATAATCTATATATAGATTAATAGTAATTATATTAGATTATTAATATTATTGGTATATTATTAATAATATTAATACTGTATTAGATTAATAATAATTATAATATTGTTAAATGATTAATTATATTACAAATGAATGTTGCTTTCAAATTCTTATCTTTGAATGAATGGTTGAAGCACGAATGTTGAATGTTGCAACTCTAGTAGGCATGAATAGAAGTAGAGGAGATTGTTTGGGAGAAGAATTTTTTCTAGTGCTAGGTTATGTGTTAGGTTATATAGGGTTAGGTTATATAGTGTTTGAGCCTAGCCTCAAACACTAGAATTAGGGTTAGGCTATGTGTTTTCTTTAGGGTTAGGTTTGGGATTAGGTTTATGGTTATGGTTAGAGTTTAGGGTAATCCAAATCATAACCTAACCCTTTCTCTCGAAACCTTAACCTTGACCCTAACTCTCACCTTTATCCTATCTTTATAACCCTAACCACAACCAAAACTCTAACCCCAACCCTAACCCTAATTACCTAACCCTAAATATTATTTATTTTATTAATTAGATGCATTCACTCTAATTACCCTAAACCTATCCCTAAACATAACCCTAGCCCTATCCCTGGCCCTAATCCTAACCCCAACTCTAAGCCAAATATAAAAACAACCCTTAATCATAATTACAATAACCCTAAAACTTCATTCTAGATATAACCCTAATACTATAATCCCTAATTGTAATACTAAACCCTAACCCTAATTTCATATCTAATCCCAACCATAACCAAAACTCTAAATCTAACCCTAACCATAAAACATAAACCCTAATCTAACCCTAATCCTAACATTATTTTCCTAACCCTAACCCTAACTCTAGATCCCTAAGGATATGATCAAGGTCCTCATGGGAGGCCCCTGAGCCTTTGATAAATAATTTAATGATATTATTTCCCTATGTAATTGTAAGCTAGGCTTTTATGCCTCTGCAAACCTGGGTAAGGTGGCCCCAACTTGAGTTAGGCTCCTTGGTTTACCCTTGGAGTTCTAGTACCAAAATGATTTTAAAGGAATTATTGATTCTTTGGTACCTTGGTTACGGTGGATAAAGTGACCCTTCTAAAGTCACAATAGGTATACACTAGAATGTGTGTAAATGTTGTTGTCAATACAATTCTTCCTACCACTGTGACTTTAAAATCAAAATTTAGCAGATGGGTTCAGCTGTTGGAATATGAAAAGGCTATGGTTTTTTGTTAGGGGTGCAATAAATTTTGACATTTACAAGATGTCTATAAAAATCTCCCTCTTGAACCTAAAAAACCCAATCAAGCATGTTTCTATGCTCTCCCTTTAAAATTTTTGCTCCCATGACCTTGTTAAAGGAGCTTGTTACACCAAGCTCTGCTACTTTCTGATAAGGTGTCGGTGCCTTCCCAAATTTCAGCTAGGGTTGAGGGTCAGTCTTTGAATGGGTGCATTTCCCCTAACATTCCTAATAATTTCATTATAGGGGATGTTTTTGAAGATTTATCCTCTTCTCCTTCTTTGGAGAAGTACCTTGAACCACAAAATGAGAATGAAATGTTCGATAATCGGAAAAAAAATTCATAAGAAATAGAGGAAGTTGAATTCATCTCCTGATATCTCTCAAGTTGGTATGGGTTTGGTGGTGGTTCAAATGCCAAAAAAATTCAAGAAAAGGAAAATAATGAAGAAGACAAGAAAAACTTCTTGTACTCTAGCTCCCCCCAAAAAGAGGATGTTTTGAATGAAGAGTGGAATCAAATAAAGGAAAAATAAGAAACCAGATGTGGGAGGGAATAACAAAGTGGGTAGGCTTCCATTAAAAGAAGCAAGGAACAAAGACACATTGAGAGATGTGGCTTCCAGAAAATAGAGAACTCTTGACTCCCTTGTTGGGAGTAAATCCACAAAGAATTAGAGGGATACCCTCTCCCAAACCTTAGTAGTATCAAGGTGATACTATTGTTCCTTTTGTTCTAATGCATTTTTTGTCTTGGAATGTGAGGGGACTTAATTGCCCCTACAAACAAAATTTGTCGAAAGCTTTTTTGGCGGATGTGAAACTGGATGTTCTCCTAATCCAGGAAACTAAATGAAAAGAGAGAATTTTGAAAAAGTGATCAATTGGCTTTGGCTTGGTGCTAATTTTGAAGTTGGTGATGTTGATGGAGCCTCGGGTGGGATTGTGACTTGTTGGACCCTATTAGGCTTTTTGGAGGGCTAAATTTTTGTAGCACAAATTGTCTGATAGTTTCTATGGAAGATATAATTACCTTGGTCAGGTGGAATCTGGTTAATATTTATGGTCCTAACTTACATTTGGATAGATTAAATCTCTGGAAATTTCTTGAGGTCATTATTATCAATAGAAAGGAAGAGTTTTGGATGTTGGGATGGGATTTTAATTCCCCTTTGTATCCTTCTAAAAAAATGTGAAGGCCTTGTTGATTTCTCGGATAGCATGATGGAATTATTGGGTTTCCTCAACTCTATAGGGCTTATGGATACCCCTTTGAATGGATCTCTTTTTACATGGGCTAATATAAGGCAAGGTAGTCATTTAATCCAAGTTAAACTAGATCATTTTCTTGTTTCATCGAATTGAAACATTTTATAGAATCTCACTCTTATGGCTCCCCCGGGAATGGCTTGGATCATAGTGCTCTCCTTCTTGTGTGGGAGGATAATGTTGCTAAAGGATCTTTTCCTTTCAGATACAAAATAATGTGGTCTCTTCATCCAAAATTCAAATCCTTAGTTGATGAATGGTGGAATGCTCCTTGTGATGGTACTCCCATGTATCGTCTAACTCAGAAGCTCAAGAAAGTCAAAGTAAATGTTAAGGGTTGGAATAAGTATTCATTTAGGAATATTTTTACCGCAAAAAAAAATATTAGCTTAAAAATTAAAGAGATTCAAGATTTGATGGAATTGGGAAATGTTGATGAAAATATTTGTAACAAAGAAAGGGACCTTAGAGCTCAATCGTGTAAAATAAATAAAAAAGAAGAGATTTTCTGGAAATAGAAATCAAGGATTTAATAGTTGAGGGAAGGAGATAGAAATACAGAGTATTTTCATCAATCCACCTTAAAAAACAAATGTAGAAGCATGATTAGATTCTTAGACACTACTAATGGGATAAGACTGAACAAAGAGGAGGATCTTGTTAAGGAAGTTGTTTCCTTCTTCTCAAACTTTCCTAAAATGCCCATGGTGGATAATTTTGATTTGGAAGATATTATGCAGGTGATTCCTAATGTCATTCTAGAACATGATCTAAAGGATATGTCCAAAGTAGTTTCAATGCAAGAAGTTGATGAGGCAATTTTCTCTTTTGGAACTTATAAAGCCTCAAGACCTGATGGATTCCCTCCTAGTTTCTTTTAGGAATTTTGGGATATTGTCTCAATCGACCTCTTCAATGTTACTAGGGATTTCTTCAAATCTAGAAGGATTTTAAATCGAATGAACACTACTCTTATAGTGCTTATCCCTTAATTGAATGAGGCTACTTCTATGAATGACTATAGACCTATCAGTTTATGCAACACTACTTACAAGATATTTTCTAAGATAATGGTGAATAGACTAAAATTAGTTTTGAATAAAATGATTGTTGTTAATCAGAAGGGGTTTGTTTAGGGAAGACAAATTTTGGGAGTTGCTATATATACTCATGAGGTGTTACATTCTATGGACCTTAACAAAAAACAAGGTATGGATTTGAAACTTGATATTTCTAAAGCCAATGATTGGGTCTCTTGGAATTTTATTTTTGTTCTTGAAAATTTTGGTTTCAAAGGAAAATTTCTCAACTTGATTGAATCTTATGTCACTACTCATAAGTCTTTGTCATGGTTAATGGGATGCTGCAAGGCTTCTTTTCTTGGGGTCATGGTATGAGACAAGGTGACCCTCTATCTCCTTACGTATTTGTTATTGTTGTTGAAGCTTTGGGCCATGATATTCAAAGATAGATTGTTAATAAAAACCTGAAAGGATTTTTTGTTGCTTCTACCCTCCAACCTACCTCACACCAATAATTTTTTGACAACACTATCCTTCTTGGGGAGGCTTCAATCCTGGAAGCGATACAATGGAAAGAGGTTCTTGATAAATATGCTAGAGTCTCAGGCCAATATATCAAATACCAAAAGAGCGAGATCTATTTCTTTAACGCTAGCCAAACTATAAAAGAGAGAGTAATAAATATTATTGGTTGCCAAGAATTTGATCTGTCGGCTACCTATCTTAGATTACCTTTAATCTCAATAAAACCTCATAGTAATTATTGAAATTATATTGTTGAAAAGATTCAAGAGAAGTTGGCTAGCTAGAAAGGTAAGTTGCTAAGTTTTGTTTGGAAACTTCAACTTTTAAAAGCTTCATTACAATTTTTTTTGGTTCACTACCTCTCTCTTTTTAACATTCTTGCCTTCATTGTCGAGAAGATTGAAATGATACAAAGGAGATTTTTATGGTCAAGAATGAAGAGAGGAAAATAATGGAACTTGTTAGATGGGATACTATCTACACTCCGAAGAGAGTTGGTGGTTTTGGCATAAGAAGAATAAAAGTGTTCAATAAATCTCTTTGTAGCAAAAATGGGATGGTTTTTGTTGGAAGGAGAAAAGGACTGGGTATATATTCTACATGCTAAGTACTTGAGAAATAAGCATGTTTGTTGCTTCCAAGGGAAAAAGGATCTCCCCTATGGTTCAAGCTTTTGGAATAACTTGTTAAAGATTAAGGGTATGTTAACAAAAGGAGCAAAATTGAGAATTGGAAATGGTCACAAAACTAATTTCTGGGAGGATGCCTGGACCACCTATGCTCCCTTGTTAGATAACAATAATCTCTAACAAGTTAGAATCTGACTAAAAAGAAATATTGGTAAGAAGGTTTCCAATTATATAAATTGGGAAGGCTTGAGGCCAAAGTGGATGGACTTTAAGAACTTTTAAAATTGTGTTATTCTTAGGGGAGGTAGATAGAAGAATTGGGAGGCTACTTTGGATTTTGTCTTGTGATAGATTGGTGATCCTGAGCTATTCTTGATAAATAGGGATGATACATGGGTATGGAATAAAAAGTCCTCTAGGAGATTTTCTGTAAAATATGTGTATGAGATTATGGAATCCTAGTTACTTCAAGTGGGGGTTTTTAACTGGAAAAGGTGCGGAGCAAGAACTTAATTCCTAAAATTAATTGTTTTTGGTGGACTATGACGCATGGAAAGATCCTCACAATTGACAATCTTAAGAAAAGGGGATGGTATCTAGTGAATAAATGCTATCTTTGTAATGAAGAGGAAGAAACCATTATGCACATGTGGTTTCAATGTTCTTATGCTCAAGATGTGTGGTCTTTTTTCCTCAAGATTCTGATGATTGATTGGGTCTTTCCTTCATCAGTAAAAATGTTTATTGATTACTAGAGTTTTTGTCCCTACTCACACAATATTATTATTGACCTCTGGAGGCAAGTTCTCTCGTTCCTCACATGGGGATTGTGGAAAGAGAGGAATAATAGAGTTTTTAGGGACATAGCTAAGAATTGTAAAGAGATATGCATGTCCATTAGGAAACAGATTCAAGAAAACATTAAAAGTTGTAAGTATTCTCCTTCAAAGAAAATTCCATCATACCAAGAGATGTGAATCAAGCAATGTTGGAGAATATCTCACGATCTTAATAATGTCAATTGGGTCAAACAACTTATTAGAAAAAGAACTATTTGGATTCCCCCAGATCTGGGATGGATTAAATGTAATTTTGATGGGTGTTCTAAAGGGAATCCTAGTCTGACAGGGGTAGGTGGGATAGTAAGAAACCATCAAGGCATTTATGTTGTTGGATACAACAAAGGTCTAGGTACAACAACTAACAACTTGGCTAAGGCTTATGCAGTGTGGGCCAAAATATGTTATCTAAAAGATAATGGCTACACTAAAGTTATGGTGGAAGGAGACTCCAAGATAATTATTGACTATTTGAACAATAAGACTGATGTTTCATGGGAGTTAAAAGATATATTGGATGATTAAAAACATATGATACAATCCTTTTAGCATTGCAATATTACCCATATTTATAGGGAACTCAATAGGGTTGTCGATGCAATGGCAAATTTTGGCCTACAACATTTAGATTGGGAATATTGGAACCTTTCTTGATTAGCAAATCAAATTAAGGAAATAACATATAAGGAGAGATCAAAGGGTTTAATCAATTCTTCATGGATAGAAAGAAATTATTTAATTTGTGGGGTCGATCGTGTTGTCTAGTTGTCATGATAATTACGTTCTTTCTTATGTGGCAATTCGACAAGTTTAAAAGATAGAATTTGATGTACCCTATTTATGGCAGTTGTACGCTAAATTTCAAAGATTTAAAAAGAGATGGGATGAAAGGACATGCATTTTTGGATGCCTCATTCAATAATAAAAAAAGAGGGAAGGTGGTAATGATGATTATCACCCACATTTATAAAAATATTATGAAGGATTTGAGAAAAGATAGTTTAGCATGTGTTATTGCAGGCAATAGGGAGGATAATAAAAATGTGTCATCATGAATCCTAAAGATGGTGGAGTTGTCATTTCCATTAAAGGGGAGTTTAAAAGATACAAGGCTAGACTTTGTAAACAACTTGATTATTTCAATAATATCGCTACAAGGTTTGAGTTATTGTCCTTACAAATGAAAAGCCACCAAGTTTCAATCAAAACTATGTTTTTTGAATTGCCAATTGCTTTTGTTGTAAACAAGGAAGGTCAAAGAATGAAGTATTTACTTCTTCTAAAGGATTATCAGAACACAGAAAAAACTATGGGAGGCCCTAGAAAAAGGACAAAGTAAATATGATTCCTTGAAGAGGAATGAAGAATTATGGGGTTTGTTTGAGTGTCCTACTTTCATGCTATACTTTGCGGCTATGGAGGGTTATAGTGAAAAACTTAGCTACAAGTTTGTGAATGCCTAGAAGGATGGAGAAGTCAAGCTGGGTGGTCTCCGCTTTACTATTGATGCTAAGTTGATTTCCAAGGCGACGGGTCTGACATACAAAGGAAAGAAGATAGCCAAGGTAAGCACAGGCAACTATTAGCCTTATATTGAATTTTTTTTAAGCTAAAGAGAAGGCTCAAAGATTTCAAAATGGTTATTATAGGGTGTTGCTTCTACCCCCATATCATAATTTCTATTATTTTGTCATGAAGTATTTTACACTAGCGAGCCTGTTTCAATCGGTGCATGGTTATCATTTTCCTATCTGCAACCATATCAGGCACTAGGAAAAAATTAACTTACCCTTTTTCCTCCTCTCCTCCTTGAAACAGAGCCTTACCAATGGAGCGAACACTCCTTTACACCAGTTATTGAATAGAGCCATATGTAAGTACGTTCTTACCACCACCTTGCAAAGAAATGCTCTCCATAACCTGATTGAGAACCCCACCCCTAAAAGTTATGTGAAAATTGAACTAATTCAAATCTGACCCCACTCCCTTATCAAAGAACCAATTAACCTAGCCCCTAATGTTGTAGAACCCTCATGGTTTTCACTTCTTAAAATAACTCCTAACAAATGTACTGCTGCCCCCTCCTTCTATTGCTAATAAGAAAAGAAAATTGTTGATTCATGAGTTGGGTGTTGACCCTAATACTATAACAATTTTGGATGACATTGAAAATAGCCCTAAATGTGGGTCTACTACCCCAGTGGGTCGTTGGTCTACTTGTGTGGCTTTGGCAACATCCAAGGGGTCGGATAATAGCAAAAAATCAAAATGTTTGGACGAAAAGAACTTGGAAGAGCCTCTGGAAAGTAAAAAAGGGAAGAAGGTTGCTAGGGAGGAAAAAGATTACTCCTCTGAAGAATGTGTGCCTGATAGTCTAGGTGAAGTTGGTTCTCTTGAGGAAGAGGTGTCGGGGTCAGAGGACGTGGAAGATTTGAGTTAGGAGGAGGAGGAATGGTTTAATTAGCAGGAGGATGTGCAGGATGTGGAGGATACTGGTATGGCTGAGGAAAAAGGAATGGCTACTACTGATTTAGAGGACTTGGAAATTAATGTGGTGACCCCTGGTAATGAAGAATGCTCAAAAGATAAACACGCATACATGGAGAAAACAAGAATTGAAAGGATATAATAAAGGATGGAGCTTATTAAGAAAATGATGCAGAAAGAAGACAATGCTAACAAATTTTAGGTTCTTGAGAATGCTGTGTTGAACATGTGTCGGATTATGGACGCAGTGATGAAAAAAAAAATGATGGCTACAATCTTGAGATAGGGTAAAATCAAGAAACAACAGAGGAAAAAAGAGAACATGGATGATGCTAATTTTTCTAGAAAGATGGAGATAAAAGATAGCCTTGAAGATTCAGTGGTGGACCTGAAGAAGGCTTGGATCCTTATTGAGGATGCTTATGCCTGAACTATACTATTTTAAGTTTTATTTATGCTATGAACATTATGAACTTGTTGGGTACTCTTTATAGGTTATGCTTATATAACCTCATTTTATGGTTCAAAGATTATATGGATCGGTTAAATCTTTATTAGATCCTTGATAGATTAATATCTTTTGATGTGGTTGGTATAGGTTGATTTTGATTTTGGTTGGTTAGGTGTGGGGAAGTGGTTCTTCTTTTGTTTTGCTTTCCCTTTGTTTTGTTGTTTTGTCTGGTAGTTGTTTCTCTAGACTAGTTTGTTGCTTTGTAAGGGATCATGGCCCTTTCCCTGCTTAATCAAAAAATATATATTTTATGTTTTTTGTGTACAATAATTTAATCTAGTTTTATTTTTGCTTGCTCTACCATTTCAATATGGTATTAGAGCACCATTGAAAATGGACTATGAATTGAGTTTGTTGGTTGAAGAGGGACACCATTATGTTGTTTTAGTTCTACCAAAGCACCATTCTATGTGTTGGTATGTTGTTTTGATGTTTTTTATAACAGTCTAACACAATCTCAATAAAACTATGATATATTTCTTTGATTCTAAAAGAAAAATTAGAAATTTAAAATGTTATGGAAAGATGATATGAAGGAGAATAAAACCTAGAAATATTTTGAAGATATTGTTATTATTGGATGAACACTTTGATGTAAAATATAAAAAAATATGGTGTGAATTTTGCATACAGTCATTGTTTCAATTCAAGTTTTGGAATGAGAATAATCAAATCAATTATATAAACTCCATGCTCCTAGAAATATGTTGAAGCAAATATGAAAGTTAGAAATTCCTCAAAATATCTGAGAGAGATTTGTGTTATAGATTTGAAAGCTCCATCATATATTTAAGAAATCATAAGATTGTTAGAGAATGGTGTAGTAAATGGAAATACATATACACTAAATGGAAGTGCCATAATTGTAGTGCTAAAGGAAAAAATAGTGAAATATTATTTTTTATATTGAAGTCTATATGTTTCTTTCAATGAGTTTATTTATTGGTTGTTTGATGCATTATAAAGTGTGGGAAGTATTATTATTTCTACACACAATACATTTTTCTCATACTATTACAAATATAAGTTGAGGCATTGAAAATATTTAAAATGGCATGGGATTTATCATTAGTTAAAAGTTTATTGAGATGTTGTGAGTGGCATTCATATTTGAGGGTTGGTGTTAAGGAGAATATTCCAATATCCTATGTGAAGTTGAATGGGTATTATTTTTATTTTTTATTCAAGCATTGCACATTAAATATTTTATAAGTTTCATTATGTTACCAAATGTTTGTGCTTTTGAAACCATCCATTCTACACTTAATAAATATTTTAAGGGTTTGAATGCTACATTTGGTAGTTAAAAAGTAACAAGAAAATAAAATTGGAGGTTGGAGGCAATGGAGGATGGATATCTTTTTTCACATCGGGCTAGCTTCTTGCTCAGAGTTGATCCATTACATTAGAAGCACCTTTTTCTATTTGTGTTCTTTCATGGAGCAAGGAGGCTTGGAATCTTGACAGTTCTTATGGGTGTGGTTAATGTATCTATATTTTTTGAGGTTATTTTGTATAATAGAGGAGGGATTGTTTCCATAGAACCAAAGGAGAGATATTGGCACACTTAGAGTTGTGGACTCTAAAAGGAGAGTTGTTCTCTCATGTACAACACTAGAGGAGGTATTTTGACACACTCAAAGGAGATGTGGACTTTCAGAGGAAAGTTGTACTCTGATTTGCAAGGAAGATTGGGACACTTTATGTTCTCTCATGTTGTACACATTTTATGTATGTTCTACGATTAGGAGATTCACTGATGGAGTGAGTTTGGTGTTTCTTGGGTGAGCAAGGATAATCGATGAGGGCGCTTCATCAAAGTCTTTAAAAGGGTTATTGTGATCAAATCTTGAAATGTTCCATCCTTTGTTCATATTGATGTAATGAGGGGGGAATGTTGGAATATTACATCTTAGTTTAGGTTAGATAATGATACAAAATAAATTAACATGTAATTATTAATTTATAATAATCAATAGTTAGGTAATAGTTTAGTTTTAAATAAATTAACAATTAGTTTTTCTAGAGTTATTCCCATAGGTAAGTTAGTTTTATGTGAGAATAATGGATTTATAAATTCAATACAATATTGAAATGTAAAATCATCCCGTAAAATTTAATCAATATTCTATTTTATATTTTTCCTTTGTAGTGATTTAATCTAGTTATTTTTGCTTGCTCTACCATTTCAATAAATGACACACAAATCTTGATGAATCCTTTTTGTTGCAATGATGGTTTTTGTTGCACCAAAATATTGACTTGTTAATGCCCGATACAACTACCAGAGTTAATGAGTCCATGGGAGACGGT
This sequence comes from Sequoiadendron giganteum, assembly GCA_007115665.2. Classification (NCBI taxonomy): domain Eukaryota; kingdom Viridiplantae; phylum Streptophyta; class Pinopsida; order Cupressales; family Cupressaceae; genus Sequoiadendron; species Sequoiadendron giganteum. The sequence goes on from CM021100.1 coordinate 636,237,956, forward strand.
TAAGCCATGTCACGAACCTGAGCACTGTGCTACACAACACAAGGAGACCAAGGGCACACACCTTGCAACAATCCCCCCAATGCAAGTGGGGGTTTGAACTTGTGACCCTAGATCTGATACCAGTTGCTGCAGAGATGGTTGTCGTTGCACCAAAAGATTGACTTGTTAATGCCTGATACAACCACCAAAGTTAATGAATCCATAGGAGGTGATTAAGCCATGTCATGAACCCAAGAATTGTGTTGCACAATACAAGGACACCAAGGGCACATACATTGCAATGCTCTGTAGATTTCACGTGTTCCTCCATACCCTAACATATCATGAACTGAAATCACCATCAATGCTTAGGGAGATTTGCAAATCAAAAGAGTGTTCCCCCATGCTCCCCACAATATGATTAACATTTTTGTAGGTGATTTTGTATATTGAATCCTTAAGAAATGAAACTTGAAAGGTATTGATGCCCCTATTTTTCTTTCAATTTTTGGACTTTTGGGATTTAGTGTAGATTTGTACATCCTCTTCCAATTGCTCAAAAATTTGGGGTTTTATAGCAAGTTTGCACTTCTCACCCTTGGTTGCGACTTACAAAGGAGGTATAAAGCTATCAAATATTGTTCAATGGGTTGATGAAAAAGAGGAAGAATAAGTATCATATCTAGATATAAAAAATTTGTTGCATGCCCTAGGGTTTCTATCTCTAACACAAGGTAAAATAATTTTAATGTTGTAATGATCTAGGTTCATCCAAAAATTGTAATGAATCTAATGTAACCTTTAAATAATGAATATAATACCTTGATTCAACCTTTATTTACAGTTCCTCCATGTTTATTGTGCTCATTTTTGGATTTATTATTGATTAGCAGGCCAACCAAAAGATTGTAAAATCCTTGTAAATACTTTGTAAGGTTTATTTTCAAAATAATAAAAAAAAAAAAATTAGGTCTATTCATGAATTACTAAGTAGGATCATGTAATGGTCTACAAATTTCTATTATCTTTTCAAATGTCTGTGTATAACCTAGTTTACATGTGCATTTAGAGAGATATGGTATTTAGTGATATCTTCATTAAGGTGTCACAAATGGTTTCAATTATTGCATCTTTTTGTATGAATCTATAACTATACTACCTAGTTTGATATAGCACCCATCTTCCTAAATTTCCACCTCCCATCTTCCTAACACACATAAAATAAACTAAATTTAAACATCATTTTTAGTGTGTCTATTGTTTGTAAGTTTTACCCCCTACCATGTACACCTAACACTAACCCGAACACTAAATCCTAACCCTAATTAAATACCCAATCATAACCCTAAATTGTAACATCATCCTTTGAATTGGATACTACATCAAAAATTATGTGTTACAATCATTGCTTCCATTGTTGGCATTTTTACATTGGGATGCATATATTTTTAAAATCAACAAAATCTTTTAATGTCTTGCCAAAATTAATATTATTAATTGTAATATCAAACTTATAAACATGTATCCAATTTAGAACATAAATAAGAAATATATGGTAATAGTTTCTTCAAAAAACAAAGTGATGTGGACTAGAAGGACTATAATGATTTTAGAATATACACATAATGGATTTGTTGAAAAGGTTTTAGAAACTTTCAAAAAAATGCAATTGGTAAATGCAAAGAAAAATTCCACAACCTGATGGAACTTCAGTAAATTGAAGCTAGGGTTAGAGGGCTTCTAAATTACTCAGCGTAACCTTCAGTATGGATCGGTCAAAACCCTCTTGTTATGTTTTAACGGTGACCTATTGCCATGGTGGACTGGTCACTTAAGTGAGGTTTCATCCCTCTCAGTTCATGCTTAACCGGCCCTATTTCACCTAATTTGCCGGTCTTTTTGGCGTAATGGCCTAGGTATTACACTGCCAGAAATTTCAATGCGAGCCCCACTTAAATGTTCCATCTGAGGGTTGATGAGTCGTTCGATCACAGAATTCGATCTTGACCGCTTCTCGCAGACCTCGTAGGTTTGTCTGCTAGCGTCATCAAAGTAGTGCAAGGTTCACGAGATATGGCCAGGTGGCGTGAATGGATGAATGGGTTTTCTTCCCGAGGTGTTCGATATGAATGGGTTTTCTTCCCTATTTCACCTGATTTTCTGATCTTTTTGGCATAATGGCCTAGGTATTACACCGCCAAAAATTTCAATGCGGGCCCCACTTAAATGTTCCATCTGAGGGCTGATGAGCCATCTGATCACAGAATTCGATCTTGACCACTTCTCACAAACCTCGTAGGTTTGTCTGCTGGCGTCATCAAAGTAGTGCGAGGTTCATGAGATATGCCCATGTGGCGTGAATGGATGAATGGGTTTTCTTCCCTAGGTGTTCGATATGACAAGGGACCGTCTTTTCACCGATAATAGCCATCAATAACGGGGTAATCATGATCTCTCGCACACCTCACACGGGCAGAGTAAATATTCGGGAGAGTGTTGCAAGGTTCGCAAGGGAGTGGTACATGGCTTTTCTTTTTGTGCCAGTGGGATTATATGGGACCCATTATGCGGTCTGGGTCTATTCTTCTGCGGGTTTTTGATTGGATATGTTTTCTAAAGGCATCGACATGGATTGTCAACATCCATTGACTTGATCTCCACCCTCCATTTGTTAAAGTGCCTCCCGAATCGACGGTTCATTTATAGGGAAGAAGTGTGTGAGTTGTCCACGTGGCATGTATTACTTGGTTGTATTACTTAGACTTGGAAAAGAGCATGAAGACAAATTAGGCCTATTGTTTTCTCAGTCCCATAGACTGATTAGTCTCGTGGATGTCATTAAAATATTTCATTCATTCGTGTCATTAATGATACAGGTTTCTTTTCTCCTGAGGATCTCCACCTGATTTCCTCCTGTGTGCGAATAGTGCCATCCTGCTGAGGGTACTATTCATAGTTATCTAGATCATTAACTGTGCAAGTGGTTGAATCACCTTCAAGTAATTGTACCCTACATACTGGCTTGCTCTATAAATGCTAACTAAATTGTATGTAATCAGCATTGCATTCTCTTGTGTCTAAGTGCAGTAAGGTTTTTATTTTGTTTGTGGTTGTGCTTTGTTTCTATCATGAGTAAATCAGTTAAGCGAACGAGTACGAGACTAGCTTCACCAGTCATGAAGAAATTTGATTCTCCCACGTCTCGCAAGGCTATTATTAGGAACACTGGCAAGAGGCCAATACATTGTTCGTCCCCAACTATCATCTCGAATTCTAATGAATCTGAGACTGATTCTGATTATCAGTGCTATTTGGCTTCCCTAACCGATCTTATGGGAGTGGATGAGGAGGTTTTTGCAATTGAGACAGTGTCTGCATTAGCACCAGGTCCAGTTGTTCGGGAATGTGCTCGCAAGGTTGGTAAAGAGGAGCTGGTGCCATCATTATCGTAGGCTCGAACTTGGAGCGGTTGCTTGTACCGAGAGCGTGTTGCTTCTTCATGATTGTTGGCAGTGGGTCTGTTGGACATGTCTTCTCTTATCTTGTTGTTCTATCAAATGTATGTGGATGTGGATATGGACGTGCGCGTGCTTTGCATGAAATTTTGTTTTTCAACTAGTTATTTCATAACCGTTTTGATTCCTTTGTTCATGCACGGTATCATTATGACAAGGAATGTAAATTTGAATTTCATTTTGGTGCTGAAATTCAATTTGGTGTCACAATGTAGCCTAATGCTTGTTGCTCTCCTATTCTATAAAGGAAATTTCATGGCTCATTGTGAAGGGTCAAAAAAATTTTGCAATCTGACGCTTGGAAGTTATACAGTCCTCTTTATTGTTAAAGTGTTATGAACATTTTGTTTTAGGAAGTCATCCTGGGGTTAGATTTATATACAGATTAGTGTGATATGCTTTTTTAATTACTTATATTGAAAGAAATCTATAAAATTAAGATGGTTTACTCTCCTGGGTGTGTGCCATGGATTATGAATAGCTTTATCAAAGATTCATTTGTTCAGTTTCAATAGTTAATTGAAAATGTGATTCATTTTCTTGCGGGTGTACCTAATTGAATTGAGCAGACTTGACTTTTAATCTTTTCCTATTGCCCTAACTTGTCCATAATGGCAGATTGAAATGGAAAAAATAAAATAAATTTGGTATAAATTGTATATCAATATCCAAAACTAAACCCTAATACGCTCAATTAACAGATGTAGAAATGTGAATGAAACTAAAGAATGAAAAATGAAAGACTAGTGCCTTATAGGGTTCACAGAGTCAAGAGAAATCTAAAACAAATTTACTTGTTCTGCCAGACATTCAAGTTATTTAGCATTTTACTTGGTTTATAACTTGTATAAACATGCAAGATTGTGATTATTGAGTTCTTCTTAACAATCCAATTGGCATTCCCTAATTACTATGATCAATTCAGAGAATTTAATCTTTACTGGAAAGAAAAAATTAATTGATCATACCGATGCAGCAAATGTGCATTGACGAACTAGGTAAAAACTTGTTTACACTAATTCAAATAACCAGAAAATACCATTACGGAGACAACTTCAATAATACCTTTCAACAAATATCATAAACAAATGATACCAGAAAACATTGCACCATCATATTAAACTTTCATTGATATCTCCATGATTTTACATATGCAACTAGTCTCATCCTTCCAAAAATTGTATTCTGCTATCTCTTTTTTATCCTCTATCTAATTCTACCCTTCATATTGTTTTCAAAATGTACATTTATACATTGAGGATATGAAAGGATGCATCCTTTCGGAAATAGGAAAAAATAGAATTCGAAACAAAAGATAGAGAATAATTAAACTTTAGTTAGCCACAAGCGAGTCGTAGTGAGGTAGTCCAAATAATCCTGACATTTATATGTATCCGCATCTTCGATAGCATTCATGATTGTGATTTCCATCTTGACCATTTCCTCATTTTGCTCGCTCACTTCCTCTAATGATGTATTCTCTGTAGAAGTTATCTTCATGATTCCACTCAGTATTGTGTCATATTCATTCTTCCATCTAGTGGCATCTTTCACTTCCCCTCTACTATCAGAAAATGTGACCACAGTTTTCTTGGAAGCTTCAATTAATCCTTGTTTATCTCCTTCCAATTCCTCACAGAATTTTTGATGGCAACTGATAATGTGATTTGCAGCTTCAAGTGCAGTACTGTTAGCCTCATCATTTTGGGCCAATTCATGAAACTTCTCCATAATTCGTCCATCCATCCTTTCATGCTCCTTTAATGTAGTCAGAGTACTAGAATATTTTCCCCATAATTTATTCAACCAGGATGTCAAATTATCCTGCCTTCTCTTAACAACTGCTACAATTGCATCATATTTTACCTGATTATAGGCACTTGACCCTACCCAATGATCTTTTGCTTGAGAGCTTTCTCCTTGAGTGAGCATTTTGGCTGGATCTATTGAAATACCAACCAAGTCTTTCAATCTATCATTTTCTCTTAACATTCTCTCATTATTTGCCTTATACATTTCTCTTTCTCTTATCAGTGCCTGGATTTGTGCTTTATTCAATTTTGCAATGTTTATCCCAATCTCTACAATAACCACAAGATCAGCCTCTCCAACCTTTAGGGTCATAACATGGCCAAATGCCTTCTCTGTATCAATTACCACTGATTTCCTATGGGGGGGATACAAAGCCCATATCATCAATGATCCCTCATCAGTATTATACTTAGAACCTACATACACCTCTGTCACCTTTTCCTTATCAAGTTTGTGTGTAGTGTTACTATCTCTTAAGAAGCTTTCAAATACTAATGCAGAATTCAAATCAAGTCCAGGAAAGATCATGACACCAGCATTCTCCAACATTTTCCTCCCCTTTTCAAGATTCATATTTTTCATTTCATCATCCACACATTTTCTCAATTGATCCAATAATTGCTCTTCATTCCCAGAAGTGACAGCACCAACATCTTCTCTTATTTCTTTCCCCTTCAATTTGTACAAGAATGCTTTGAACTCTGGAGATTTTATAAACTCATCATCTGAAACAAATGATTTGTATTCCATATGCCTTGCATCAATATCACCACTTTCAATACTCTGTTCTCTAGTTGGGCAAACATATTGTTGAGTCCTTAACCTATATATCTTCTTTGTTCTGCTCTATGGCACTTTATCCATTGGGCTTTCCTCACTTCCAGAAGACAATGTCCCCATATCTTGTAACCCTTGGTTATAGCTTTCAACCACCCCCTCTGCTTCCTCTTCATCCAAATTCCTGATCATATCATCAAAAAGATAAGGTACATGCTGATACCTTCCAAAGTTAATCCTTTCTTTGGCTGAATTGATATATCCTTCAGGGTCAAAGTTTTTCCTAGGTGGTCCCCTTTTCATATTATAATGCAACAATCTATCAAGGATTGAATTATATCCCTCCGTAGCCAACACAGTGAAATTACCAAAACATAATGTGCTAGGCATGAAAGCCTACTTCCCATAAGAACTGAAAAGCATCACATTGCTGAAATCCATTTGTCTAACAATTTCCAAATATGCAACTCTATTTGGAACTGTCCTTGGCAGAATAAAAGGGGAATCTTCAAATCCATACACTTTGATCATTGTAGCTCCTTCCAAACAATACCAGTCACCCTAGTTATGATCAATTGGCCCATTGAAATCTTTGGGCCGAAGAAACCTTTTAATCTCATTAGTCAATGAATAGTTACAAGGATACTTATACAATTTGTACAAAGTTTTCACAAAATATTCCTCAAAGTGGATGAAACTGGAATTGGCAAACCTGTTGTCCATATAGCAGTCCACAGCTGAATAGGCAATGCCTCACCCTCCTTACCAATTTGATAAACTCTCATTTCTGGAGGCCATACTCCCAACTCCTGTCCAAAATATAGCACCAAGTGCATCAACAATGAATAATGTCTGAGATGAACAATAGAAGCTCCACCCTTTATAGCCACCAATCCTGAATCAAGCTCCCTAGCAATATATGAAGCATAATTGAATGGCCTAGAGTTATGATACTGAATATCTGCTGTGATAATCATTGGCACAATTGACATGAGTTTCGGGGCATCCATCCCCAACACTTGACACACTAAGAAATATGTGTATTTCATGTAAAACTCAAACAAATCTACATGATAAGGAGGCCCCTCACTATCTTGCAGAGGTTCTGATTTGCTACCCTGTTTAACTCTATGAATAGGCAACCTCCAACCTTATAGATTGTATCCATTCTTGAAAATTCCTTTTCCAACTCTTCACAACTGATCTCCTCATTGCAAAACCCTTCCAATTTGAAAACCTCACCCACTGATTCTTTAGACACATATATCTATGGTTTTCTAGATGGGTCACATATAGCCTTATGTTTTGGATCATAATTATCTGCAAGTACTTTTACCAATTCTGCATTTAAAAAAATATTAGGGCACACTAGTTTCCCTACATTTAACTTCCATGGGTTATAGACTGGTTCAAAATGATTTCTTCTATGGTAATGGAAATCGAATAGCTCATATCCTCTTATGGCAGTCCAGACATCACCTATGAACTTGCACTTGTCATCTAGTTTATCAACCTCTGCCCTAAGCTGTACGGACCTTCTAGCTTTAGGGCCCGAGCCAGGTAATTGATCAATAAGGTCTTGGTTCAAACTCCTTTCAGTGCCCTCATGCTCTGTATCAACCTTTTGTTTCTTTCCTTTTGACAGACTACTCACACCAGGCTTTCTACCCTTACCCTTTCCAGAACCAGAGGACTCCATTCTCAAGCTTACAGAATCAAAATGTATAAAATCGAGGAACAGTCACTTACAGTATTTTGCTCTAGTTCCTCACACTAAAAATGTCTCGGTTCTCTACTCAACATGCCAATTCACTTGCAATCAATTCGGAATTAAAGAATTGATACAAACTTTACTGTTATATCCCGTCGCGCCATTAATGAAGCACAAATGAAAATTCATTTGAAACTGGCACTGTCACATCAACTATCCTTTCGATGAGAAACTTTCAAATCTGGGGCGAAGTCCTTTTGCAACGTCTATTACACCCTTCGCCAAGACATAACATGGTCTTACCAACACTTGGGATCTAAAAAATAATGACTGTCTTTTATGTCGCTATAACAATTCCGAGTCGGGGAGATGTTACATAGCCTTCATTGTGTCACACTGATATGCATTCTTCAAGTCATAGTCGTTGAGACAAAATCACCCATTCACCGATGAACTCTCATTTCGGCATGTCCACCAAGTTTTCTCACCAAAGAAATAAGCCCCACCAATGAAATAACACCTTCGGTAAGACAGTAAACCTTTGGGAAGACCTATATCGATGCCAAATGTCTTACCGACATCACTCCTCCATATTACTCCTATTCGGTGAAACTCAACCCGAGCTGCTTGTCGGTATAACATTCAGACTTCGGTGAAACCTTATGTCAAAAAGTTCCTCTCCTGGCAATGCATATCTCTATCGGCATACCTTTCCAATCGGCAAGACTCCAATATTCTCTCCAATAGCTTTTCGAATCCCCTTGTATTTAGTTCGGCAAGACAAGAGTCACTTCGCCAAGACCTTCCCCGATGACATAAGTCTTACTGAGACATTTTCTTACAAGCCAATCGGTGAGATGAAATGACTTCGCTATGACTTCATGCCGATACCCACTAGTTTGGAAAAAATGACCCCTCCACATGCTAGTCGGCAAGACCAATTGAATTGGCCATGACACTACAACGACGCCCTAGCATATGCCGATATGAATCTTCTCAGTCGCCGAAACAAAAGAAAAGTCTTGCCGATTGTCTGCAACAAATACATGTTAGTGAAAATATATCTTGGGGAGACTTGTACTATGTCTTGCTGATATGGGTCTTTCAATGAAATAAGAAGAGGTAGATGGATTCAAATGGGTCACATGACAAAAAATAAGCAAGACAATGCAAAGAGGGGATTTTATGTTTATGAAAAGGACTTAATGTTGAAAAATCTTGAATGCAATAGACTGTAAAAATTCAAAAATTTACAGTTCTAATAGGTCCAGAACCAGGTAATTGGTCTATGAGGTCTTGATTTAGCTTCCTTTCAGTACCTTCTAGTTGCAACTCAGTCTTTTGCTTTTTTGCTTTTGATTGGCTTCCCTCCCCGGGTTTTCTTCCCTTTAGTTTTCCTGAACCACTGCCTTCCATAATTCAAATTTTTATGAATTTTGAGAGGATGAGAAACTTACTGTAACTTCTTCCAAACTCAAGCCAG